>CM035845.1:55282319-55669819 GCA_020510985.1 Pholidichthys leucotaenia | reverse complement strand
TATCTGACAGCTGTGTGTTATTTGCAAGCATTTGTATCTAAAAAAAAACACCCAGGCAGACTTTATTTTCTTCAAGTTCAGTATGTTTAGATGACTGTTACTCAGTGGCAGGAGCACTTAGAGAGATTATGACTGTTTTGCCAAAAAATTCAAAGTGTTTTCTTTTAAATGAGACCAACCCCATGAAGATGCTGCAAAGGGTTGAAGAACAGCTTTTGATTTACTTTGGGTACGTTATTTTTAGGCGTTTTTAGGGAAATTGACCAGAGTGCAAGGGGTTAAAAGCTGCCAATTTCTGATCAAAAAAGTGCATTTTTATAAAAGCTGCAACTTTAGCAAAAAGACAAAAAAAAGGTGTAAATTTCCAACTGTTTACAACCTAAAAATGCTGCAGATCTAAGATTTGAGTAAAATGCTGCAAGTTTAAGCTTTTTTTTTTAAACTGCAGATTCAAGAGTAAGAAAAGTTCTAAATTCATGAGGAAAAAGATGTAAATTTTCAAGTAAGAAGCTGCACATTTCTGAGTAAAATGGCTGTAACTCTGCAGGAAAATCCTGCAAATTTATGAGAAAAATCCTCACATTTACAGAAGAATGTTTCTAATTTACAAGAAAAAGGATGTGATAAATTGGCGTGTGTTGGCCATTTTTTTTTAAGACAGCCGTGAGGAGGAACTAAGCGGTTGTGTTCGGAGGTGTTAAATTCTGCAAATCTGCATTAATCAGCAGGGAAAAGGAGAAGAAGAGGAATAGGTGATCCCCAGCAGCAGAAATAATCCAGTTAACCCAGGAAAAGTAAACACATGACACCCCATGACACCCAAAAGATCACCCCCCATGACATCAGTGGGAACAGCTGGGCCAGACTTCACACCCCTGTCGATTTACTGTACATGTTCCCTTCTGAGGACAATTCAAACAGAGCTGCTGCTGAGATGGAAATCAAAGGGTTAAAGGGTGACGTGGCTTTATCAGCAGCACTGATTTCCCCCCCCCCCCACAACTGACCTGCTGGACAGGAACTAACAACCCTGTTAACACAATTTTAACAACAAAAGGACATGCAAAAGAACGAAGATTCCCTTTGATTTAACAGGGTAACAGCATGAATTTTCAGGTCTGTGGATGAACAGAACAGCCATGAGTGTTTCATGGAGTCACTTAATGAATTATAGTGGTTAATCTAAGCCACAGTTTCAGGAAACAAACTTCAGGGGAAACTTAAACCCATGACACATTGTTTTAAATTTTGCTGATTTTTCCTTTTTTTCCCCACTTCTCTTCCAGTCCTTATGGCCACTTTCTGATTGCTTTGAGTTCTTAAAACATCATTTTAAGAATAATGTTAACTGACTTAGAATCAGAATCAGAATCAGCTTTATTGCCAAGTATATTTACAAGTAAACATACGAGGAATTTGACTTGACATTGGGCGCGCACGTTAGGCGCATCCAATGACGCAGCAGCCATGCAAGGCGCCTGTCATACAGTGGGGGTAAAGAGGGGAAGGGGGGGAGGGGAACACAATAGGCAGAGAGAAAAAACATAGTTAATCAGAATAACGCTCGTATAAGCTCATATAAAGCTCAAATGAGCCAAATTTTGATTACACAGAAAAAAACCCTCTATGCACAATTAGCAGACAATAGATCACACATTAACAAAGCAGGAGAGTTGAGAGAGTCAGTGTATGTATATTTGTGTCAGTTTACGTGTATCAGTCATTCATGTAATGTTGAATGCAGTGTAATGTAGGTGTGTCATTGCTAGTGAACAGCAGAGGGCACCCTCTGGCAACGGATAGATATTATTCAGTCATGTGTTCTGTAGTCCAGACACATGATAACGCTGTCCTTGGAGCTCTGTCTGCTGAAACAATAACAATTGTCGAATGTTTGGGTAAGCCACCTTCTCCAACCTTATCTTCATCAAGGAGGAATGTAAACAAGGGCACCAAAACAAGGTCAAATCTGCACAGTGCACTCAGAGAATAGAATTTCCCTCTCTTCGATTCTGTGCTTCATAATTTCATACAGGCTTGAATCATGCTTTAGATCATTCTCTGGAGAGCACTCAGTGATCCTCAGATGTTATCCACCTACCGAAACATAGGTAAACGTGTCCAAGAGAGTCCATTCTCTCTTCAATGCATGCCAGGTGGTAAATTCCATGTTAATCCTATTTGCCGCTGACAGTCAGTGCTCCCCCCAGCTGGACGAATTGTTGAATTTGTTGAGGGAGCTACGCCGGGGTCCGCATTTGATTAGCTCACCCAAATAATTTCGATACACAGGAACTCCAGGGGCCAAACAGAAAAAACCTGTGATCAGTTCAATCTTCAGTCGAATCACACAGACACATGAATTCCAATGCCATGAGTCTTCCTTGGGTTCCCCCTGACCCGATTTTCTTCTTTTAAAGTGGTGACAATCGCATAAAAGCCGCTTTTCCAGATCCATAATTTCCATTTGGATTAAGATTCAGCCAGAAGAAGAGCGAAAGACAGACATCGCAAGCAGGGAATAGTAAAGGAGAGGAGAGGGAAGGAAAGGCGTCTGCTCTCTCTCTAGAGCCGGAAGAGACTTAAAGTACATTTCTAACTACACTATATCATACAATATGCCATTTAACATACAATTTCATTTGATCGCATTTAGTTCTTAATTCAAACAAGCAGAGTATTTGCAACCAACTTAATTAAGACTTGAACAAAAACAATCAATTTGAATACAACTGGGAGCGTTTAAAAATAAATGACATGACAATAAATGATTATTTATTCTTAAACGCTCCCAGGTCTTGACAATATATGACAATATGACAATATATAAATTACAATAAATGATAAATGACAATATATAAATGACAATAAATGATTATTTATTCTTAAACGCTCCCAGGTCATACCAAAGACCATAGAAAAATGGTACAGTGACAGACAGAGCACTCAGCTTGAGCAAGAAACAGAACAATGACATGTATGGACTGATATCAATATGTAAATGTGCCTTGCATTGTCTTTTGTCCTACAGCCCCTGAGCAAAGAGAGGAATTCCAGCACCAGTAATCAAGCTATTGATATGTGTGACTCATATGTAAATGTTACATGCATTCTTTCTTGACTGTTATGTAAATGTCCCATGCATTCTCTCTTGCTAGTATAAATGTGCTCACTCAAAGCTCACTGAAAAACGCATTCAGTACGCACTCAGAGCTCACTCACAGCTCACTCACAGCGCACAAACAGAGCGCTGAGTGAGTCTCGTGATGGAGGAATAAAACACCTTTAACCTTTCAGCTTGTCGTGTCCGCCTGCACTTATTTTTTCCTCCACACTGAAAAATGGTACTGTCTGCCTTAAAGTTAATGCACAGAGCTACCAGAGACCTGTCCCCCACCCCCACTGTAGCTTTCACTACTCACAGTAGCTGTGTAGCCTAGGGTCAGTGAAACGGAGATAGGTGCCGCCCCATACACCACATGGTGTCCCACATGCTGTGGAAGGGATTTAATTTAACTTGCAAAAGTTCAAGCATACTTTATTACATGACAGCAATACTGGACAAAATATGATGATTTGTTTGTTTAACCAGTTATTTTGCATAGCTGAGAAAAAATAGTCCCTTCTAAATGTAGCCAGTAACTGTTGCTAAACATCTCAATCAGCATGAAGACATCTATCATCATTTCACACACATGTAAACAAATTAAATATTATCAAGTGCAAAAGTCAGTGTTTGTAAAACATACCGATCACCTGTTGAGTCGGTACTGCAGAAGGCCCAGATCAAAACATGACCAATGCCAGTGGCTAGTTAGCATGCTAGCGATTTGGCTTTAGCCCCCTTTTTCCTCACTTTTTCTTGACATTTTTAGATGAAATAAAGAATCCATCACCACAAAGGTACTGTGGTTTGTTAATCGTGACAATAAATGCAACTCTAGCACTGGCTATTTGTTTTAAACAGACGTGAAATAGCTTAACAATGTTTATATTGTTGAGACTTGAGACTTTGTAAACTGAATACATTTTTTTTTTTTTTTTTTTTTTTTTAAAGGTGGAACTTCTGGGTCAGGTAAGATCCCTTTTCAAACAATGCCTCACTGTGGAAATCAAGGTATCCAACACAGCAGTGCAATTCTCACTGAGAGTTGACAGTAAATTACTGTTAGTAATTAAAGGTTACATGAACACCTTTGAAGCAGAGCGATACATATCCAGTGAAACGTTGGAGTGCAGTTATCGTGGATTTTAGTAACTCCTGGAATCCTTATTGTCCAATCAAATTGCTCTGTCGGAACAAACAGTTGTATAAAGGCCTATATGTGGGGTTTTGTTTCCATGGTGTCATGTTAAAGTAAATTGGCATTCATCTTGGACCAAGTAAGAACTGACAAACCTGAGGAATATCAGATGTTCATTGTGAAAGAGTACACTGTGGGTTGTGTGGGTGGAACATATGAATTTAAAGTTGATTTGTTGATCTGAAAGTTGCAGCAGACTTTCACAAAAATGCTGTCAGACTCTGCTTTTAATTTTACTTTCTACAGTTTAATTCCTTGTTTCAGTTCTCCATACAGCCCCCTCCTTGCTGTTATTAAAGGCACATTGACATCACTGAGTTCACTGGAATTTATAAGTGTGGTTGAACCCAGGAGGGTAATATTTTTTAAGGTTTCGTTTTTCTCATTTTGAGCTCAAGATGTGAGATGTAGAAGGACCGCAACAGTGTGAAATTGAAATGAAAATGAATAAATCATAGAAAAATCATAATTGTTTTCAGTGTGTGTTGGTGTTTTGTGCATACTGTAAAAAGTGTCCATATTTCCACAACCCACTCTATTGAATGATGAATTAATGATTTTTGTAATGAGGGTCCAGCAATGCAGAGGCACAGTCTGCTGTCCCTGACTGACTTGTTCTGTTTTATAGGCCTTGTCAATGTGGGTAGACTGAAAAACTTCATTGGACCTCATTTAGACAACTTAAGCGTTGGCATAGCTATGCACTTAAAAACATTTCACCATTTTGCAGCTTTTTATGCATTTTAGTTTTTAAATAGTCTGAGTTTTTACATAAGACTGATGAAGTTGTTGTGATGTCCATTTGTCTGTCAAACCTAAATGAATTGCATGAAGATGATAATTATGCAATGTTGTGAGTAAAGTTCAGACAATTCAGCATCATAGTAACAGATTCATATATTAGTTTGTACTACAGATGTTTGCTTTATGAGTGTTGATGGGGAAGTAATAGAAGGTCAGAAATTGTTGCGCTGTGTCTAGGGCTGTGCGATGTGACAATATATATCGGTGACACGATAAATGTCTACCGTTTCATATACAGTAAAACTATCGTTTATATCAGGATTTAAAAGACACATACCCCGTTTCTACTTTTACAAATACAAATTACAAAATGCAATCAGTTCTTTTAAAGAAGACTTGTTGAAGCAAGACTGGACAAAAGTCTATGTATAAGATGTAAATGAAGCCTATGACACATTTATAAACATTGTAACCACTCTTTATGAAAAAAACTGTCCATTAGTAAAGAAAAAGCTTAAACTGTGGCGGCATGAAATAATAGGCAGCGAACTGAGAGTTTTTGAGGGTATTTATTATCATACCGCCATCACGAGAACTCACTCCGGCGCCGTGCATGCGCGCCGGAGCGAGCCCGGAGGCTCTCCAGCAGATAGGCAATGCATGCAGTCAGATGAGCAGAGAGAAAGAGTTACAGAGCAGTGCAGTTTTTATACCCAGTTACAGACAATACATGAAAGGCATGGGACATTTGCATCACAGTGAGAGCAGGAAGCATGAACGTTTGCATTTGAGTCATACATATCAACAGCGGAACTGGCAGGAAGAAGCTAGACAAAGAGCGGCTGCCTATTGATCTCCGTCATTGTTCTGCTAATTGCTCCAGCTGTGCACTCTGCTTGTCCGTAGGCTGTGGGGGTCGCCCACAGTACTCCCCCCCCCCCCCCCCCCAGAGGGCTCAGCGGGAAGCCGAGGCCTCGATTGTCCGGCTTTGGTAGCGAGCTGCGGGGAAGGCTCGCTGCAGGCGGCGGTGGAGGGAGGGGGGGGGGGTAGCGAGTGCTGGCCCGGGACGGCGAAATTGTCCGGGCCGCGCAAAAATTGCCTGTGGATCCGCGATGTTGAGGGGCTGTCCCATTGAACGTGCAGAGGTCCACAGCAGCTGTAAGAAGAAAAATTTGTCTCTGACTCCTCTCGCGGCCATGAAGAAAAAAAGGAGCTGCAGCTGTGAGGGACTTGGCGTGTTGACTTTAGGTGCGCGCGCAGCCCTAAAGCCCTCGGGAACAGCTGACGGCTGAATTCCCTTGTGCGCCGTGGCTGAGACCCGTACAAAATCCTGTGAGCAAGCTGCGTGCGTGCTTCAGGTGTGTGAGCAGCCCTGAAGGTTCTGTGTGCAGCGGCGAAGGACGATGGCGGTCTGTGGAGCCGTTAATGTCCCATGTGTGGTGCGCTGTCCTCGTAACCCCCGGTGTGTGCGCGGGGGTTCGGTGCGTGGGTGGTCCGCTGTTGAGAGGCGAGTCAGGGTCAGGGAGCTTGATGGAGATCAGCGTCGTCGGCGCCGATGGTCATCCCTGTAGAGCTGTTGCGTCGTTCGCTCGTGGTGCGTTGGAGCGGTGAGAGGAAATAGACGATCTTTGTCCCTCGGGCTCGTGCAGATGCGTTGGAGCGGTGAGAGGGAGTAGACGATCTTTGTCCCTCGGCTCGCGTAGATGCGGTGGAGCGGTGAGAGGGAGTAGGCGTTTTGTGTTCCTCGGCCGGTTCCAGCGTGGATGTGCAGATCTCAGGCGGGGATCGCACAATGACGCTTTCTGCAGCTTTCCCGGTCGTGAATGAGCTCCGGAGAGTTCGCCTGGTGGTGGCTCTGCATCGAGATCTCCCTGTAGCAGAAGGGAGGGCAGTCTATTTGCGTCAGGCTGCTGCGTTCACTTGTCGTCGGAGAATCACCGCTGGGTGCTGCATTCGTTTGTTGTCAGCGTGTTCTTTCTCGGGGTCACCAATGAGGCGGAAGAATAATATCGTCATTGTTCTGCTAATTGCTCCAGCTGTGCGCTCTGCTTGTCCGTAGGCTGTGGGGGTCGCCCATAAAACATAAATTTGTCGATAAGCCATGGTTAACCAAAGGATTACAAAAGGCGTGTAAAAAGAAAAACTCATTATATAAAGCTTTCCTAAAGAAAAGGACAAAAGAAGCAGAGCAGCGGTATAAAACATACAAAAACAAGTTAACATATATAATGAAATGTAGTAAAAGAGACTATTACAGTAGAGAACTGGAGAAAAACAGAGACTGTGTGTAGATGACTGTGTCATCTGCATACATCTAAATTTTTATGTCATTTTCACATACTGATGGCGAATCATTAGATTAGATTAGATTCAACTTTATTGTCATTACACATGTATGAATACAAGGTAACGAAACACAGTTTAGCATCCAATCAGAAGTGCAAAGGACAGCAGTGCAGTATATACGGTAATTAACAGTATGTGCAATTTAAGCAAATATATGCAAATATATGCAGCAGTGCAGAAAGTTAAAAGTACTGTTATGTGCAAATAATGTGCAATAAGTTAGATGTAGTTATGTAGTTATGCAGTTATGTACAGGTGAGGATGGTAAAAGATGATTGTAAGAGAGTCAGCGGGGAACTAAGTTCAATAACGTGACAGCTGTTGGAAAGAAACTGTTCCTAAACTTGCTGGTTCTAGTCCGAAGGCTTCTGAAACGTCTTCTGGAGGGGAGAAGCTGGAACAGTCCATGAGCAGGATGGTTGGAGTCCCTAAGAATGCTGCGTGCCCGGCGCAGACATCTTTTCCTGTAGTTGTATTAATATACAAAGTAAACAGCAGTGGGCCTAAAACTGAACCCTTGTGGTACTCCCATGGTGCATGCCTTTGATTGGGATACAGTATCGTTTATGCACACACTGGAAGCGACCAGATAGATAAGATTTTAACCAGCTAAGGGTATTCATGGACAATTTATATCCTGATACTTAAGAAAGAAGGACTGAGTGATTGACCATATCAAAGGCTTTACATAAGTCTAAAAAGATGGCTCCTACCACCCTGTCTTTGTCCACATTTTCTTAAATTGTTTCAATAAGGTAACAACATGCAGTCTCCGTTAAGTAGTTCGGCCTGAAACCAAACTGCATGGGATGCAGCAGCTGGGCAGATTCGAGATGTTCTACCAGTTGGTCTACTATCACCTTTTCAGTGGCTTTTCACCACCTTTTCAGTGGCTTTTTGATTGATTTATTATTTCTGTAATTGGAATTATTAAAGTATCTTTATGTTTTTTCAAGAATGCAGTGTCTAGTCCATGAGCTAAGGATATTCATGGACTAGACACTGTATTCTTGAAAAAACAAAGATACTTTAATAATTCTAATTACAGAAATAATAAATCGATCAATACATGAAAATATCTTTCCTGATGCACTGAAACCTGCCATTGTAACCCCATACACAAAGCCGGAGACAAACAGGAAATTAGTAATTATAGGCCAATAAGTATACTTCCTGTTTTGTCAAAAGCCACTGAAAAGGTGATAGTAGACCAACTGGTAGAACATATATTGAACTTGACTGTCAGGTCAGGCATTGGTTTGCTTGCTACCGGATAACCATGAAAACCGGTACTACCTGTCTCATGGGTTGGGCTGTCGGCGACTCAACTGGCAACCCCGCCCTTCTGAGGGCGTGGAGGGTGAAACTGGGCATCCTGGCAGAACTAAAAACAATTTCTGTCACAGGTCTGTGGTGGACCACTCCCAGTTACACAGGGTGAGACTGGACATCCTGGCAGATAAGCACATCTGTCACAAGGTCTGTGGTGGACTTTTGCCAGTCAGTGCATCATGACATGCACTACACAAAGAGCAGAGATAAACAAACCTATCATCTGGTCAGTCACTGCAACAGATACTGGAGTCAGTTTGTCTTGGCCTGTCCTTGCCACTGATAATACCTCTATCTGCCAAGAATGTGCCGCTAGTCCAGCAAAAGCTAGTGGTACTCAAATACTTTGAAAGCAGTTTCATGAAATGGTTGGTCAGAGGGCAGCTCATACCGGCTCAGACGTTGCCAGGGTTTTGCAGGGTCTGGAGTTCCTGGCAGCGGAGGGTGGGGGACGGAGCTGCGTAGAGGAATCTGATCAGACCTAAGTGAAACAGTCATTGTTGCCCGCGACAGACTGCTATGATGATGATGATGATGATGGAACTTGATAGAGATGATAAAATGTTGTTAAACTTTACCTATAGCCCATAGTGTATCAGACTATCGTTTCTTTGGTTTAAATTACTGCTGAGTTTCTTAATTTTGTCTGAAAAAATATTACTAAAGCTACAAAAGTGCGTGACAGCAGCCACACACACACTTAATAAATAATAAATTAATTAAAACATGTCAGAGGAACAAACTGGCTCTTCATGTTACTTGATTTCTAATAATTTTTTTTATTAGTCAAGTAGCAATGATGAATAAAGTTTAAGTCATCTCAAATGCACATTAAAGACTATTTTATAACAACACTGCAAACTTAAGAGGGGGAAAAGGTGCATAAAATTAATGACATGAATTTGTACAGTTGATTTTTTTCAGTATGTAAGTTAAAATGTATAAAAAAGATGGTCCTTTATATTGGTTATTATATATAAACTATAGAATTTACAGAAAAATGTATATTGTGATACATATCGTTATTGTCAAATAAGTAAGTAAGCAAGCAAAGTTTATTTGTATAGCACTTTTCACAGATATATATCACAAAGTGCTTTACAGCAAATTAAAATTTAGCAAATACGCAGAAATTAAAATCAATAGAAATAAGATAAAATATTCATATTAATAGGGATAAAAACAGAAAATGGTCAAGAAATAAAAGCCATTCAATGAGAGCTAAAAGTCTGTCTAAACAAATGAGTTTTTAACTCCTTAAAGGAGTCAACAGACTCGAGGCAGCGCAAGGACAGGGGAAGTGCATTCCAAAGCCGTGGTGCAGCGGCCTGGAAAGATCGATCTCCATGGGTTCTGAATTTGGTCCAAGGGACCAATAAGATTACTTATATCGTGATATGAAATTTTGGTCATATTGCACAGCCCTACCATGATCTACAGAAAGCATATGCTAGGGTGCTAAGAGAGGACGTGGGGTATTGTATGAGGAAGTCGGGGGGTGGCAGAGAAGTTTGTGAGGGTGGTGCAGGACATGTATGAGGACAGTGAGGTGGTGAGATGTGCTGTAGGAGTGACAGATGGATTCAAGGTGGGGGTCGGCTCCGAGCCCCTTCTTGTTTGCTGTGATTATGGACCAGCTGGCATGATGTTTGCAAATGATGTTTGTGATCTGTAGTGAGAGTAGGGAGCAGGTGGAAGAGAACCTGGAGAGGTGGAGGTATGCACTGGAGAGAAGAGGAATGAAAGTTCTTTGAAGCAAGACAGGATACATGTGTGTGAGTGAGTGAGAGGGAGATAGGTTAACGGTGAAGATGCAAGGAGTAGAGATAGTGAAGGTAGATGATGGGGGTGGGAATCACGAGGAACCTCACGATTTGATTTGGATCATGATACTTGGGTCACGATTCAATCCTTTCAAGATTCAACGATGATCATGATATCACGATAATCGAGTATCTCGACCCCATATATTTCTTTTTTCACCTTATTCAACCTCAAATCATGTCCCACAGTAAAACTGTTGACATCGCTTTCATATAATAAAGTATTCAGTCCAAACAGGCAGCGGCGACAATTTCACAGTAAATTATTTTTAAATTAAATGGTAAATGGCATCCACTTAAATAGCGCTTTTTTACTCATCTCTGGTTGACCAAAGCACTTTACAGATCCTGCTAACCACACATTCATGCACACATTCAGATACTGATGGAGGCAGATGCAAAAACAAATGGCCTTAAAATAAATGGTCAACTGATAATAAAATACAGTCTTAAAATAAAAAAGCAGTGAAGTAGCGGTGAGATGAAATCACATATCTGGGCTCCAGTGTTTTAATCATGTAACAAAAACCCTTGTTTTCTACAACACTATATGGACGCAGGTCTTTGCATATGAAGTAGGCGATTAACTGCATTATCTTCTTAGCTCGCTCAGAATTTGGAGGTAGATTTAAAAAGCTATGTTTCCAGAGTTGGTTGATTTTTACCTGGTGCTGGTTTAGCTTCACTGTCATCCACTAACGCTGCTGCCCCAGGATGGTGGTGAGAGAGGTGGTTCCTCATGTTTGTAGTATTCCCACAGTATTTTATTTTCCTGTGACACCCCCTTCCAAACTGAATGTGTCATGTCCATGTTGTCTATTCTGTCTTTGTTATAAAATCCAAAAAAAGTCCAGACATTTGATTTAAACTTCGACAGTGCATTTCTTAGTTTTTTTCCCGGTGGTGCTGCTCCCGCCGTCATCTTATTGTACACCTGGACTGAGACACCATTGCTGCAATGACTTTGTGTCATCTAGTGGACTGAAAACTCCATTGATTAACTGATAACTCAAAAGGATATGTTTGAGTGTGCATTTTTTTAAAATAAAAGATCGATCCGTGCGTTTATGGGTCGATGCATTGTTGCAAGTGCCAAGTATCACAATTTATCACTGAATCAATCTTTTTTCCTACCCCTAGTAGATGAGTTTAAATACCTGGGCTCAACCATCCAAAGCAATGGACAGTGAAGAAGAGAGGTGCAGGCAGGGTGGAGTGGGTGGAGATGAGTGTCAGGGGTGATTTGTGACAGAAGGATAGCAACAAGAGTGAAAGGGAAGATTTACAAGATGGTAGTGAGACCTGCTATGATGTATGGTTTGGAGACATGAAAAAAATAGTGTTATTAGTAAGTATTAAGTTTTGGAAAAGTTAACACACAATTGTGGCATGTGGAATAGTCTGGGCTCCTTATATACTTAGTTAATTAAACACACCAATTAAGCAATCACCAAAATATGATATTTATCATGGGGTGGACACATTTTTACATCCTACTGTACACCTCAGTATGTACTTGTACAGTATTTGATAATGAGATATTAGCTGATGTATGGATCAGAATACAGTTGTTAATTTAACTGTAGGTTCACTGGTATATGAAGAACAACACAGCTACTTAAAGCCTCAGTGTGCAGTCCTGGAAAAAAAAACCTTCCCTCTCCTCTTTTTTCTCAGAGCGGTGGACCCTTTTTCTGGAGCCAGTGTGGACCCACACAACAGGAGGGCTGCATCACATGGGAGTGTGTGACTGTGTGCATGAGTGTTTGCCCGCTCGTCTCGGACAGGCATGGCGGGGGGCAGAGATCGCGGCTCTCGAATCCAGAGGCCGTGGTCGGTGTACCGGGCCAGCACATTCGAGCTGTCCAGCGAGATGATCGGCTTGGCCCTCGCAGGTGAGGATCGTCTGAGGTCACTCTGAGTCAAGGAAGTCAAGGAAGTGACTGGTTGCACAGTTGAATGACAATAAAGGGTGATTTAATTTAATTTGATTTAA
The DNA here is from genome assembly GCA_020510985.1 of Pholidichthys leucotaenia. Lineage (NCBI taxonomy): Eukaryota > Metazoa > Chordata > Actinopteri > Cichliformes > Pholidichthyidae > Pholidichthys > Pholidichthys leucotaenia. The sequence goes on along the minus strand of CM035845.1, from coordinate 55,657,274 downwards.
AGTCCGTTTTTGAATGATAGCATGAAAAGGTGTGCACCTGATATTCAGTGATTCTGTCAGTTTATCAGAAAGAAAACCATGCCATAAACATGCTTAACTGCACTTTCAGAAAATTACAAATTCAATTTGTAATTAAAAAATTACAATGTTGACTGAATTTTAGGGCAAGTTTTAGACAATAATATTAATAACATTGTCTACCCAATGACTTGGTGTAGGGGATCCAAATTGCAAAAAAATCATAGATGAAAGGGGACATACGTATATTGAAAATTCTCTTTTTCAGTGGTTTTTATATGCTTGTCTTTCAATGGGACATATTATGGTATGATTGATATCTGTCCATCCGTACGAGTTTGTCCGGTGAACTCTTCCCACAGTTTTCAAGGTAGGGCATTTTCATTTGACACAGCATTTGTACAGTGGTGTCCTAATGGTTAGGGATGTGGACCGGTGACCTTCCGCTCACCGGTTCAATCCCTGGACTGGCAGGGATTGAACCGGTGACCTTCTTGGTGGAACAGATAACGTAGCAGTGTTTACCCCACCCTCATTAACCCCACTGTGGGGCCCTTGAGCAAGGCCCTTAACCCCAGCTGCTCCAGTGGAGCTGCTCAGTGGCCACAGGTCAGTCTGTGGTTGTACTGGGCAGCTTCCAGGTGTGAATGTGTAACTGGGTGTCCTTGAAAAAGAGAGGTTGCCTCTCAGTGGAACTCCCCTGTATAAATAAAGGCTAAAAAATGTATATTGAAGATGTGCATATTAGTACGGTTTTCATTTTGGATAATTTTTGTGAAAATTACTGGTTTGAGATCCTTTTTTTAAAATGCAATTTCAAATTACAGGATACATGGCATTTCCAGCTAATTCCTCCCACAGTTTTCAAGCTAGGACATTTTCATTTCACTCAGTGTTTGTACATGTATTGAAGATGTCCGTATTGTAGGAGGTTAAATAATTCTGATATTTTCTCAAAATTTGTTCCACTTGGAATTGTAGATCATTTGCTTTGCTTAAACTCCTTGCAGTTACATGGTGCATAGTGTTATTACAGATCTTGGGTATAGTGAATCTTGAATTTGCAATCAATTGGTGGTTGTTGGTGTGCCAGTTATGCACCGTCAATAATGGCTATGGATGTGCGGTGCTCTTGTTGCTTTATTATGAAAAGTTTTGACAGTTTTGGTCCCCCCAAGAGTTGTAATGTTGTGAATATAATTTTTCTGCCACTTGTGTATTCAAGTTAGTTTAATCCAGAAATATATTTTACAAATAGCTAAACAAGGCATGAGACAGTCCGTCGTCAGAACTGGATGATGAACAACAAAATCATTAAAAACGTATTTAATCCTGACAGTGTGTTGAGCATGAATTAGAGACAAAATTCTGTTCAGCAACAGTCGACCTAAAGCAGGTCAACCATTGCTTATAACCAGTTTAACCTCCAAATGTTGTTGTCCTAACCATGACTTATTTGGTGGTTTGCAGGAAATAGTCAGGACCCAGATGAACCTGTTCTGGAGTTCAGCATTGGTGAGTAATACAGACGTGACAGCTTGAGTCTGTCAGTCATTAATGCATCATTACATCATTTTTTTTCATCAACTTTCACGATGCCATTTAAGATGACTTTTCATTGGCTGGGGAAACCTCCAAATAATAATTTAAATAATTTTCAAGAAACAGATTGTGTGTGTGTGTGTGTGTGTGTGTGTGTGTGTGTGTGTGTGTGTGTGTGTGTGTGTGTGTGTTCTCACCCAGTGTGCACGGATCTGGTGACTCCTGCTCTCGAACGAAAACCCAACAGCTTTGTAGCAGTGAGCTGCACCACACCACCGCAGGCCTTCTGGACCAAACATGGCCAGACTGAGATCATAGAGGTCAGACTCTGTATTCTGCACTGCTTTTACCTCAGCTAAGGAGGTCATGGTTTCAGTGTCGTTTGTCTGTCCGTCGGTGTTAGGATTACACAAAAACTCTGCATTTTCAAATAAATTGGTGGAATAGTGATGCTTACATCACAGAAACAGCTGTTAGATTGTGGAGTAAATCCAAATCAAGGGACAGATCCAGAAATATTTGATTTAATTTTTTTTTACAGAGCCTCTATTATGCTTCTTTGGTGTTAATGAAATGTCTGTGGCATGCTTTGGTCAAAATACCTCAGGGTTTAATTATTGTAGTACCATTTTACGCACGGGGAAGGAGCTCACCACCAAACAGGCTAATTTTATATCATAATGCTTTAATTGCTAAAGAACCCCGGTTGACTCCACCCTCCCTTTTTCATAATTTTCTGAAATCTCCATTTTAAAGGTGAGACCATGTTTGAAGCTAATGTCAGCTTTTACTTTCGGTTGTCAGATTAAGTAACAAACTGATAAATATAGGTTAGAGTTTAAAAGCACAAATAAAGTATTAACAGGCAAGAGGTGGGGGTAGAGGGGGTGCATGGTTAATAGCATATGAGTAGTCCCAGAAATAACCCTGAATGGCTAACTCTGCTAAGGGGCACTAACCATTGTTAATCGAGGCGGTATCCAGGCCAGAGTGTAATAAACTATAAGAAAAAAAAAAAGCTAAAATAATGTCTATAAATTAATTAACTATATGATCAAGACTTGGTAGGCGAGCTTGCTGGGAAAACAGGTGGTTTGCAGGAATTGATAGAATATATGTGACCCATACTGGCAAACTGAGTTGGAATGTGCACCGCGTCATTACGAGCTACAGGCAGGATAAATCATGACTCTTTGTTTGTTTGCTAGCAGGAAGTCACAGGAAAACCCTGAGTGCCTGGTATCATTGTAAAGCTTAGAAGTTGTACTTTCTAAAAATACATATGTTTTGGCGGAAGAAGTAACTCCTGACTGATCGAACGCAAGTTTTAAACCTAGCCAAAATATAAACAAATTGGCTTTTAACAGGTCTGTTTTTGTGCACTTCCTACAAATTAAATATCAGTTTGAAGGTCTTTCAATACAGAATATGGAAAAAACGTTACCTCAGCTTTGATAATTTCCTCAAAGTGGCTCATTTTCCCAGCATGGGTCACATATAGAGAATTGACAAATGGATCTCTAGCGACTCATCTGGCACCGAGCTGGTTGGGTGCGATGATTCCAATTTACAACAAAGATCCATAAAATGATTGCGCTGATTTATGTCGCTTAGCTCACCATGATAACAGTTTTGGTCCTGGAAAATAAATAACAAAAATGGGCCAGAATGACAAGAGATATACAAGTATTATTGACTGTGGATTAATGGGCAGGAGACCACACATGCCTAGTGGGATGACTAGAACTTATAGAGAAGAGCTCCAAAAACCATGGTCAGGCCACTAGCTAAGCTAGCTGCATTGCAGCTATGTGAGCTCCGAGGCTCAGTGGGAAACTTCCTGTTCTTCTCTGTGGAGAGGGTGTACCAGACTATCCAGGAGGCAGGTCTGTATCAGGTCTGTTAAATAATGACGTGATAACCTCACTGTAGACAGCAGCCAATCCGAGACAGTTGTAGTCCTAGTTTTAGTGGAATGGAGAACGCCTGTGCAGGAGGATTTTGAGCTGTTTGGCTTTGCAGACCATATAATGTTGCGGAAATGCTACAAAACGCACTAAAATAAACTGGAAACCCCAAACAGCATAATAGGGCCTCTTTAACATTGCAAGATTGAAGGTATTTGTCTTCTGGATGTAGCACTTAAATGCTGTCAGAGCTTTGCCGTCCAAGCTCTTTCTAGTTTAGTTAGAGCAGCTTTAGCTTCCATGATGTATTTAGAAGTTGCTTCAGTTCTGGCTTGTTGTTGATGATCAGAAGTGGGCGTGACTTTGGTGAACTTGCAGTGGACTCTTCACCTCTTCCACCCTCACTTTACTCACTCTCACACTCACAAACGAATAAATAAAATTCTAACTATACATGTTTTGGATTATTTTTTGCCAGACACTCACGAATGAAACCGCTTAAATTATTCTTGTAGTTAAGTATGATGAGTCATATTCACCCTGAACTGCAGGATGAGTCATTAAATATTTATTTTGGTGGATTGAGTATTAATTTAATGTTTATTATTTTTATTTGTAATTATCTTTTTTCTTCCAGTAGACTTAAACTTCTGTGTGTATATAATATAACAAAACCATCCCTATTATAACTTGTAATTACTCTCATTGTAGTAGTTCACTATAGAAATTAATTCATCATATGGAATGGTTAAAAAAGATATCTTGTTTTTAGTGACGTTGGCATTTACTTTTCAAATTTAGAAACAGAATATAAAACATTTTAATAAAAACTCCTTAACAGTATGACGTTGAACTAGTATTGATTTAGCATTGTTTCTTTTAATTTTGACCTGATGGTGACAAAAAGGTAGTTTCTAGAGTTACATATAAACACCCACTGAAGGGATTTTTATGACTTCTAATTTTTCATGTTTAGTTTGAATCACAGTGTGCTCATCTCTTTCCTCAGGGCACCAGTAACCCCATGTTCCTCAGCAGCATCGCCTTCTTCCAGGACTCCAACGTCAACCAGCAGACGCAGGTCAAACTGGCCGTCTATGATGTGAAGGACCGCTCACAGGGCACGGTACGAACAGCACCTCCCAATCTGATTTTTGACGAGTTTTCCAGTATTGTTCCATGTTTATTAAATTTTTGATCGGTTTGATCATTAAGCGGTATTACACAATAGAGAGTGTAATGGAAATGAATATTGCGCCATGGTGATTTGGTTGTGGGCCGGGGGCCAAAGACTTGTTAATTGGTCAAAAAAATTGTTGATAATTTGTTGTTGTGAATGGGTTCTGTAAGCACCCATGAACAAGTTCTTCTTTTGGCTGCTCCCTTTAGGGGTTGCCACAGTGAATCATCTTCTTCCATCTCACCCTATCCCTTCATCTTCCTCTGTAACACCAACCCTCTCCATGTCCTCCTTCACTACATTCATGAATCTTCTCTGTGGTCTTCCTCTTTTCCTCCTTCTTGGCACCTCCGTCTTCAACATCCTTTGTCCAATATGTCTACTATTCCTCCTCTGCACATGTCCAAACCATCTCAGCCTTGACTCTCTTACTTTGTCTCCAAACCGCTCAACCTGAGCTGTCCCTCTGATATACTCATTTCTAATCCTGTCCCTCCTAGTCACTCCCAGTGAGAATCTTAGCATCTTCAACTCTGCCACCTCCAGCTCCGCCTCCTGTCTTTTTGTTAGCACCACCATCTCCAAACCATACATCATAGCAGGTCTCACTACCATCTTGTAAATCTTCCCTTTCACTCTAGCTGCTATCTTTCTGTCAGAAATCACTGCTGACACTTGTCTCCACCCTGCCTGCACTCTCTTCTTCACCTCTCTTTTGCATTTTCCATTGCTTTGGATGGTTGACCCCACGTATTTAAACTCATCTAGTTTCACTACCGCTACTTCTTCATCTTCACTGTTACAGCTGCTTCTCTCTCATTCACACTGATGTATTCTGTCTTGCTTCTACTGACTTTCATTCCTCTTCTCTCAAGAGCATACCTCCACCTCTCCAGGTTCCCTACCAGCTGTTCCCTATTCTCACGACAGATCACAATGTCGTCTGCGAACATCATGGTCCATGGAGACTCCTGCCTGACCTCGTCTGTCAGCCTGTCCATCGCCATGGCAAACAAGAAGGGGCTCAAAGCTGATCCCTGATGTAATCCCATCCCCACCTTGATTCCACCTGTCACTCCTACAGCACACCTCAACACCGTCTCGCTGTCCTCATACATGTCCTGCACCAGCCTCACATACTTCTCTGCCACTCCTGACTTTCTCATGCAGTACCACACTTCCTTTCTTGGCATCCTATCATATGCTTTCTCTAGATCCACAAAGACACAGTGCAACTCCTTTTGACCTTCTCTGTACTTCTCCATCAACACTCTTAAGGTGTGTTCATACCAAATGCGAACAGGCGGCGCAAATCCATGCATCCAAGTGAATGGGAAGAGGTGAGTACATGCGAAATTGTGCAGTTGAGCGTTCGTGTCCGAGGCTAGCTAGCTAGCTGCTAGCTTTGAGATTCTGCCATCGCTGGAGTAGAGGTATCACCATTGCAAAGTAAATTAGTTTGAAAATTTGACTCAATCACCTGGAGACAGGAGGGTCGGGAGCTCTTCAGCTGAATCGGGATTTCGGAGTTAATTACCCATGATTTCCTGTCATGGACGTGCTAGCAAGCTAGCAATGTAAACACCCATCATCTTGTGAAGTTTTGAAGACTTGAGACAACATTTTCAGGTGAGCCCCTGGTCGGATAATGTAAACATAAGCATGACGTTATTTTGGGAATTTCCACAGCGGGTTGAACACAGCTGCAGAAGTTTTAAAGGCAACTTTGCCTGTCTGCATCTCACTCAGTAGGGGAATTCATGTCTGTTCACTTGTTTACATTGAGTTATAATGTATTCATGCCACGTGAAAAATTTGCCCATTCACGTTTGATCTGAACGCACCTTTAGAGCAAACATTGCATCTGTAGCACTCTTTCTTGGCATGAAACTACTGCAGCTCACTGATCGTCACCTCTCCTCTTAACCTGGCTTCAACAGTTCTTTCCCGTATCTTCATAGTGTGACTGATTAACTTTATGCCTCTGTAGTTACTACAGCTCTGAGCATCACCTTTGTTCTTGAAAACTGGTACCAAAACACTTCTTCTCCACTCCTCAGGCATACTCTCACTCTCCAAGATTGTGTTAAACAATCTGGTTAAAAAGTCCACTGCCATCTCTCCTAAACATCTCCATACCCCCACAGGTATGTCATCTGGACCAGTCGCCTTTCCATTCTTCATCCTCTTCAAAGCCGCCCTCACTTCCGTCTTGCCAATTCTCGGGACTTCCTTGTCAACTACCTTTCCTTCATCCAGCCTCCTCCTTCTCTCATTTTCTTCATTCATCAGCTCCTCAAAGTTCTCTTTCCACCTTCTCAACACGCTCTGATCACTTGTTGGTACATTACCATTTCTGTCCTTAATCAACCTAACCTGCTGTACATCCTTTCCAGCTTAATCTCTCTGCCTAGCCAGTTGATACAAGTCCTTTTCTCCTTCCTTAGTGTTTAGCTTCTTATACAACTGGACCCTTGGAAGGGCAGTGGCTTAGGAGGTAGAGTGGGTCGTCCAATAACCAGAGAGTTACCGGTTCAAATCCCGGTCTCCCCAGCCATTCTGCCATTGTCCCTAGGCAAGACACTTTACCCATCTTGCCTTCAGTGTCCATGGCACTGGATAAGAATGTGTATGTTCGGTAGTGGTCGGAGAGGCTGTTGGCGTGGATTGGCAGCCATGTTTCCGTTAGTCTGCCCCAGGGCAGCTGTGACTACAGTAGTAGCTTACCACTATCAGTGTCCGTGGAGTGAATGAATAATGTATCCATTGTAAAGTGCCTTTGAGTGTCCATGAAAAGCACTGTATAAATCTGATGCATTATTATTATTATTATTATTATTAGAACTCACTATATGCCTTTTCCTTTGCCACCTCTCTCTTTGCCATGCGCCAAGCTTCCAAATACTCCTGTCTACTTTCTCCATCTCCCTGACTCTTCCACTTTTTCTTTGCTAACCTCTTCCTTTGGATACTGACTCCCTCTTTACCTCCTGAACACTCTTCACATACTCTTCCTTCAAGATTACTCCTACTCCATTTCTCTTCTTATATAAGCCATGGTAGAACAGTTTAAATCCCATCTCCAATGCTCCTAGCCTTGCTTACCTTCCATTGGGCAGCTCAGTGGTGGAACAGTGGTTAGCACTGTGGCAGCACAGTAAGAAGGTCATGGGATCGATTCCACCCCCGACCATCGGTGACCCTTCTGAGTGGAGTTTGCATGTTCTTCCCCTGTGTGCTTGGGTTTACTCCGGGTACTCCGGTTTCCTCCCACAGGCCAAAAACAAGCAAGTTTGGTCAATTGGAGACTCTAAAGTAGCCCTAGGTGTAAATGTGTGTGTGAAGGGATTGGTGCTGCACCTTGGCTTCCTCATCCGGCCAAGTGGATGCCTTGAATTTCCCTCTGGGATTAATAAAGTATACAAAAAGTACCCCCTGTGCACCCATGAGCAACAATGCAAATTATTTGCAATTTTTTGGACCAATTAAGAAGTGAAATTAGATAATTTCCCTCAGAAACCTGAACGCACCAGGGCACCCTGGTTGATGGTTGATGGTTGGGCTGCTCGGTGGTGCAGTGGTTAGCACAGTGGTTAGCACTGTGACAGCACAGTAAGAAGGTCGTGGGTTTGACCCCACCCCATGACCATCGGTGACCCTTCTGTGTGGAGTTTGCATTTTCTTCCCGTGTCTGCATGGGTTTACCCCAGGTACTCCAGTTTCCTCCCACAGGCCAAAAATATGCAAGGTAGGTTAATTGGAGACTCTGAAGTGGCCCTAGGTGTGAATGTATGTGTGAATGGTGAAGGGATTGGCACAGCACCTTGGCTGCCTCATCCATCCAGATCAGTGCTCTGTAATTTCCCTCTGGGATTAATAAAGTACACAAAAACCCCCCACTGGAACAGACAAACCAGCACCAACCATCAGTATGAATCAGTCTCTGTCTGTCTGTGCAGATGTACATGTTGGGCTCTGCACTTTTTTCTGTGAAGGAGCTGCTGCAAGAGAAGGAACACAGATTACAGCTGGAATTGAGGTAAAAAAAAAACATCCATTATTGTGTTTTATTGTATTAACAGTCAAAATAGAGATACATTTAAGATAAGCCTTTATTAGTCCACAATGGGGAAATTTAGGGACGTTTGTAGCTTTTTGAGGGCCCTATGCAGGATTGTGTTTGTGGACCACTATTTTTGTAATAAGGAAAAGTTTAAACCTTTAAAATGAGGGGAAAAATCTCTTTGTGTAAGATGCCGTTAAATTCATTCACACGTTTCCAGTTCTTGAAAATATTGGACAACTGTAAAACCCTTTTATTGTAGTGATAACATCAGTATCATCAGGGCATTGGCGGCTTTAGCACATTTCTTTATCAAAGTCTTTTGATGATTAAAAGTTTAATTGAAGCTTTGACACTGCTGTATGTTTTAACGGACAGGTCGGCGGAGAACGAGCGAGTGGGCAATATCGCCATAGCTGCGTGGCAGATGGAGGAGAGAACGGATCAGAGGATGCTGATGGGCCGTCTGCCAGACAGCATCAACGGCCGGGTAAGAGACATAAAACACATACAGGTTTATTTTATTTATCCATCTTACTATTTATTTTGTTTTGTTTTTACCCTGTAAAAAATAATTATAGGGTTATTCTGCTTAAAAATGTTAGTGTTCAGGCTGCCTTAAAATTTGAAGTTGACTGAACTTGAGTTTATGTGTTTGTGTGTTTTATGTGTCTTTACTACTTATCTTTTCACGTTCAGTCAACTTAAAATCTTAAGGCAGCCCGAACACTAACTTTTTTAAGTTGAGACAGTGTTTTTTTGTTGTTGTTTTTTTTTTACAGTGTAGAGACCACCTGCTTATTTACAGCACATTTTGATTGTACCGTCAACCTGCCCAGGGACTATGGGTGGAAAATAGCAATTTGCTAAAACCTGGTGCAATGCAGCTTTCCTTGTTTAAGCAAGGGTAATGTTTTATTATAAATTGTCCCTGTCTAAATAAAATTACAATTACAATCTATTTACCTATTTTCCATAGCAAATAAAATAATAAATTATCTCTTCTATGCAGACTGTAAATGCTGGTAAATTTTTAATAAAAAAAACAAAAAACAAATGTAAATTTAAATTTTAAATGTTTCATTCCATTTAAACCACAGCAGCTGAAGTGATTTTTTTACATTACTTTTTCCCCAGAGTGAGGCAGATTTCTGTCTTTGAACAGTCTTTTAATCTAGATAGATATATTTTTTTTTTTAATCTCTCGCCCTGCTTTATAATTCATCAGTATGGTGTTATAAAACATTTGGCCTCATGTGGAAGTCATTTTTTTAAAAATCTTGTAATGTTTGGTTTGTGTAGGAGCTTTGCTGGGGTGGCAGCAGTGCAGGAGATGGTTGTTATTGTTACCTACCTGTGCTGACTTTTCTAACTTTTTTTTGCTCCAAGTCTTTTTATTAGTATTTAGTGTACATGGTACATAAAAACACACATACAGGGAGAGAAAAAAAAACAGAACATACCCCCCCCGCTCAAACAGAGCCCCATCCCTCTAGCAATACTGTATCATTCAATAACTTGACATTGATTGTGTTAACAGCCATATATTACCATCCACATATAAAGAAAAATAAAAAGTAAATAAGATACGACAAAATAGTTAATTATATCAATTGGACAGTGGTAATACAAGGATGGGGGAGAAATAAATAAAATAAAAAAATAAAGCTCAATACTGGGTTTTATGGGCCTTCAATACTAACATTCAGTTTCTTCATATATTTTAAGAAAGGTTCCCATGTAGTGTGAAATTTTTGAGCACAACCTCTCGTAGAGTAGCGAATTTTCTCCAGTGTCAAATGATGCAGAAGGCTATCAACCCACATTTTAAAAGTTGGGGGGGGCGCTTCTCCTTCCACTTGAGGAGTATCAGTCGCCTGGCTATAAAAGTACCAGTGGCTGTTGCATTCTTTGTCTGATGGCTAAAAAGAGCATCTTGTTGGGTTATTCCAAATATTGCAGTAATGGCAGATGGTTGTAAGGTTGTTTGTAAAACATCTGAAAATGTTTTAAATATCAGTTGCCAAAAGTTATCTAGTTTCGGGCAGAACCAAAACATATGTGAGAGGGTGGCTGGTGATTGTCGACATTGGTCACACCTGGGGTCAATATTGGGCGTGAACTTTGCAAGTCTGACTTTAGCCCAGTGGAGGTGATGTACAACCTTAAATTGGGTAACCATGTGACGCAGACAGATTGAAGAAGAGTAAATTCTTTTTATTGCTTCATCCCAAATTTCCTCAGGGATTTTCAGCTCCAGGTCCTCCTCCCAGTGATTCTTTAGTGACATCAAGGGTTCCAAGTTGTATGTGTTTAGTAATGAATAGACCCTCCCAATAGTCCCTTTAGAGCTCATTTTAAGTTTCAAAATGGAGTCTAAGAGAGAGCTGGGTGGCTGGGATGGGAAGTGAGTGAATGATAAGATAAGATAAGCCTTTATTAGTCCCACAACGGGGAAATTCCAGGATTGCAACAGCACAGGGATAGCAACACTCAGAGCAACAATCAGAAGGCAAGAAAAAAAGCAAGCAAGCAAGAGCAGCTAATATACATATGTACATATTACTATAAATATATATATATATATATATATATATACACACAGACACACAGTGCAGAGCATTGTAGCTAGATGGAATAAATATGTAGATATATAAACACCCACAGTACGGAGCATTGCAGCTAGGTGGAATAAATATGTAACTATATAAACACACACAGTGCGGAGCAATGTAGCTAGATGGAATAATATGTAGATATATAAACCCACACAGTGCGGAGCATTGTAGCTAGATGGAATAAATATATAGATATATAAATATAAACACACCCAGTGCGGAGCATTGTAGCTAGATGGAATAAATATGTAAATATATAAACACACACAGTGCAGAGCATTGTTGCTAGATGGGATGAAACAGCACAACCGTCTACTTAGTTATCCTACATGGTATGATTATGTGCCCATACATATTCTCACCCTCCATAGCGACCGGTATTTTCCTAGTTGTATGCCGGAGGGGACCATTGTGTAAGTCTATTGCATCTTTTGCATTCAAAAAACTATTAGTTTGTTACGTCTTTTTGCTATCTCTGCGAGCAGCCCTGCTTAGGTTGTACAGTCTGACAGCCGTTGGTAGGAAGGACCTGCGAAACCTCTCGGTTGTGCACCTGGGATGATGTAGTCTGCTGCTAAATGAGCTCCTCAGTGCATTCAGTATGTCCTGCATAGGGTGGAACTCGGACTCCAGCAGAGATGACAGTTTAGCCACCGTCCTTCTCTCTCCTATCTCCTCCACTGGATCAAGGCGCTGCCCCAGGACAGAGCTAGCTTTCTTGATCAGTTTGTTCAGTCTCTTCCTATCGGCTGCAGTAATGCCACTGCCCCAGCAGACCACTCCAAAAGTGATGGCTGATGCCACCACCGTGTCATAGAATGTCTTCAGCAGCGCCCCTTGTACACCAAAAGACCTAAGTCTCCTCAGTAGGAACAGCCTGCGCTGTCCCTTCTTGTAGAGTGCGTCAGTATTGTGTGGCCAGTCTAGTTTATTGTTCAGATGAACACCCAGGTACTTGTAGGATGTCACCATCTCAATGTTTGTTCCCTGTATATTTACTGGTGCTGTGAGGGGTTGTCCATGCCTGCGGCAGTCCACCACCAGCTCCTTAGTTTTCCTCGCGTTGATCTGGAGGCAGTTCTGATGGCACCAGTCCACGAAGTCCTGGATAAGCCCTCTGTACTCAGCTTCATCTCCATTGGACATGAGGCCAACGATCGCAGAGTCATCAAAGAACTTCTGTAGATGGCAGTGTGTTGTGTTGTGTGAGAAGTCCGCAGTATAAAGAGTGAACAGGAAGGGAGCCAATACCGTTCCCTGGGGGGCCCCCGTGCTACCAATGATCGTGTCGGACACACAGTCCCGGGTTCTCACAAACTGAGGCCAGTTTGTGAGGTAGTCCAGGATCCATGATGACAGGTGCTGGTCCACCCCTGCGCGCAGCAGCTTGTCCTTCAGGCTCATCGGTTGGATGGTGTTGAAAGCACTGGAGAAGTCAAAGAACATGATCCTCATGATGCTGATATAAAACTATGGAGCTGCAAAAATCTAAAGAAATAGGAATGAGGGATATTGGATTTAACCATTAATTGATCAAAGGATACAAATATATTGTCAATAAATAAATCTTCTATTGTGACAACTCCCCTCCCAGCCCGATCATGAAAGGCTTTGTCTGTGGTTGAGGGCATAAACTGATGATTTTTTGCAACAGGGGCACAAACTGGCATATTTCTAAGAGAAAAAGCTCGTCTGAACTGTGTCCAGATCCTAAAAGAGTGTTTCACTATTGAATTTGAGTTCAGTTTAGATACAGAGTCCAGAAGAGGAAGTTTTGAGCAAAGCAGTGAGTACAAGGAGGTATGAGGACAGGAGGACTTTTCCATCTGCAACCATTTAGGGGTAGTATCTTTAGGTGGGGATTCCTTCCAGTGTAACATGGATCTCATATTGGCAGCCCAATAGTAATACTGAAAGTTAAGGAGGGTTAATCCTCCATAGTGACGATGTTGTTGTAGGGTACTTCTCCTTATTCGAGGGTTTTTCTTATTCCATATAAACCTTGAAATCAGTTTGTTTACAGACATAAAGAAGGATTTAGATAAAAATAAAGGGATGCACTGAAACGGGTATAGAAATTTCGGCAGTACATTCATTTCGATTGTGTTAATCCTTCCTCCTAGTGACAGGGGTAATAAACACCAATGCTCCAGGTCTCGTTTGAGATTAGTCAATAGTGGCGCAATGTTAGTTTTGAACATATCTTTGAAGTTTTGTGTTATCCAGATTCCTAAGTATTTAAATTTTTGTGGGCTCATTTTAAGGGGGAATAGGTCAAAGTTATTTTGTTCTGCTGTCATATTTATTGGCACAATTTCACTTTTTTGTAGGTTAATTTTATATCCTGATATTTTGCTGAACTTTTCTAGTAGGTTCAATGTGACTGGTAGACTAGTTGTAGAGGGTAGGATAAGTACAAAAGCATGTCATCAGCATATATGGATACCTTATTCTCTAAGTCATGTCTGTGAATTCCTTTTATACTGGCTTCACCACATATTGCTAATGCAAGTGGTTCAATTGTGAGGGCAAATAAAAGTGGCGACAGGGGGCAGCCTTGTCGGGTGACTTTTCTAACTTTGAAGTGCGTGTGTCCATGTTCTGCAGACTGTGCTGCCTGTCGACGAGAGTCTGACTGAGTCAATGGGAGCCCGGATCAAATACGCATCCCTATGCAAGGACACCCTGCTGCGGTCAGGTGGGACTGTTACACGTTTAATTTGAAGTTTGTTTATTCACCAAACATTTGCAAGGCACCAAAATGATTTGAAGCTGCTGTAGCCACATTGTATGATGTTAAAAAAAAAATAATAAATCTTTAAATCTGTGATCCGGTGAAACAAAAATAATAATAATAATAATTATAATAGATTAGATGTATATAGCGTTTTATATGTCAAGTGACATCTCAAAGCGTTTACAGTGAGTCCATTATTCATTCACTCCAGACAGACATTGATAGTGATAAGCTACCTCTTTAGCCACAGCTGCCCTGGGGCAGACTGACGAAAACATGGCTGCCAATCCATGCCAATGACCTCTCCGACCACTACCGAACATTTATACACATTCATACCCAGTGTCATTGACACTGGAGGCAAGGATGGCTGAGGAGAGCGGGATTCAAACCACCAACCCTCTGGTTATTGGACAACCTGCTCTACCTCCTGAGCCGCCCCTTGAAATAAAGTACAGTATAGGGAACAAACTTCATACATGCATAATCACTTAAAATAAACTCTGTTTTTAATATACAGTGCTGTGAAAAAGTATTTGCCCCTTCCTGATTACTTATATTTTTGCTTATTTGTTACAGCTAAATGTTTCAGATCATCAAACAAATTTTAATATCAGACAAAGATAACCTGAATAAATACAAAATGCAGTTTTCAAATGATGATTTTATTTATTAAAGGAAAAAACTATCCAAACCTTCCTGGCCCTATGTGAAAAAGTAATTGCTCCCCGTGTTAAATCATGAATTAACTGTGATTAACCACATTTTTTGGAAAGCTGAGTTCAATTTCAGTAGCTACACCCAAGCCTGATTACTACCAGACTTGTTGAATCGATGATCACTAGGGTTGGCCAGGTTTCAGAAGTTCAGTGATCACCTGGATGTTTGAATTCATGGTGCCTTATATATAGTTTGTAAACAGAAACATAATTATAATACCGCTACTTACATTGACAAAATATGAGCTGTTGACCAAAAAAATAAAGAACAAGCATGTTTAAAACCATAGCAGTGTAGAATTAATATTGCGATATTTGGAGTTAGCTGCATGATGGTGTCACACTGCTGGCGTAAGCTACATTACCATAGAAACGGCAAAACAAACATGACAAAGGAAGATAAACAGTTGCTCCATGGTTGGAGTTACCAGAAACCGGATCTAGTTGTGTTCAGTTTTAAGGCTGTTTCGGACTGCTGCAATGTTTAAAACCACACCATCAATGATGGAGTAGCTCATTTAACAAAATCACCCTAGGAGAGGTCAGATCTCTTGACCGTTGACCTTGACCTTAAGCACAGCCTAGATACAAACCCACTTAGGATGTGCTTAAAGTCAAGGTCAATGGCCTTGACTTTATACCGGAATCGAGAAATCACTTAAATAGAATCTGTCTGACAACCTGAAGTAGGCTAAAAGATCTCTAAAAGCAACACATCCCACTGTGATCTGAAGAAATTCAAGCTCAGATGAGAAACAAAAACCCAGAACAATGTTTAAAGAACTGCAGGCCTCACTTGCCTCAGTTTGGACACTGGTCCATGATGGAACAATAAGAATGAGACTGGGCAAAAATGGCATCCATGGGAGAGTTCCAAGACAAAAACCGCTGCTGGACAAAAAGAACACAAAGACTCATCTCACATTTGCCAGAAAACAGCTAGATGATCCTCAAGATTTTTGGGAAAATAGTCTGGGGACTGACAAGACAAAAGTTGAACATTTTGGAAGACATGTGTCCTGTTTTATCTGGCATAAAACTAACACAGAAGTTCATAAAAAGAACATCGTATCAACAGTCAAACATGGTGGTGGTAGTGTCATGGTCTGGGGCTGCTTTGCTGCTTCAGGACCTGGACAATTTGCCCTAATTGACAGAACCATGAGTTCTGCTCTCTACCAAAAAATCCTGAAGGAGAATGTCCAGCCATCAGTTCATGAAGCCCTCCAATGTGACTGAATTTAAACAATTCTGCACAGAAGATTGGGTCAGAATTCCTCAACAGCGAAGTAAAAGACTCATTGCCAGTTGTTGGCACCAATGGTGGCACAACCAGTTATTAGGTTTAGGAGGCAATTACTTTTTCACATAGGGCCAGGTAGGTTTGGATAGCTTTTTTCCCTTAATAAATGAAATCATCATCTAAAAACTGCATTTTGTATTTACTCAGGTGATCTTTGTCTGATATTAAAATTTGTTTGATGATCTGAAACATTTAGGTGTAACAAATATGCAAAAATATAAGAAATCAGGAAGGGGGCAAATGCTTCAAGAATAATATGGTTTATCATGATAATTTTGGGGAAAATTTATTGTCAATATAAAGACCTACGATCCATGGAGGGGGTCTCATAAGAGCATACAGTATGTCAAACAAAGGCAAAAATGCCCAAAAATAAATCTTAAAATGTATTGAGCAATTTTGAGCATAAAAAGAAATCATATTCAAAGAGCCGACGATCTGCTCCCTTTACATATACACTACAGCTCTTTAGGAAACTAAGACTATACAATGAAATCTAATAGACTTTTCTATCCACTAATGTAAATACGGTCTATGCATATGAGAACATCAGTATCACTTTTGCATTTCAACCCTTCACCTCTTTTTCTGCCCTCTCTTCGTCCTTCATCTCTCTCGCCCACGTGGCTCCATAAAGTAAAAATCTATTGATTGTCACCAGTGAGTGGGAGGCATCTGTTTACACCAGTGATGGAGAAGCAGTGCAGAAATAACAGAAAGGAATAATGATATTTGAACTAAAGTTTGTACTAATTGAATCTTCTGTGGTTTTAGTGTTCGGAGGCACAATGTCCAGGATGTACCGCTTCCCCACTACTGACGGGAACCACCTACGGGTGCTGGAGCAGATGGCAGAGAGTGTCCTGTCTCTGAACGTTCCCAGACAGTTTGTCAGACTACTGCTGGAGGAGGATGCAGCCAGGTACAACTACATGTGGATTTTTTTTTTGTTAGTTCAAAAGTAACAGTAACATTGCCACCACAAATTATTGCGATATGGGGTGATTTTTTTGAGAGGTCTCTTTAAGATTGTCGGTTATTTACCCTATAATTTAAAGTGCTACATGATGAGACACCTGATGTTCTGAACTGGTGCTATATAAATAAATTTTAAAGTTGAAAAAAGGATGAAAATTATATGTTGCACAAAGGGATTTAGAAAGTTTTCACTCCTATACGTGATGGAAAATCTAACAAAGTCAGTGAAATACCATATTGTTTATACATCCTTATGAAGGAATAGTTTCTGCTTTTGTATTAACATCTTAGTTTCCATTTGTTTTTTTTTAGGTTTTGTGCTTTGAGAAAATGTATACTTTGTCAGATGTTAATCTTAACAGAATAACATCACTGATATAGCAGGAGTGCAATTAGGAATGTCCTGATATCCCTTTTATACCTAGAGTAGGAGTACTTCAGCTTGAATACTCATCAGTAGAGCACCTGTGCCAGTGTCCTATAAAATGCTGTTTTTCTTCTCTGTGTACATCATGCTTTTTGCTTGTTATCATTTTTTACTGTGAAATACTTCCACACATTTCTCCCACACTGCTCTATACACCTGTCAAGGTTCAGTAGAACTGTAGGTAGTTAAAATCTGTACCTCCTGTTCTGAGTATGTGCACCCTAACTCTCTTCACAGTGTACATCAGTTGCATCAGTACGGCACACTGAAACAAATTTGTGAGACCTGCAAATCTTGAATCTTGAGTTCTGTTGTGCGTGAGTGAAAATGCACACAATAGTAAAGCTGCTTGGTATTAAGCAAACATTAAAGGGTACCTGTAGTGAATTATAATCAATAGCTATTTCAAAAGATCAAGTATGATACTAGTGGTTCCGTCCGGTAATTTTGGTCATGATTCCTTCTCAAATATACGCGAGTTTCAAGTCACTGCTCTATCAGTCAGTCATGGTCAGGAACATCTTGCCTCCTCCATGGGCTGTTTCAGCACCGGTAGTGACGCAGTCGTTGCTTTGTGCGATTGAATGGGCTGCAGTATAGCAGTCAACAAAGTTTTAACATCAGAATTTTACTAGTGCATACCCATGCATGCCCGTATAAGCAAGTATTTCTGCATGCCCGTATAAAGTTATTGTTACCATGGCAACAGTAACCATGGTGATGCTTGCCTTTGATCTTTGAAATGGTTACCATGGCAACAGTAACCATGGTGAAACCTGCCTTTGATCTTTTATGTCACCACTCATTCAGTGATGATCTCTCTATGACATCATAGACACACATTCGTACTTCTATGATGTCTTGGCTATGAATGTCCACAGATGTACAGTAGGTGACGGTATGCACCTTTCACTTGTTTGCTATCCGCCAGGAGGAGGAGGAAGAAGAGTTTGAGTTTGAGTTTTAAAAAATGGCTTTATTGTACAATTCAAAAATGTAAGAACACCAATATCATGCCCCCAAGTGTGTCACATCTCAAAAGTGCAAACATAACTCAGCCCCCTCTCCCACAGAACACAAAACATTCCCCACAGCCCATCTATTGGTGAATGCCTCCAAATTGTCCACCATTTGATAGTAAGAGAACTCCACCTGGAATCTGACTTTCAACAAGGCCTTGAAAGCAGACACAGGATCCACATTGCCAGCGTTGGTAGCCCGATTTTTCCTTGTCAGCCAGATGGCAAGTTTAGCAGTACCAGATAGGAAGTTCATCAAAGTGTGCGCAGACTTCTTCGCCACTTTATACTTTGGACCGTAAATGAACAAACCAAAAGAGGAACATTCACCCAAAGCCCAAAACCACACTTTCAAAAGATCAAAAAGCCCAGATAAACGAAAACATTGAACAAACAAATGCTCCAGGGTCTCAACTTGGGAGCCAAACAAACATTCCTCCCCCACAGTTGGATCCAGGTGTGCTCTGTATTTATTCGTAGCTATTGCCCCATGAACAATCCTCCACTGGAGATCTGTCGTCCGTTTCTCAATAGGGAGCTTGTACATGCACCGCCAGCTGCCTTTCGGGGAGACCTCTGGCCCCAAAAACCCCACCCACTTCGACTCCTTCACGTCCATCAGAGAGCGCAGATTCATAACTTTCACACAGATGTGATACACCGTCTTCATCCCCACAAACTAGAACTTGCCCAGACGAGGATTTCTGAAGGCCAGCAGGTGATCCTCTCCCCCCTGCAACTCCTCCACAGCTGGACTTATGGAAAGGGCAGGAAAGTTGGACACAGTGTCGTCATCCCATTGAGTGGAAAGAGTACGGTTTTCCGCAAACGCTCGGAGCGGTCGTGGCAGGGCGGCGCACACTTCCCCCACCACCCTCTGCAGCAGTCTGACAGATGTAATGTTGGCACTCCGCCTCAGCATTTCCATCGATGTGGTCGACATCTTCATAAGATGACCAAGCTTGGTACAGCGTGCCTGTCGTAAACAAGTTCGCAGACTGACCGACTGCAGCACCTGAATGTTGATGAATTGATTGAAAAACAGTGGTTCCTCGAACAGCCACATGCCCGGTGTCTCGTCAGGGAAGTGGGCTACGGCGAAGACTTGCCATGCATGCAAGACGGATGTGTAAAAAGCAGAAAGTGCAGTAAGGTCCACCTCCCCAGATGTCACGAGGAAGAGCTGCTTATCATAGCCCAAGCGGCCAACTCTCCTCAGGAGCAGTTTTGCAGTGTTCATCCAGCAGGGGCCACATCCGTAAAGGAGGCATTGTGCAGTCTGAAGCCTAAAACAGGCGATCTTGGAGTGTATGTCCACCAGGCCCTGTCCTCCCTTGGCAACAGGCAGGTAGAGAACAGCCGCACGGACCCAATGTCGACCAGACTAAAAGAAATCCACGGTAATCTTTTGAACCTCCTCCACCAGGCTCCCTGGCGATGTCAAAGCAACAAGCCTATGCCAAAGAGCCGAAGCGGCCAGATTATTGGTGACCAGAACCCTGCCCCTATATGACAGCTGTGGTAGCAACCATTTCCATTTAGAAAAGCGAGCACACACCTTGTCCTTAACACCCTCCCAGTTCTTGCGTTCACATTCCTCAGAGCCCAGAAAAACCCCCAACACTTTGAGACCGGCTTTCCCCCACTGAAGACCTCCGGGTAGCCGAGGAATGTCCTGATGTGACCACTGGCCCACCAATAGACCCTCACTCTTGGCCCAATTCACCCGTGCAGTAGATGCCCTTTCATAAATAGATAAAGTGTCCACCAGAGATGCTGTACATCCCTGTGGGATTTGATGAAAATGCTGACGTCGTCCGCGTAAGCAGACAAGACGATTGGGCGGCAACTGCTGGAGGGCCCCGGCAGAACCAGACCACCCAGCTGAGTGCGCAACCTGCACAGCAAAGGCTCAATAGCCAAGCTGTACAGTTGACCTGAGATTGGACAACCCTGCCTTATTCCCCGGTGTACAGGGATTGGCCGACTCAGCCCTGCCCCCATCTTTACCAGACACTCAGCTCCAGTATATAACAGATTGACCCACCTCAAAAACATATTGCCAAAACCGAACCCCTTCAGTGTGAAAAACAAATAGGAATGGTCAACCCTATCAAATGCCTTTTCTTTGTCCAAAGACATAATACCGAACTGTAAGTCATAACATTTACTGAGCTGGAGAACGTCACGTACGAGAAAAATATTGTCCATAATGGTCCGGTCAGGAATACAGTATGTTTGATCTCTATGTACGATCAAATCCAATACATTGTTCAGTCTATTTGACAGGGCTTTCGAAAGCACCTTGTAGTCCGTGCAAAGAAGAGCCACAGGCCTCCAGTTTTTCAGCAAGGCCAAGTCCCCCTGCTTAGGCAGCAGAGATAGCACTGCACAGCGGCAGGAGACAGGTAAGGTTCCCTTTCTGTAACAGGCAGTTAGTACATCATAGAAGTCTGATCCAATAATATTCCAAAAATGCTTAAAGAAGTCAGAAGAAAGACCATCAAGTCCAGGTGCGCATCCCAGAGCCATCTGATTAACAGCCACAGTTAACTCATCCAAAGTCAGGGCACAGTCCAGAGCGGCCCTGTCCTCCGGGCTGAGCACCGGAAGACCTTCAAAGAGCTGGTTTTGAGATTCCATGCAACAGGGCCCCGTAATAATCCACTGCATGGCGCCGCATCGCAGATGGATTTGTAGTCATTTGACCGTCTGGGAGCATCAAGCAAGTCATCAACTTCTTTTTCGCAGCAGACTTCTCCAGATTGAAGAAGAAGGACGTTGGGGCATCCATGTCCTGCAGGCAAGTGAACCGTGACCTCACAAGTGCCCCCTTCACTCTTTCCTGCATTAATGTGCGCAGGGCCGATCTCTTCTCCTACAGCAAAGGACCTGCGGTAGAATCCTGATCCGTAACCAAGCTGTCCTCCAGCCTCTTGACAGTGTCCTCAAGTTCACCGACCTTGGCCTTGATGATGGAAGTGGAGTTTGCAGTGTACTGTTGACAAAAAATGCAAAGTTGCACATTGCCAACCTCCCACCACTGTTCCAGGGAACTAAGACGAGCCTTTGTGGTCCTCCAGTGTTCCCAGAAACACACAAAATATTGACAAAAGGTGTTGTCCTGAAGGAGCTTGTTATTGAAGTGGCAATAAGATTTAGTCCCTTCCCCTGGTGAGGTAATTAACACCGCAGTGGCCAGGTGAGGATCCGTGAAACCGACGGGACTTATGTTACTGTGGAGGATTCCAGGGCCGTCGGCCTCCGTCGGTCTATGATGACCATGGAAGAGAATCCTAAATGTCTACTGTGCTGGAACAGCACCGCCTGTGGCTGAACAGGCCGATGCGCGAATGGCAGTCCCTGTCACACAGGTCGCACTTGTGGGTGGTCTCCGTGCTGCTGGGTCTGTGGCGGTTCTTCCTGCGGGTCCTTTTTTCATCTGCTGCAGCAGTCAGTCTCTCTTCACCCGCCTTGAGCTGTCTGGTCAGGGTGCCTCTCCATTTGGAGCGGTCCATTGCAAGGTCCTCCCAGCGCTCTGTGTTGATCTCCAGGGCCTTCATGTCTCTCTTGCAGACGTCTCTAAAGTGCAGCTGTGGGCAGCCAATGTCTCTCCTGCCAGTCACCAGTTCTCCGTAGAGGACGTCTTTGGGGATTCTGCCATCCTCCATACGGTGAACGTGGCCTAGCCAGCGGAGCCTGCGCTGCCTGAGTAGTGTGAACATGGAGGGAAGGCCGGCACGGGACAGAACTTCTGTGTTGGGCACTTTGTCCTGCCAGGATATGTCCAGGATGTGGCGAATGCAGTGCAAGTGGAAGGAGTTCAGTCTCTTTTCCTGCCGGGCGTATGTTGTCCACGTCTCACTCCCATAGAGCAGTGTACTGATGATGCAGGCATTGTACACTGTCATCTTCGTCTTGACAGAGAGTTTGGGATTCTCCCATACTCGTGTGGTGAGGCGAGCGAGTGTGAAGGCTGATTTTCCAATCCTCTTGTCGGTCTCTGTATCAAGGGAGAGGTTGTTGCTGATCGTGGACCCCAGGTACGTGAACTGATTCACAACCTCCAGCTCGTAGTCGTCGATGGTGATGGTTGGTGGTGCTTCCGTGCCTTGCGCCAAGACGTTAGTCTTCTTCAGGCTGATGGTAAGCCCGAAGTCCTTGCATGCCTGGGAGAAGCGGTCCATCAGGGTCTGAAGCTCAGCTGTGTGTGGGTTGCGACTGCAGCATCTTCTGCGAACAACATGTCTCTGATTAGAGCCTCGTGTACTTTGGTTCTGGCTTTCAGGCGGGCGAGGTTGAAAAGCCTGCCGTCAGATCTTGTGTGCAGGTAGATTCCCTCTGTTGCTGTGCTGAAGGCATGCCTCAGGAGCATAGCAAAGAAAATCCCAAAGAGGGTTGGCGCAAGTACACAGCCCTGTTTCACTCCGCTGCGTATGTTGAATGGCTCTGAGACGTTGCCATCGTGCTGCACTATCCCCTGCATGTTAGTGTGAAACGATTCGATGAGGCTTTGCAACTTTGGTGGGCATCCTATCTTTGGCAGGATCTTGAAAAGGCCCTCTCTGCTGACCAGATCGAACGCTTTGGTGAGGTCGATGAAGGCGACGTACAGGGGCATGTTCTGTTCTCTGCATTTCTCCTGGAATTGGCGGATGGAGAATATCATGTCTACCGTCGATCGCTCAGCGCGGAAGCCACACTGAGACTCGGGGTAGACACGTTTGGCAAGCTTCTGTAGACGAACGAGAACAACTCGTGCGCAGACTTTGCCAACAATGCTGAGGAGGGAGATGCCCCTGTAGTTTTTGCAGTCGCTTCTCTCCCTTTTGTTTTTGTAGAGGGTGATGATCTTGGTGTCCCTCATGTCCTGTGGTACGGCACCTTCCTTCCAGCACTGTCAGAGGACGTCATGTAATGGCAGCAGTAGGGCAGTCTTGCAGTGCTTGATTAGGTCGGGGGGTATGCCATCGTTGCCGGGTGCCTTGTCAGCGGCCAAGCTATCAATGGCCTTGCTGAGTTCGTCAATGGTTGGCTCGGCGTCAAGTTCGTCCATGGATGGCAGGCAGTCGATGGCATCAAGGGCTGACGGTGTCACAGTGTTCTGTCTGGAGTAGAGGTCGGAGTAGTGTTCCACCCATCTCTCCATCTGCTTGTTCTTTTCTGTGATCATCTCCCCAGTGGAGGATTTGAGGGGGGCCGTCTTGCTCTGAGCCGGACCAAGTGCTTTCTTGATGCCATCGTACATACCACGGATGTTTCCTGTTATGGCAGCGGTTTGAATGTCTTGGCTGAGCTGAGTCCAGTACTCGTTGGCACAGCGCCGAGCAGTCTGCTGAACTTTGCTTCTCGCAGCCCTGAGAATCTGGAGATTCTTCTCATTTGGGTACTTCTTGTACTCAGCAAGTGCTGAGCGCTTGGCTTCAATGACGGGGGTCATCTCGGTCAACTTGGCATCAAACCAGTCCTGTGACTTGGAGGTCTTCCTCCCAAAGGTAGCCAAGGCTGTGCGGTGGATGGTGTTGCGCAGCTCTTCCCACTTCTGCTTTGCAGATTCTCCTTCTTGTGGTACACCAAGTTCCTTCTCAAAGGTGGAGGCAAACTGCTCAACAAGTTCTGGTTGGGCCATCTTGCTGGTGTCAATCCATGCCTTTCCAGGCTGTCTAGCACGATGGAATTTCTTCAGCTGCAGCTTGACCTTGCAACACACCAATGAATGGTCTGTGTCGCAGTCTGCACTCTGGAACGAACGGGTGATTAGCACGTTCTTCAGTGAGGTGCGCCTGGTCAGGATCAAGTCCAGCTGGTGCCAGTGCTTTGAGCGCGGATGTCGCCAGGAAACCTTGTGTTGGGGCTTGGTCTTGAAGAACGAGTTTGTGATGCACAGATCGTGATATGTGCAGAACTCGAGCAGCCGCTGTCCGTTGTCGTTCATTCTGCCCACGCCAAATGGTCCAAGACAGGAGGGCCAGGAGCCGTGGTCAGCACCCACTCTGGCATTGAAGTCTCCAAGGAGAATGAGTTGTTCAGAGTTGGAGATGATCCTGACAGTTGTTGCGAGATTCTCGTAGAACTCGTCTTTTGCCTCTGGTGTGGCTGTCAGTGTTGGGGCATACACACTGACGAGGGTGACTGAGCCTTGAGTGGTGTTGACGCGGAGGGTGAGGAGTTGTGCAGAGCCATTGCTGCCCGGTTCCACCATCTTCAGCAAGGTGTTCTTCACTGCGAAGCCCACTCCGTGTTCCCTGTGTTCGTCACTGCCTTTTCCCTGCCAGTAGAATGTGTAGTCCTTCTCTCTCAGTGTGCCTGCGTCAGCCAACCGTGTTTCCTGGAGAGTGGCGATATCCACTCCCAGTCTCTTCAGCTCATTATTGATGATAGCAGTCTTCCTGGTGTTGTTGATGTCCTTGAGGTTAGCAGCGAGTCCTGTCATCATAGTGTGGACGTTCCAAGTTCCCAGTTTTAGAGTTGGTCTCTTGTTTTTTTGTCGTGCCTGGTGCGAAGGTTCTCAGCCTGCTGTTGGGACTTCTCCTCATCCCCATGCACCCAATGTGGAAAGCAAGCTGTGGCGGGACAACACCTTATTGGCTGGGGGCTGCCCAGCTTGAGGCGGGCGGTAGCTGTCCAGTGAGATCCGATGATCCCTCCCACCGTCGGGAACAACCCCTGGCGCCGCGCTCTATGCCAATTGAGCGGTGGCTTATAACCGGTAACTGTCATTCCCCGTGTTTTGTCTACGCCAAAGGCGAAGCTGGAGTGTCCTCTCCAGTGATCCGGTGTTCTACCTTCCAGCGTTGGGCGTTGGTAGGATTCAAGCCTGGGCAGGAAGATATGGAGGACAAGATGTTGCCCATGCAGCATGTCCCCCCTCTCCACGTCACTGATGAATCCAAAGGAACAGCAGGGCTACTACAGTTTGGCATCAGCGCTGTCGCAGGAGCTGCCAGAACGATGTTGAGCACAACAGAGAACTGCCTTAGGGGCTCCGACTCCGGATTTTTCCTCAGGGTTGACTCCTGAAGCCTTTTCCGTGACCGGGTGTGCCGCAAGGCAGCGGAGGTTTGAAATCAGGGTTTACCTTCCCCTAGAATGGGCTACCTTCCCAGGTTGACGAGCCACCATCTACCCGAAGCATCTGGTTTTAAGGCGCCAGAGATCCGCCCTCGCCCCTTCTCCTATTAGTAAAAGCAGTTCCGCCGGGCTTAGAGACTAAACCACACGGGCAGGCTAGGAGTTGGACTTAGTTGTCAGAGGCTTTTCGAGACGCACGCCATAAGGAGCATTTTATGAGCAGTGGGAGCTTAACCCCAGTGCCGCTTCTGGCTATGACAACCTTGAAACCTTCCGGGGCCAAATGTTTGGGAAACATATATCCTGTCTAATCTAGCAGCACTGACAACACCGTCAGTGACTCGGACCCAGGTATACTGTCTAGCGTTTGCATGTTTAGACCTCCACGTGTCCACTAAGTCGAACTGTACAGTGAGATTTTTTAAGAGTCGAGAAGACTGCAGATGAGGCTCTGCATTAGTGCGATCCAGAGTGAAGTCCAAGGTACAGTTGAAATCACCAGCAACAATAAGCTGGTCTTGGTGATTGCTCTGCAATTCATTTGTCAGTGTATTGAAAAAGGCAACCCTTTCAGAACTGTGGTTTGGAGCGTAAACGTTGACCAGGCAAAACACGGAATTCCCTATTTCTGCCCTAACAAGAAGCAGCCTACCCCTCACTATCTCCACCACCGATAAAACTGTTGCATTTGCTGATTCCCCAAACAAAATGGCCACTCCTGCACTAAGATTGGTACCGTGACTGAGTGAAGAAGGGCCCTTCCACCACAAGCCCCAGTCCACTTCATCTGCCGAAGTGGTATGAGTTTCCTGCAAAAACAAAATGTTGGGATTTTTTCATCGGAACAGGTCACTAATTAATCCCCTCTTGTGATTGCCCCTCCCACCACTGATGTTTAAGGATCCTAATGTTATGTTTTGCATAGGGCGATAGATCTAAGGAACACTGTGCTGTGCCCATGTAAGTTATTCCATCTTCGCGCGCTTGACCTTTTGTCCCCCTGCTGATTTACGCAGGGCTGTGAGGTGCTTATTGAGGCGAAAACGTTTTCTTTCATCCAGGAGGTCAAGACCAACCTGCCTTTTTAGCACATTAAGAGACCTGATGAATTTATCAGTGTCACTGAAGTAATCAGTGACTTTAACGGCTCTGTTATTATAGGTTTCATCCAGAAAAGCATTTTTCTTCCAGTGAATACAAACCCGTGTTTGTACTGCAAGTTGCCCCAATAGACTCAGTTTTAACAGACACAGTGTCAGAATCAGAATCCATTTCCTCGTCAGCACAACTCAGCTGACTGTTGGATTCAGCTGGCATTTCAGCTGGCCCAGCTGATTCATCATTAGCCACATCTTCCTGGACGGCACCTCCAGCAGCTGACCGGCGTTGTTCCAGAAGAGAAACATTCACCCAAAGACCGAAACCACACTTTCAAAAGATCAAGAAGAAGAAGAAGAACGTTCATTAAAGATTTCCCTTCCTAAACTTTCGCATATCCGAGGAGGCTGAAATTCAGGAATGCACACCCTCGTAACCTCAGCAAGGCACATATCAAATCTGAGGCCAGTCTGACAAACGGTTCAGGAGATATGTGCAGAACAGACAGACATACTGACAGAGATTTCTTGCATTATAATATGATGTAATCTTTTTACAACCATGTGCAAGCAAATCTACTTGCATGTAATTTAATGAAATAAAATTCTAGTATATCAAGATTTATTCAACATGTTCTGAAGTTACTTAACTGGAAACTTGCCTGTTTGTCAGGTCCCCTTCAGGCGCTAGTCGCCGGAGGTACTTGCAGATCATGCCGTCAATGAAGGCCATTTCCAAGGATGGTTTTTGCACTGTATATATCTGTGCAGATTTTGTGCTGTTTTCAACTCAGATCTCGACCTACTGAGCATCTGCTGAACTCGTTTACTCGTCTGCAGTAAAGCCGGAATCAACAAGTGTATGTCACTTCCGGTCGACAATGGTTGCTCCCCACTGGTTTTGACCAAGCGGTTTTCATAGGATAAAATTATTCAGTATACTGACTCTAGGGGGTTATTTTTACTGAATAAATGCATTTTTGGTTTATAAGTAATACCTAAAGCACAGTTAATGTTGTTGTAATTACCAGTCCAGGTTTCCTTTAAGTTGATGCCCAGTTAGTTATTTTAGAGAGGACAAACGGGGAAGAGATGATGTTGGTCTGAACAATTGAGCTGAATGGGTTAGTGTAGTGCGCAGAGATGCAGTATGCAGACATGAATCAGTCCCTCCAGGATTTCGCGATATTGCGATTGCACTAATTCACGTGAAATCAGTGATTCGCTGCATCTTTTGCACAACCTTGCAGCTTTGTCCAACCACCGCAACTTTCCCACAATTTTGGCCAGTCCTTGGCCAGTCAACTTACGCCAATTTCACCAATCAAATTTGTCCCTGAGTGGCGCTCAAATACTGAATCTAACCAATCAAATGCGTTGCAGCACCACATTCACTTCCGTGTTTACAGTGAGTATTAATAGAACACATCAGCAAAAAATCAGTGTGTGATTTAAAAAAACCCACTCACCTACGAGTTTTCCCACACGTCCCATCCTCCGATGTGCAATGAGCTTTAAAGCTGTCAATCTCCAGTCTGGACACGGACCAACACGTGGCCCCGGGAAACCCCCAAGGAGAGCCCCGCTCGGTACAACTTCCGGTGCATGTCAAGACGCGCAGCAGATAGACAGGTAGGAGTCCGGCATAGAAAGAGAGAGAATATTCTCTGTAATTTTTTTCAGAAAAACACAGACTTCGATAAACAGTACAGAGCAACAGAATAAATTATTTCTTTTTTTCTCTGCGCTTGGTACCGAGTGGTTGGGGACCGCTGCGGTTAGAGAGTTTTCAAATGAAAGTGCTGCCATAATTTCCAAATCTGTACTCTTTAACATGCATTCAGTGTAATTTAGCTGTTGGATATTGTGTTAAAAGTCTGTATTTGCTGTTGCACAAAATAGTTTTTCTGTATAGCAGAAGTTTCTGCTTAATTCACAAATCAGTTTAATAAGACATTTTTGACAATCCTGTGCTTTTCTTATTTATTAATTTATTCATTTGATTTATTGAATTAGGACAGTGCACATTAATCAACATATCAGCATTATGCTTCAATGTAAACGTGCCAGAATTGGCACAATAGCTAAATTTCATCCGTAGTCCTAAAGCAGGTTTCTCTCTCTCACACTCACACTCACACACACACACACACACACACACACACACACACACACACACACACACACACACACACACACAAAAAAAAACATAGTAGTTCATAAGACATGTTTACAGATATGTCGTCAGCCTCCGTCGGTCTATGATGACCATGGAAGAGAATCCTAAACATCTACTCTGATGGAACAGCACCGCCTGTGGCTGAACAGGCCGATGTGCACCGGTGTTCTACCTTCCAGCGTTGGGCGTTGGTAGGATTCAAGCCTGGGCAGGAAGATATGGAGGACAAGATGTTACCCATGCAGCATGTCCCCCCTCTCCACGTCACTGATGAATCCAAAGGAGCAGCAGGGCTGCTGTAATTTGGCACCAGCGCCGTCGCAGGAGCTGCCAAAACGATGTTGAGCACAACAGAGAACTGCCTTAGGGGCTCCGACTCCGGATTTTTCCTCAGGGTTGACTCCCGAAGCCTTTCCCTTGACTGGGTGTGCCGCAAGGCAGCGGAGGTTTGAAATCAGGGTTTACCTTCCCCTAGATGGCTACCTTCCCAGGTTGACGAGCCACCATCTACCTGAAGCATCTGATTTTAAGGCGCCAGAGATCCGCCCTCGCCCCTTCTCCTATTAGTAAAAGCAGTTCCGCTGGGCTTAGAGACTAAACCACACGGGCAGGCTAGGAGTTGGACTTAGTTGTCAGAGGCTTTTCGAGACGCACACCATAAGGAGCATTTTATGAGCACTGGGAGCTTAACCCCAGTGCCGCTCCTGGCTATGACAACCTTGGAACCATAGATATGTCACAACTAACAAAACAATGCATGAGACAGAATAAACAACATATCACAGCTCACTGGACAATCCATGGACAAAACACACAAAACATAAAACAAAAATGGACACATTTTACACGATAACCCAATAAATCCACAAACAGAATAGTTAAGTCAGGACTTCTCAGAAGCCTGTAGATTTGGACATCTATAATGGAGACATTTTATGAATGAGTACAGGACTGATTTGTCTTTAACCAAAACTTAAGTTTCTTTTTTAAAGATTAGATAGTTGTCACAGTCTCTGATATGAGCTGGTAATTTATTCTACAAATGTGTGCCTCTACCTGACACAACCTTCCAATCAAATTCAAATTTACGCCTTGGATCATTGCAATCTCCTCTGGTTTGTGCACTGGTATTTATCCTGTTACTGTGCTTTTTCTAAATAAAATGATTTAATGGTGGTGGGGGCAAGCCCATTTAAGACCTTAAAAACAAGGCACAGATCACAAAACATTGGGTAACTGTCAAAATCTAAAATATTATACTTAGTAATGATATTACAATAATGAAAATGAAAACGCTTCTTATCCAGGATTTTAAGTGCCTTCTTGAAGAGAGTCTTGATGGGTTTTAACTTACTTGCTGTTGTATGTGAATAGGTTGTAAAGCAATATGTTATATGGGAAAAAAATCGTTGCACGTATGTAAGTTTTTGCTGACTGTAAAGTGAGAAATGGTCTTATATAACGAAAATTTAGCAGGTTAAAGTTTATTTTATTTGTGATCTTTTTAATGTGTTGTCTAAATGTAAGGTTTGAATCAAAGACAACACCAAGATACTGAAATTGTTCAACCACATCAAGTCTTTCTCCATTCACATATACACTTGGTTGATGGCCCTCTGTTGGATGACGTGAGAAAAACATACAGTTAGGCCCAAAAATATTTGGACAGTGACACAAGTTTTGTTATTTTAGCTGTTTACGAAAACATATTCAGGATACAATTATATAATCAATATGGGCTTAAAGTGCAGAATCTCAGCTGTAATTTGAGAGTATTCACATCCAAATTGGAGCAAGGGTTTAGGAATTAGAGCTCTTTAATACGTAGCCGCCTCTTTTTCAAGGGACCAAAAGTAATTGGACAATTGACTCAGAAGGCTGCAAAAAAAATAACAAGGCTGCGTGGGCTCTTCCCTCGTTAACCTGTCATCAATTAAGCAGTTAAAAGGTCTGGAGTTGATTCCAGGTGTGGCGTTTGCATTTGGAAGCTGTTGCTGTGAATACACAACATGCGGTCAAAGGAGCTCTCAATGGAGGTGAAACAGACCATCCTGAGGCTGAAAAAAAAAGAAGAAATCCATCAGAGAGATAGCAGAAATGTTAGGAGTGGCCAAATCAACAGTTTGGTACATTCTGAGAAAAAACGAGTGCACTGGTGAGCTTGGGAACTCAAAAAGGCCTGGACGTCCACGGAAGACAACAGTGGTGGATGATCACAGAATCCTTTCCGTGGTGAAGAACAACCCCTTCACAACATCCAGTCAAGTGAAGAACACTCTCCAGGAAGTAGGTGTATCAGTATCTAAGTCTACCATAAAGAGAAGACTTCATGAGAGTAAATACAAAGGATTCACCACAAGGTGCAAACCATTAATCAGCCTCAAAAATAGAAAGGCCAGAATTGACTTTGCCAAAAAAACACCTGAAGAAGCCAGCCCAGTTCTGGAACAGCATTCTTTGGACAGATGAGACTAAGATCAACCTGTACCAGAATGATGGGAAGAAGAAAGTTTGGAGAAGAATTGGAACAGCTCATGATCCAAAGCACTACATCTTCTGTAAAACATGGTGGAGGCAGTGTGATGGCATGGGCATGCATGGCTTCCAATGGCACTGGGTCACTTGTGTTTATTGATGATGTGACAAAAGACAGAAGCAGCCGGATGAATTCTGAAGTGTATAGGGATATACTTTCTGCTCAGATTCAGCCAAATGCAGCAAAGTTGATTGGACGGCGCTTCACCAATGATCCAAAACATACTGCAAAAGCAACCCAGGAGTTTTTTAAAGCAACAAAGTGGAATATTCTGCAATGGCCGAGTCAGTCACCAGATCTCAACCCAATCGAGCATGCATTTCACTTGCTCAAGACAAAACTTAAGGCAGAAAGACCCACAAACAAGCAACAACTTAAGACAGCTGCCGTAAAGGCCTGGCAAAGCATCACAAAGGAGGAAACCCAGCGTTTGGTGATGTCCATGGGTTCCAGACTTCAGGCAGTCATTGCCTGCAAAGGATTCTCAACAAAATATTGAAAAGTAACATTTTACTTAGGGTTATGTTTATTTGTCCAATTACTTTTGAGCCCCTGAAATGAGGATTGTTTGTATAAAAATAGCTACAATTCCTACATGTTTAATCATATATTTTTGTTCAACCCCTTGAATTAAACCTTAAAGTCTGCACTTCAGTTCCATTGTAGTTGTTTCATTTCAGATCCAATGTGGTGGCATGCAGAGCCCAAATCATGAAGATTGTGTCACTGTCCAAATATTTCTGGGCCTAACTGTACATACAGGGTTTTTTTGTATTCAAATGCTTTATGAAGCCATTGAGACACTTTGTTGTGGTGTGATATAGAATATCATTGCAGTAAACTATGGGGAAAAAAAAACAACATCTGCTTTAAAATTTGTAATTCTTCCAACAACTTTTAGTACAAAAAACCTCTCAAAACATCGCAACATTTATTGCAACTTTTTTTTAAAAAGCTCCAGCAAATTCAGGGTTTTTGGGCTGCAACAATCATAAAAACATCCCGTGAAATCCTGGAGGGGCTGGTGAATGAGTTTCAAACTTCAGGAAAAGAGGATAATGCCAGTGCAAATTTTCTTGAACTCACTCACTTGCTCACTCACCGTTTTTTTTTCCCCTGTGCAGTGAAAAACTGTGCTGTTTCTTCAAATAATCTGGCTGCACGGTGGCGCAGTGGTTAGCACTGCGGCAGCACAGTTTTACCCTCGGCCGGGGGATCGCGGGGATCATGAGATCGTGGGTTCGATCCCTGCCCCTGGCCAACAGTGATCTGTGTGGAGTTTGCATGTTCTCCCCGTGTTGCGTGGGTTTACTCAGGGATTTCTCCGGTTTCCTCCCACATGCTAAAAACATGCAGGTTAGGGATACGGGGCGCTTGCGCACGCAGCGACCGGCAGCTGGTGGCTTGTCACCAGACTGCAAAACAAATCTACCTACGGGTACAAAATAAGTACAAAAAAAAAAAGAAAAGAAAAAAAGATCTGGAATAGTCTATATTACAGGGTGTAGATGGATAGTAGTATTTAATGGTCCTCTGAGACATTTAACAGAAAAATGACTTCCTGTTTGTTTGTTTGTTCATTCATTCATTCCCCTAAAAATCAATACATTAATTCCTAATAAGTCCATGATTAAAATGAAAATGTGGATGGAATTAAAAAAAAAACCTATTAAGTGCAGGGTTTCCTCTGGTAACATTTCCGTGGCAGGCCGCCACCCTTGGAATTATGCCACCACACCAAGGATATATTAATTTAAGAAAAAAAAATTTGAAAGAATGAAACTCCACAAGGGGCGGCACGGTGGAGGAGTGGTTCGCACTGCGGCAGCACAGCAATTCACCCTTGGCCGGGGGATCCTGGGTTCGATCCCAGCCCCTGACCAACAGTGATCTGTGTGGAGTTTGCATGTTCTCCCCGTGTCTGCCTGGGTTTACTCCGGGATTTCTCCGGTTTCCTCCCACATGCCAAAAAAACATGCAAGTTAGGTTAATTGGCATCAAACTGGGGATTCTAAATTGTCCTTAGGTATGACTGTGAGAGTGAATGGTTGTCTGTCTCTCTGTGTTGGCCCTGCGATGGACTGGCGATCTGTCCAGGGTGGACCCTGCCTCTCGCCCAAAGATGCTGGAATAGGCTCCGGCCCCCCCGCGACCCGAAAAGGATTAAGCGGAAGAAGATGAATGAATAAATGAATGAAACTCCACAAGCGCGCACACGAACAATGCACGTGACTGTCATCTGCACGGAAATGCCCCACCCGCCCGGCATGTGGGTGAGCATGTGGGTGACCGTTTTATTCTGCAGGCAGAGTGTCTCTCTAGTGTTGCTGTCTGGGAGAAACATGAGCTTATTAAAGTATTTTAAATGCAGAAAAAAAGCAGAAGAGGAATGTAAGCAGTTAAGGCATTTATGGTGGTTTTAACCCGCTGGTAACAGGAACAATAATGAAGAGTCTCTTAGCTAACAGGTCTGGTTAGGCTTCATTGCAGGGAAAGGCAAGAGTGACTGTTGAATTGCTGAGGATTTACTTCACCAGCCACTACAATATTAACTAATGTATATTCATTATTATGTACCTGGCAAGTTAAGATGACCGAAATTCATGACGTCAATGACTTTCATCTGTCAGCAGCCTTCAGAGAAACTGAACATGCCAACATTTGGATTTCAAAATAAGGGAGGTTTTTCCTGCTGTCTGGTTGATGAGGAGAGTTTAAAAAAAAACTATAAATATATAGAAATATTGTAACAGAAATAACTGCTTCTTTGGTCATTTTAGTTCATTTATTTCTTTAAATATAATTCAACAATTATATTTCTTTGAAATCAGAGTTAAAATTATTGTTCTGTTCTGGTTATGCAAAATTATGGTCAAAAATTTAAATTGTGTGAGGAAAAAAGTAAAAATGTTACCACATTCTTTTTCAAATTGATTAAAAAACAGTAATTTTATAATAATCTGCCTTTGTCCATCAGACAGGCCTCTTCACTGTCCAGTTTTAAAACTCCTTTTAAAACCCATTTTTATTCTCTGGCTTTTGACCCAGCTTGAGACATTGATTTTATTTCTTCTTATTGCCTCTATTGTATGACTACTGTTTTGTTTGTGCTGTTTTGAACTTTTTTAGCTGTATTTTATTGTTTTTATGTTTAATGTTTTTATATTTCATTTATCGTTGATGTACAGCACTTTGTGTCAACTGTTGTTGTTAAAGTGCTTTATAAATAAAGTTGGATTGGACTGGATTTAAAAAAGATAAAAATTAGCCATAAAATAATCCACAAATTTATAATAGTCTCAATTGTACAAGAAAAGTCGTAATTTTACAAGAGGAAATTACAAATTTTAGGAAAATGGTTTCAATTTTAGATAAATTTACAGAGAAAAGTAGAAAACTATAAGAAAATTGTTATAAAGTTTGGAGAAAAACCTCAAACCTTCAAGACTGAAGTCATTACTCAAGTTTTTAAGTGGGTGCTCTTTGTATCCTTAACTCAACGAGAAATGTTTGGTTGTCTACTTTTAATTATTAATTTCAAAGCACTGCTTTTACATGAGTAGAATTTCTGGGTACTATACCCACCTCTGATCATATAATTTAAGTATGCATGAGTAAAATACTATTATGAATGTTTTTTTCCCTTCCATTTCCTACTCTTCATCAATGGAAAAAAGAAACACTAGAATAAAAATACAAATTAAAGCTGCGAGCAGCGATAAACAGGCCCTTGCGTCCTCGCTAGACCTCAGCCTTGCCACTGAGTTCGCGTAACTCCGCGCAGGCTCCATTCCTCTGTCACCAACTCTCCCCCTCCCGCTCATTGTCTGTCCGTCCTTCCATAACGCCATATGCCCATCCATTCGTCCATTCGCCCATTTGCCCATCCATCCGTCCATCCCACCATCCATCATCAGTCCGTCCATCTGTACATTGCAAGAGAGCATCTCGGCAGAGGTACTGTATAAGCTCGTGGATTACCTCAAAAATCTGTTTGTCCATAGCCTAAAGGCCACTTCTGGTGAAAATTTCACCAGGAGATTTGTTCGAATTTAGACAACCTATGCTGTTACATTCCTCAGAGTCCCATCAGGGAAGACGTAGGGGCACCTCCCACCTTATCCAAGGTCCAAGATGCCATCAGGAGCCTGAAGAACAACAAGGCCACTGGTCCAGATGGGATCCCAGCTGAGGTCCTAAAGGAAGGTGGTCCAGAACTCCTGTGCCGTCTCCTTGCCCTCCTTCTGAAGGTCTGAGAAAAGGAAGAACTCCCCTCAGAGCTCAGGGATGCTTTGATCGTGACCATATTTAAGAAGGGGGACAAAGCTGATTATGGAAATTACAGAGGCATCTCACTCCTGTCAACAACTGGCAAGGTACTTGCTCGTGTTCTCGCTAACCGTTTACTGCCACTTTCTGAGGAAATACTCCCAGAATCACAGTGCGGCTTTCGTCAATCTAGAGGCACAGCAGATATGATCTTCACTGCCTGCCAACTTCAGGAGAAATGCCGTGAGCACAAGTTGCCATTGTATATGGCTTTTATAGACCTGACAAAGGCCTTTGACTCAGTAGATCGCCAGGCTCTGTGGAGCATACTGTTGAGGTATGGCTGCCCAGAGAAATACATCAGGATTCTGAGGCTACTGCATGATGGAATGACAGCCACGGTGCTAAGTAATAGCGGCTCCATGTCTGAGCCTTTCACCGTGGAGACAGGGGTCAAACAGGGATGCATCATTGCACCCACCCTGTTTTCTTTCTTTATTGCTGCCATACTTCACCTCATTGGCAAAGACCTACCACAGGGAATTCCGATCTGGTACAGAACCGACGGTAGGCTCTTTAACCTTTGCTAGGTTCAAAGCCAAAAGCAAGGTTAGAAACACCACCATTATGGAGCTCCAGTATGCAGATGACAACGCCATAGTAGCACACTCCGCAGAAGACCTACAGGGTATGCTGAATGCCTTTGCCAAGGCATATAGAGCCCTGGGTCTAACCTTAAACATCAAGAAGACCCAGGTGCTACATCAACCTCCACCCAATCAGCCATTTATTTCACCTATTATAAAAGTGGACAACACCCCTCTCGAAAATGTTGACCACTTCCCCTACCTCGGCAGTCTTCTCTCCTCCAAAGTGGACATTGACTCTGAGATCAACCATCGTCTGAGCTGTGCCAGTGGAGCATATGCCAGACTCAGGATGAAGGTCTTTGAAGATTGAGATCTCAGGATCGATACCAAGCTCTTGGTCTACAAGGCTGTGGTTCTCCCCACCTTGCTGTATGGGGCAGAATCACGGACCGTCTACAGCAGGCACCTGAGAGCTCTGGAGCAGCTCCACCAAAGAACTTTGAGAAAGATTCTGAGGATTAAATGGGAGGACCGACGCACAAACATCAGCGTTCTGGAAGAGGCCAAAATGCCCAGCATTTCCACCACAATAATAAAACACCAACTACGATGGACTGGCCATCTCATTCGCATGTCTGACACCCGTCTCCCCAAAACAAATTCTTTATTCTGAACTGGAGAGAGGTTCGCGGGCTCCAGGAGGGCAAAAGAAACGGTTCAAGGACAATATTAAAACAAACCTTAAAAAATTCAATGTCATATCTCCTGACTGGGAGCACATGGCTCTAAACAGGCACCGATGGAAGGAAGCGGTGCAAGAAGGTGCTGCACACTGTGAGAAGGAAATCCACCGTGTCGCAGAAACAAAACGACAGCTCCGCAAGGAAAGACAGAAAAAGTCTCCAGCACGACCACAACTCACCACCATTTTCCCATGCCAACATTGCACCAAAATATGCGGGTCACGGATCGGCCTCTACGCCCACCTGAAGACCCACAAGTAGACGCTCCCACAAGGAATGACTGTCATACTTGCTCCGAGTGACCGCCGATGATGATGACTAAAATCTTTTCTGGGTCTGACTAGTATCAAATATGTAAAGTTTAGCAGCAATTGGACATTCTACATGTGAGTTATGGCAACTTCCTGTCCATTGGCAGTAGGGGGCGCTGTTGCTATGTGTCATTTATTATAGAAGTGATCAGTATTGGTTACCTATTCACCACACAAAATTTGGTTGAAA
Organism: Pholidichthys leucotaenia; assembly: GCA_020510985.1. Taxonomy (NCBI): domain Eukaryota; kingdom Metazoa; phylum Chordata; class Actinopteri; order Cichliformes; family Pholidichthyidae; genus Pholidichthys; species Pholidichthys leucotaenia. The sequence goes on along the minus strand of CM035845.1, from coordinate 55,619,777 downwards.
TCAGTCAATGTATGCCAGAGTAAAAGCCATTGGAAGGGTGATGGCAATACTGCAAACTTGGCCACGCCCCTTCTGCCAAACCGTTGGGCACTGGGAAAAGTTTTCAACAGCTTTTGATGGCACATGGGTATAGATGACTGTCACCATAAATGGTACCAATCAGAGTATTTATTTCAGAGATGTTGAAGAAATCCTTTGGTGTAACCTTCATGTCTCCAAGAGAGGGCGCTATTGTTACTCATGAATATTCATAGCTGTAATTGTTCGGAGGCATACCCATATACATCATACCTATCTTGGTGCCAATCCGACATTTCATTCCCAAGGTATTAAAAAACATGATGCAAACTTTCTGATGCAAAACTTTCTGCCTCCTATAGGTGGCACTGTAGATTTCTATGAATACTGTTCTATAGAACTGTTTGGAATTGGACTAATATCCATAATATTGAATTTGGTTGAAAACCACAAATGAGCTCAATCGGAATAAAACCCTAGGACGAGTTTGATAAAATGCACGAGGTGGAAATCGGGCCACCGCCGCTTCCTGCCAAAATGGTCAACTTCCTGTTGGGTATAGACCATCACTTCTGTGGAGTTTTTTGCATGTCTTTACATGATAAACATCTCATTTGATTTTCGTCTTTCTACGCGAAAGTAAGCGTGTGCCACTCCCCATTGACTTCACATGTTAGGTGGCACTGTAGAGCCATTTTTATGGGGTCATTCATATTTCCTCCAAAATATTAAATTTTTTGCCAGTCTTGAGGTTCCTGCAAAAAATGGTGTTTTCATGCACGTTGACTACCCCGAAAATGAGATCTTAAATGGAGAAGGAGAAAAACAAAAAATTCTAACAATTACAATAGGGCTCTTGCCCACTGACATTGTCAGTGGCTCGGGCCCTAAAAATACACATTTTTTTTATTTATGTAAACCATGGAAAAAAAAATCCTGCAGGACAAAACGTGACACTTGGTATTTTCTAACCTGTTTGTATACCACCATAGACAGAGAATCTGAATTAGACAGGGCTCAGAGAGGGAAAGATGAGACCGAAGAGAGGAGCCAAGGAGAGGAAAGTGTTCAGGCAGAGGGTCCAGGAGAGGTGAGAGCAGAGGAAGGAGAGAAAGATGACGCCAGTAAAAAGTCCAAACACAGGACGTCTGTGTGGGACCCCAACTGGCCCAATATGCCAACATTCAAGCCTTGGTTGTATAATACTTCAAATGGTAAGTTCCATTATGCAATGTTACTGTGGAAAATTTAAAAAAATGAAATAAATAGTGTAAAATTAACATATTCCGGTTACAATCATGTCATATGTTTTCTACCCCCCCCCCCCCCGAAAAAAGTGTTGCCATTGCACCAAGGTCTTTAAGCCAAAGGAAACACTGAAATGTATCATCATATTACAGTTAAAATGACGGGTGATTATATTATAACTGTTACAACTCTCTCCATTAAAATTAAAAGAAAATCTGTGGCTTCCGGTTATGGCTGCCACGTAGGACGGACGTGTCTCGCTCTGCTCTGCTCCTGGAGAAAAAAAATCGGCAAATAACTCTCTCATTTGGGACAGAACGTATCTCAGCATTTGGGCGAGGATATGTCGGCGAAGCCTAAGGCTGGAAAACCAGGAAAAGGAAAAAGCGAGCCGCCGAGACAATCCAAATTAACGGACTTTCAGGTCTGTGACGCAGCAAACAGGGCTCCATATATGGCGGAGGAGGCTGGCAACGCTGCGATTTCTGCGGGGAATGGCGCAGATGCGCTGATGGCTGCCATGAGTTCAATGAGAGCGGACTTTTCCTCTAGATTTGATGGGATTATGACAGCGTTGGAAGGAATAAGAAAGGAATTGGGTGACTGTGTAGAACGAACGGCGCAGATGGAGCTCCGTCTCGCTAGTGCTGAAGATGACGTCACCCGTCTTCAATTAAAGGTGCGCACTTTGGAAAAAAAAAATAAATCTCTGGAAGATAATATTTTGGATTTGGAATCTCGGTCGAGACAGAATAATTTGAGGCTGGTGGGTCTTCCAGAGGAATCAGAAGGTCGGGACGTATGTTCCTTTCTGGAAAAGTGGATTCCGGAGGTGCTGGGCAGCGAGGAGTTGCAATCAGCAGTGGTTCTGGAAAAAGCACATCGTATTGGCCCACGGAGAGATAAGGGACCGCCGAGGACCTTAATTATGAAGTTTCTTAACAACAGAGACAGGATGAAGATCTTCAACGCTGCACGTGCTAAAGGAGAGATTAAACACCAGGACCAGCAGGTGCGGTTCTACCCAGATTTGGCCACAGGAATCCAACAATTGAGGAAGCAGTTTGATCCCATACGTAAGGAGCTGCGCAACCTTGGGATTCGTCATGGTGTAATCTATCCTGCGAGACTGCTGACCACGTATGAGGGCAGAACCCACATCTTCAAGACCCCAGAGGAGGCGCAGGAGTTCATCAAGAAGATCAAAGAAGAAGAAGAGACTGGTGGGAGCTAAGCATGAACAAAATATAAGGTAGAATAATTAAGCATTTGCACAGGCATCTGACTGACTTGAAGTAAATAGTAAGTTTACAAAATATAGATTGTATTATATATTAAAAAAAACAAAACAAAAACAAAACAAACAAAAAAAAAACTATGATGTACAAAGTTGTTAAAAATTTTGGAGTTAAGTTGGAAAACTACAGAGGAGAGTTAATGTTACGTCATTAAAAGCAGTAGAGTTAGGGTGATTGGGAGGATGAAGAAGGAGTGGCTTAGGCTGTTCCCCGTGGGTGTGGAACGGTCGATGGCTATATCGGGAGACAGAATTTTTCTTTTGATTTTGGGGGGTTTGCCACAAGTGTGGGAAGGGGAAATTTGTTTGTGTGTAGTTTGTAGGATGAATGTTCAACCACTCATGTTTTTGCTTCTCTGTATGAGCATGTTTACACTGCAAGGTAATCCCAAACTCTCTATTGATCATGGACCAAAGTGTTAATCTTAATTTAACTTCATGGAATTGCAGAGGTCTACAAAATTTAAAAAAACTTAAACAAGTTATGAATAAAATAAAGGACATGGGTTCAAGAATTGTGTTTTTACAAGAAACTCATCTGATAGAGGAGGATGTTAAAAGAATTAGGAGTAGATGGCAGGGAAGTGTATTCACCTCTTCATTTTCATCCCGAGCCAGGGGAGTTATGACTCTCATACATAAATCAGTTCCTTTTCAAGTGAAAAATGTAATTGGAGACAAATTTGGAAGATATGTAATCATTCAAGGTTCTTTGCTATTAGAAAATATAAATCTTGTGAACTTATATGGTCCCAATATAGATGATCAGAAGTTCTTTGCTAATTTATTTCTCATCTTATCATCACTTACAGGGCAACATATAATAGCAGGGGATTTTAATTGTACATTGAATCCAGGTGTGGATAGATCAACAGGACTGGATTGTACGCACATTGGATGTAGGATGACTATTAATCATTTTATGAAAGAATTGAGATTGTTAGATATATGGAGAGAAATGAAACCACAAGTTAAAGCCTATTCTTGTTATTCCAGTACCTACAAGACATTCTCACGTATTGATTATTTTTTGATTTCCACAGAATTAAGGTCCAAGATTCAAAACTGCTTTTATGATAACATCGTGATCTCTGATCATGCACCCTGTTGTCTAATATATGTAGATAAAAAATTGACAAAGGAATCAGGTAGATGGCAATTTCAGCATAAATGGCTTCAGGATGAGGAATTTGTCAAGTATATAGAAAAACAGATAGACGAGTTCTTTGACATCAATACTACACAAACATCAGCATGTGTAAAGTGGGAGGCTTTCAAAGCTTTTATTAGGGGGCATATTATTAGTTATACAGGATCAAAATCTAAGAAGACTCGAGAGGAGAGAGCTAAATTGGAACATAAAATAAAAAATCTTCAGGAAAAAGTGTATGCAGGAAGTGACCCAAGGTTGGAGAATGAATTACTGATTTTGAGAGCTGAATACGACAAAAAATCAGCGAATAGAGCTGCCTCGAGTCTTCTAAGATTGAAACAATCTTTTTATGAACAAGGTGAAAAATCAGGAAAATTATTAGCATGGCAGATTAAACAATTGGAAATTAAAACACCAATTACCAGTATTATAAGTAACGGACAGGTAGTTATAGATCCTTTAGAAATTAATAGAGCCTTTAGAGATTACTATGAAAAATTATATGATACCAAAAATGAACCTGATTTAACAAAACTAAATGGGTTTTTGAACGAACTATCTATACCGTGTATTCCAAATGAAAACAGGGAGATATTGGAGTCTAAAATTAGTCAAGAAGAAGTTGGGCTAGCCATTGATAATATGAAATCAGGAAAAAGTGCAGGACCAGATGGTCTTCCAGTTGACCTTTATAAAAAATTTAAGAATAAATTAATAAAACCTTTTTTGGAAATGGTTTTAGAAGCATTTCAAAATAATAATTTACCATCATACATAAATAATGCCTTAATTATACTGCTGCCAAAACCAGGTAAGCCCTCTAATAAATGTGAAAATATGAGACCAATAAGCCTATTAAACGCCGACCTTAAGATAATCTGTAAAATTTTAGCAAGACGAATACAAGAAATTTTACCAAATATTATTAATCGAGATCAGAATGGCTTTATAAAGGGTAGACAAGGCTTCCATAATGTAAGAAGACTATTTAATATTATCTATTTTAATAAAGAAGCACCGGATACAGCTCTCCTATCATTGGACGCCGAAAAGGCCTTTGATAGAGTTGAATGGCCCTTTCTTTTTGAAGTCCTACAAAGGTTTGGACTTGGAAATAATTTCATAAAATGGGTTCAAATAATATACAATAATGCTACAGCAGAAATCCTAACAAATAACAATATTTCAAAACCAATAAAAATCAATAGAGGATGTCGACAAGGCTGTCCACTTTCACCTTTACTGTTTACTATGGCAATTGAACCTTTAGCGATAGCGATACGTTTACATTCACAAATATATGGAATTAAAGTTGGACCAACAGAACATAAAATCTCCCTGTACGCCGATGATATAATTTTGTTTATGTCGAATCTAAAAAAATCAATTCCAACCTTGTTGAATTTAATAAAGAATTTTGGGGAAATATCAGGATATAAAATAAATAAAACTAAATCTTCAATATTAATGCTAAATGAGACGCAGAGAAATTACCCAGCCCCTGAGGTAAATCAATTCAATGTTGTAAATCAGTTTAAATATTTAGGAATCCAAATTATGCCTAAGCTAGAATCAGTCGCCAGTGTCAACTATGAAGCCTTAATGTCAGATATCAGTGAGTTAACTCAGAGATGGATGTCACTACCAATGTCGATGATCGGGAGAATCAATATACTTAAAAGTAATATTTTACCTAAAATACTTTATTTATTTCAATACATTCCCTTATCACCACCTTTAGATCTATTCTCAAGAATAAAAAAAAAGTTAGTGGAATTTATATGGAACAACAGGAGGGCTAGATTACGTTTGTCTTTATTATATTTACCATTTGATCGTGGAGGTCTGAAATGTCCAAATTTTATGTTGTATTATTGGTCGGCACAACTGAGGTCTATGACATATTATTTTTCATCAAATGATCTCCCTCACTGGACTGAAATGGAATCATACAATTTACCTTTACCTCTTCCCATATTCATATACTCAGATTCGGCAAAAAAATTACAAAAACAAGTTAAAAATCCATTTGTAAAGCATATGATCAAAATATGGTGTGAAGCTAAAAACTATTTAAAAGAACCACAGTTATTGTCACAATTTAGTCCAATATGGGGTAATCAATATTTTAAACCAGGGAGAGCGGACGCTGTATTTAAAGTATGGAATTTAAAAGGGATACAAAAGATTCAGGATTTATATTTGCCATGTGCAGACAACATAATGTCTTTTGAAGAGCTGAGGATCAAATTTAATCTCAATAGAACACATTTTTTAAAATATCTTCAACTTAGAAACTTTATTCGATCAAATCAAAATAAAGCTCTCACTCGACCTATTTATTCATCCTTGGAAAAAATGATGATGAAAGATAGTAAAAGAAAGGGTATTATTTCAGAGTTTTATAACTCATTGACACTATCTTCAAGTGAAAATTCACTGAAAAGATTAAACTACTGGAAAGAAGATCTGCAAATTGAAATTTCAGAGGAACAATGGGAATTGGCTTGTACAGAAGCTCAAACCAAATCAATAAATGCACGCCTTAAATTGATACATTTCAAATGGTTAATGCGGATGTATGTTACACCGGAGGAGTTAAATAGATATAACAAAAATATACCAGATACATGCACAAAATGCATGGAAAGTAAAGGAACCCTATTTCATTGTTTATGGGAATGTAGATTAATAAGAATGTTTTGGGAAGAGGTGAGGGTAACAATTGAAAAAATAATCTCAAAACAAATCATATTGAATCCTAAACTGGTTTTGTTGGGTCTGTACCCAGAAAAGCATAATTTCAATAAAAGTGAAAGAACATTCATAGACCTCAGTTTGCTTAATGCCAAAAAATGTATTGCACTATTATGGAAAAAGACTCATAGACCAGATGTGTCTCAGTGGTTAAGACAGATGTTAACAAACCTTCCATTAGAAAGAATAACATATATACTGAAATCAAAGGAAATTGTGTTTGAGAATATATGGAGACCTTTTATTGATTATGTAAAAAATTTAAACATAACTCTTGAAGAAGAAGGTGAATGATGTGTGTGGACCTTGTAAATTCCAAACTGGTGAACATAATGTGTATACTTATGTATTGGATTGTCTAGACTAAACAGAGGAGCATTGTTGAAGACTTGATTTTGTTGGTGGTTGTTGGTGTTTTTAGTGCATTTTTTTTTTTTTTGTAGTACTTTAGTGTTAGTGTTTGATTGTTTGTATCATGTTTGTTAAAAAAAAAAAAAAGGTTCAATAAAGATATTGTGGAAAAAAAAAAAAGAAAATCTGTGTGTGCTGTTTCCTCACGAGCTCCTGTCTGTAGGACCTGCATGAAAACATGGCTCTGCTATAGCATAAAGCAGTACGCTTCTGACGAAAAATCTTATTTTTCCTGATCAAAAGCACATTGCCATGAAATGCACCAGAATACAGATGTGTGTGAGAGTGTGCGCCGCCAGGCAGATGAATTACTTTTGCAGTAATCTGATGTGTGTTCTCTTTGGTTCTTTAAGAGTGTGTGAGCTGGAGGAATTAGGAGAGTTATCACCCTGCTGGGAGAACCTGCGTCGGCAGATCGTCTCTCAGTACCAGAACATGATACTTGCATACCAGGCGACACTGTCCGACCTCAATGACTACAGAGGTTAGTGTATGCAGGAGTTTGCTCACTCTTATTTGTAGTTGGAGTACTTCAGCTTCTTCCTTTGTGCACTCTTCCTCAGGTCCCTCATTTAAAGCCAGTAATCTGAAGGCAGAGAAGAAGTTGGAGTTCATCCCAATTAATCTCCACGTTCAGAGGATGAGGGTGCAGGATGAGCTCGGCTTTGGTGAGACACTCTCACAGATATACCCACTGTGTGATTTTTCTGTAAAACAAATCCAGAGTGACAAGAGTTTACGTTTCCAGAGCATACGTATGATGTGATAACAATCGGTGCTCCGGCCGCTCACTGTCAAGGGTTTAAAAACAGCGGTCTGAGGAAGCTCATCCAGAAGTTTGAGGAGGCGAAGAAACAGTAAGTTAAGCCGAATGCTGATAATCACACAGGAGAAGAAAACTAGAAACTGCATGTTTTCTTTCTCCTCAATGATCTCGGATCTTGTTCTGGGTTTTAGTTATTTATTTTTTTGCTTCTTTCATTTCTGACTTGCTTTGTTTTAGGAATAGAATATATTTTAATAATTTGTTTTGTATTTGTTTCTTCAATTTCTACATTGATTCTATTGCTCATTCTACTGCTTCCTCTTACTTTTGTTTTTACTGTTTTTGATCAGCGTGTATGAGGAGGAATGGTGAGTTTTTGCACTGCTTTTGCTTGTTTTCCTTTGAATGCTCTCCTTTTCCCACTCACTCCCACCACCACAGAAAGCACTTTATCACATTTCACGTTAATGAAAAGAAATGATGCATGATCAGTGTTGCTCACAAAGCACAGTTGTATTATATGTTGGTGATGGTTGGTAACAGAAACACACCTTTAGTAAATGAAATATTAAGCATTTGTGTAAATACTGTGTGACAATAAGTAACAGAGCAATAGTCAGTTTATTCTGTGTCTCTCTATCAGTGTTTTTGGAAAGAATCGTCTAGTTAAGCATAGGGTATAGCAGACTTTTTTTCTGCAGCCTCAGTGAACTCGGCGAAGTGATGGTACACATGAATCGTTTCCCTTTCAGCTTGTGGTGCAGAAGAAAAAACAAACTACTGCTGTCAGCTACAGAGTCAGTAGAATTATGTTATGTTTACCTCCGCCAGGCCGCAGGCCGCAGGAGGTTATGTTTTTGCCAGCGTTTGTCTGTCTGTCTGTCTGTCTGTTGGTCAGCAAGATAACTCAAAGTTTTGGACGGATTTCCATGAAACTTTCAGGCGTTATTGGAAATGGTACAAGGAAGAACTGATTAAATTTTGGGGATGATCCGGATCACCGTCTGGATACAGGAATTTTTTAAAGGATTCTTTAACATTGTGAGATGCGGCCATTTTCAACATGTGTGCAGGTGCAATGGAGGGCGCTGGTCGTCGTGTCTGACGAACGTGAACTCCGCGTTCTTCAAAGTTTTAGGCACAAAAGCACGCGGAAAACAGTGGTGGGCCGGGCCCGGCAGCGTGCCTGTGTTTGCGCTACGCTGCAAAAGCTGAGACGGGCAGCTGTCCGGCGCCGGATTATTTGGCAGAAATTCCCCGGGCAGCCATAGTGGCTGCGCAAAAACAAGCTCTCTGCCAGGGAAGCTTCCAAATCCTCTTTTGCCGCCGAGCGCAACCCCAATATAAAACCCACGGCAGCCTGTCTACCCAATTTGCATCCGTCAGTGAAGCCCTGAGTGCTGCTTTCAGTGATCTATGAAAACGCTTGCATAACCCATTGGCCTGTGGGTTGTACGCGGTTGTGCGATGAATTGCAACGCCCGCAGCCTGGGAGTTTGGAGATGGAGGAGATGGACATAACAGCAACACTTGAGTTTATTACCTCCGCCAAGGAGGTAATGCTTTTACTACTGAACCACTAATCCTATCATTGTGAATCCAATTGCTAGTCATATGTTTTCATGGTCAAGGAATCTGAAAACGTACACACAAACACTGTATGGGGGGGAACTGTGGCACTTGGCGGAGGTCTGCGCTCTCTGAGTGCTTTTCTAGTCAATAATGGTATGAGACACTCTGAACTGTGATGTGACCGGGGGATCAGTTGGTCGAAAAAACAGGAACTAGCTGCTTAGTAGAGGCTGACGATCCAGAGTAAGAACAAGGGTATTGGTTATAGAAACTTGATTGCACTGTTTAAAGAAAACTATGAAAAACAAAAATCAAAGAAACAATGACAGCTCTGGAAAAAAAATCCCAGTTACTGCGCAGTTCCCACAGGTCTTAGTGAAATATTTGTGACATATTTTGGTCAAATTTCCTTTAATTATTTAATTATTGGAGCACCGTTGTGAATCATCTTTTGCAGCCTTCCTCACAACATCTTGTTTCAGTGAATGTTTCTTTAAAAATCTAAGAACCACAGTTAACTCTATCCTGCTAATCTTAGCTGGCTAGCTCCTAGCTTGGATAGCGAGCCTGAGCCAGTTATTGCAAATATGTCTTAAAGAATGAATGAAGTAAAGCTTCACTGGTGGTCAGGAGTGTGTGGTTTCAGTGGTCAATAGGATATGACTGGTTATCGGAGTACAATAAGCACAGAGACTTTTGAGAATGAGTAATTGGTGGCCCAAGGCAGTTAAATGACATAAGCTATCTGCTAAAAATAGCATCTGAGAGTAACATATATGGTCAAGTGTTGTTAAATGAACAAAGATTCCAGTGGGGGATGAATAGAATTTATAGAAAATTAGAAAAGCACTCAGAGAGCACATACTTCCACCAAGGCTCCTTCTGCCACTCATGGATTACCTCTAAAACATAATGGGTCCGTGTGTAGGTCATGAGCCAGTTGTGGTGAAAATTGCATCAAAGTCTCTCCAGTAGTTTTGGAGGATTCTTGCTAACACACTGTGAGAAGATAAGAGTCTTGGTGGAGGTATACATTCTCGCATCATCACCAAAATGTTATGGATTCCTCTCTAGCCCAAGGACCACCTCTGGTGAAAATTTCATCCACATCCATCCAGTAGTTGCTGCTACAAAAATACAAACAGAGCCCTTGGTGGAGGTATGCACTTGTTGATCGTCACCAAAATTTAATGGGTTCATACTTGGCCCAAGGGCTACCTCTGGTGAAAATTTCATCAAAATTCATACAGTAGTTTTTGTGTAATCCTGCTAACAAACAAACAAACAGACAGATAGACAGACAATCCATCCCGATTACATTACCTCCTTAGCAAGGTAATAAAAAATCAAAACCAACTGGATTGAAAGTTAAGCTAACACCAGGCGGCCTGTCTGTCAGCATCTTCCCACTGAGGTGAGCTCTAATTCTAAAACTTCAACCATCTAACCTAGCCAAGCTGTTGCTAACAGTTTGATGTAGCATCACAGTGAAAATATAACAAAATAAACCAGAATGATGCAAGATATATTATCTACTGTGAATTAGTGAACCAGGTGGAAACAGGGATGTCTATCAGGGTGACTGAAATCTAAAGAAAATAATAGTATAAACTGCACTTGATAAGTTAACTTCCTAGTAGCACTACTAGCTCTGACACCTTGGCTGGAGTCCCTGCCCATCTACACGTTTGCAGACAGACAGCTAGGCTAGACAATAATAGAGAAGAGGGTGGGTATCAAGGCCGGGGTTACCTTGTGTTAACATAAAGGAACAAACCTGGTAGAGTTGTCTGAAGACACAGTATATGTTTCTGCTATTTTGAGCAGTTGTTGTTTTCTGCAAATTAAGGCTGATTTGTTTTAAGTAGGTTACAGAATATAATAAAATTGTTCATTTTATTTACACATACCTAAAAATTGTATCAGATAAACCAATAATTTTGCAGTGGCCTCATAATTTTTTTTCCAGAGTTGTATATATTTGGGTGGCTACTATCCATCCATCCATCTATCTTCTTCCGCTTAATCCTTTTCGGGTCGCGGGGGGCTGGAGCCCATCCCAACATCTTTGGGCGAGAGGCAGGATACACCCTGGACAGATCACCAGTCCATTGCAGGGCCAACACAGAGAGACAGACAACCATTCACTCTCACAGTCATACCTAAGGACAATTTAGAATAAACCTTCATATACTAACATGATGTTGGTTTGGGAAACTGTTAATGCATCAGAATTAACATCAGTGCTTTTCAGCATGACTAAAAATGTATGATGTCTTTAAATGCTCACACATATTTTCTAAAAACTATATCTAGTTATTTATTATAGATTCTGTTTTTTGTGATATTTTGTTACACTCATACTTTAGCATAAATAAAAAGCATTCTTTTAATAATAAAATAGTGTATGGAACATTATGGGCGGTGCGGTGGTGCAGTGGTTAGGGCAGTGGTTAGCACTGCGGCAGCACAGCAACTCACCCTTGGCCATGGGATCCCTGGTTCAATCCCCGCCCCTGATCAACAGTGATCTGTGTGGAGTTTGCATGTTCTCCCCATATCTGCGTGGGTTTACTCCGGGATTTCTTCGGTTTCCTCCCACAGACCAAAAACATGCAGGTTAGGTTAATTGGACTCTAAAGTGGCCCTAGGTGTGAATGTGTGTGTGAATGGTTAAGGGATAGCGCCGTACCATGGCTGCTTCATCCATCCAGGTGGATGCCCTCAATTTCCCCTCTGGGGATCGGTAAAGTATACAAAATCAAAAAAAAATCAAATCAAAAAAATTAAACTGTGGTTTTAGTAATACCTTTTGTTAACAATGGAAATTGCAGCCCCATTCACTGCATGCTAAGATGGACTGCAGGTTAGATTCAGAGCCCTGTTACAACAGTCAAGTTAAAAGTAAAGTATCCCAGTTATGAGTCTTATCCTGGTTATGATCAGGTTATGGTGTTTAATGGCACCAAACAAACCTGGTTATTTAAAAAAAAAGTATTTTGTTGCAATTATGTTTACAAAACTGGTTGTGCAAAGTAGGATCCCTGTGAGTGTAACACCTGTGGCTAAAAATCAGACAATTTTGACTTGTAGTGGGCTTAGAAGAAGAACCCAATTTTGTTATTCAATCCATACAGCCAATCATGTACAGTAGAACGAAATTACATTTCTCCTAGCTACAATGTTAAACACATCTAGAATCAGAGGGGCCGCTGCCATGCAAGGCACCGCCACAAACAACTTCTCCTTCCTCCATTCTATTATGCTGAGCACCAAGCTAGAAGGTGGGAAGTACCATTTTTATATGGTCTTTGGTATGACCTGGTCGGGGCCTTAACTCACGACCTCCTGGTTGTGAGGCGGATGCTCTATCAACTAGGCCACCGCTCTGGTGGTGCCTACTCTAATGCCCTCCGCTATGTGGAGGGTATTAGACATACAGTATCACACCCGCAGTTACTGTATTCATGATACCATAGTTCGTCTCGTGTAATGTTGCTTAAGTATCCTGGTTATTGTTGAAATATTCCAGGCAGCATATTTGGATTTCTAATAAATGGGATTTGGACCTGTCCCAGTTTGTAAGAAAAGGATATGATGTTTACATACATAAGCATGTAAACAGGATTCTTAAAGAACCTGATCATAGCAGGGATACTGGTGCGCTTGTTAACACCCTCTTTTATTGGTGTATCCAAGTCCATTTGCTATTACACCAGCAGAAAACAAAACAGATTTTGCACCAGTAGAAAGTGCAAAAGGCTTGTCTCCATCCGTCCATCCTTCCATCTTCTACCACTTTTCTGGAGGTCCGGGTTGCGGAGGCAACAGTTCAAGCAGAGAAGCCCAGACTTTCCTCTCCCCAGCCACCTGCTCCAGTTCTTCAGAGAGGATACCAAGGCGTTCCCAGACCAGGGTCTGCCCCGGGGTCTCTTCCCAGAGGGACGTGCCCAAAACACCTCAAGTGGGAGGCGTCCAGGAGGCATCCTGATCAGATGCCCATACCACCTCAATTGGCTCCTTTCAATGTGGAGGAGCAGCGGTTCTACTCTGAGCCTCTCCTGGATGACTGAGCTCCTCACCCTATCTCTGAGGGTGAGTCCAGCAATCCTACAAAGAAAGCTCATTTCATCTGCTTGTATCTGCAATCTCATTCTTTTGGTCATTACTCAAAGCTCGTGACCATAGGTGAGGGTAGGAACGTAGATTGACTGGTAAATCGACAGCTTTGCCTTAGAGCTCAGCTCCCTCTTCACCGCAATAGACCGGTACAATATCCGCATCACTGCAGATGCTGCTCCAATCCGTCTGTCAATCTCTCGCTCCATTCTCCCCTCACTTGTGATTAAGACCCCAAGATATTTAAACTCCTCCACTTGGGGCAGGAGCCTGTCCCCAACCCGGAGAGGACAATCCACCTTTTTCCGGCTGAAAACAATGGACTCGGACTTGGAGGTACTGATTCTCATCCCAGCTGCTTCACACTCAGCGGCAAACCATCCCAGTAAGACCTGTAGGTCATTGCTGGATGAAGCAAGCAGGACAACATCATCTGCAAACAACAGAGATGAGATCCTGTGGTCACCAAGCATGACACCCTCCGTTCCCTGGCTGCACCTAGAAGTCCTGTCCATAAAAATTATGAACAGGATCGGTGACAAAGGGCAGCCCTGGCAGAGTCCAACTCTCACTGGGAATGAGTCCGATCGAGTGTTGGCAATACGAACCAAACTCTCACAACAGTCGTACAGAGACCGGATAGCTCGTAACAACAAGCCCGATATCCCATACTTCCGAAGCACCCCCCACAAAAAGCCATGAGGGACGCGGTCGAATGCCTTCTCCAAGTCCACAAAACACATGTAAACTGGTTGGGCAAACTCCCACGAACCCTTGAGGATTCTCGAGAGGGTAAAGAGCTGGTCCGATGTGCCACAGCCAGGACGAAAACCACATTGCTTCTCCTGAATCCAACGTTCGACCAACGGCCAGACTCTCCTCTCCAGTACCTTGGCATAGACCTTCCCAGGGAGGCTGAGGAGTGTGATCCCTCTAAAGTTGGAGCACACCCTCTGATCCCCTTTTTTGAAAAGAGGAACCACCACCCCAGTTTGCCATGCCAAAGGCACTGCCCCCGACCTCCACGCAATGTTGCAGAGGCATGTCAACCATGACAGCCCTACAACATCCAGGGCCTTGAGGTACCCAGGGCGAATCTCGTCCACCCCTGGGGTCCGGACACCAAAGAGATTTTTAACCACCTTGGCGACCTCAGCCCCGTGATAGGGGAGTCATCCCCCTCATCCTCTGTGGAAGGCGTGTCAGTGGGATTGAGGAGCTCCTCGAAGTTTTCCTTCCACTGCCCGACAATATCCCCAGTTGAAGTGAACAGCACCCCATCTGCACCATACACAGTGTGGACAGGGAGCTGCTTTCCTCTCCTGAGCCGCCGGACAGTTTGCCAGAATCTCTTCGAGGCCGACTGAAAGTCTTGTTCCATGGCCTCACCGAACTCCTCCCATACCTGAGTTTTTACCACAGAACAGGTCAGAGGGCAGCTGAGGAAGCTCCGACTCAGGAAAGCTGCAGGCCTGGACAAAGTGTGTCCAAGAGTATTGAAGACCTGCGCTGCAGAACTGGGGGAACCACTACAATGGATCTTCAACCTCAGCCTGCAGATTGGGAGAGTGCCCACTCTTTGGAAGACATTCCGCATCGTTCCAGTTCCGAAAAAGAACCAGCCCAGCAAGCTGAATGACTACCGACCAGTGGCACTCACCTCACATCTGATGAAGACGTTGGAGCGGCTCTTCCTCAGCCTCCTCAGACCCCAGGTGCAACACACCCAGGACCGCCTGCAGTTTGCGTACCAACCAGGTGTCGGTGTGGAGGATGCCATCCTCTACCTGCTTCATCGAGCCCACTCCCATCTGGATAAGGGAAGTGGCACAGTGAGGATCCTCTTTTTGGATTTCTCCAGTGCCTTCAATACCATTCGGCCCCCCTTGCTTCGGGATAAATTAAGCAAGATGGGAGTGGACTCCCACCTGGTGGACTGGATCTCCGACTACCTCACTGGCAGACTACAATATGTCGGGCTGAAGGATGTTACGTCTGACACCGTTGTCTGCAGCACTGGAGCCCCCCAGGGCACAGTATTGGCCCCTCTTCTCTTCACCCTGTACACCTCGGACTTCTGCTACAACTCGGAGCTGTGTCATATTCAGAAGTATGCTGATGACACAGCCATTGTTGGGTGTATCAGGGATGACAGAGAGGAGGAGTATCGGAGACTGGTAGGGGACTTCGCTGCATGGTGCCACACTAACCACCTACAGCTCAACACCTCTAAGACGAAGGAGCTGGTTATTGATTTTGGGAGGTCTGACTCTAGACCAAGACCTCAACCAGTCCTGTTAGAGGGAGCTGAGATGGAGGTTGTGGATTCATACAAATATCTCGGGTTGTGGTTGGATAATAAATTGGATTGGACAACATACATTAGCCACTTGTATGGGAAGACACAAAGTAGGATGTACTTCCTAAGGAGATTGCGGTCCTTCAACATCTGCAGCAAACTTCTGCGGATGTTTTACCAGTTGGTGGTTGCCAGCGTCCTCTTTTACTCTGTGGTGTGCTGGGGAGGCAGTATATCCAAGAAGGATGCGTCCAGACTGGATAAACTGATCAGGCGGGCCGGCTCTGTGGTTGGCGCGAAGCTGGATACCCTGGTGACGGTGGCAGAGATGAGGACTCTGGATAAACTGTTGGATATAATGGACAACGTCAGCCACCCTCTGCACACCGTCATCAGTGACCAGAGGAGCCTGTTCAGTGAAAGACTGCTCCTTCCCAAGTGTCGGACCAACAGGCTCACGAACTCTTTTGTCCACCATGCCATCACACTCTATAACTCCTCACTTGGGTTGGGGGGGGGGCATAGAGTACAGAGGACAGTAGGGCATTCATAGTGTGCAATAACCTTAACTTAACCACACTTGTACAAGCCATATTTAGCCTTGCATTTATATTGTGTATATTAAGTGTTTATTTTTTTATTTTTTTCTTTTCTGATCTGTACGCTCCTTTTATGTGCTGCTGGAAATTTTAAATTTCCCAGAGGGAGTCATCCCAAAGGGATTAATAAAGTTAAGTCTAAGTTTTTGCTTCAGCAACCACCCGAGCTGCACTCCGCTTGGCCTGCCGGTACACCTCAGTTGCTTCGGGAGTCCCACAAGCTAACCAAGCCTGATAGGACTCATTCAGCTTAATGGCCCCCCTCACCACTGGTGTCCACCACTTGGTTCAGGGGTTGCCACCATGAGACGCCCTGACGACTTTGCGGCCACAGCTCTGGGCAGCCGCTTCAACAATGGAAGTGGAGAACATGGCCCATTCAGACGCCATGTCTCCAGACTCCCTCAGAATGTGGTTGAAGTTCTTCCGGAGGTGGGAGTTGAAGACCTCCCGGACAGGGGCCTCAGCCAGACGTTCCCAGCACACCATCACTATACGTTTGGGTCTACCAGGTCTGAATGGCATCCTCCCCTGCCATCGGCTCCAACTCACCACCATTTGGTGATCATTTGACAGCTCTGCACCTCTCTTTACCCGAGTGTCCAAGACATACGGTCGCAGGACTGATGACACAATAACAAAATCGATCATCGACCTGCGACCTAGGGTGTCCTGGTGCCAAGTGCACATATGGAGACCCTTATGATTGAACATGGTGTTCGTTATGAACAAACTGTGGTTAGAACAGAAGCCCAATAACTGACCACCACTCAGGTTCAGATCGAGCAGGCCGTTCCTCCCAGTCATCCCCTTCTAGGTTTCACTGTCGTTGCCCACGTGCGCATTGAAGTCCCCCAGTAGGACAATGGAGTCTCCAAGAGGAGCACTCTCCAGCACCCCAGTCAGACTCCAAAAAGGGTGGGTACTCTGAACCATCATTTGGTGCATAGGTACAAATGATGGTCAGGACCCGTTTCCCAACCTGAAGGTGCAGGGAAACAACCCTTTCGTCCACCGGGAAAAACTCCAATATAGACACAGCAAGGTGGGGGGATACAAGAATACCTACCCCTGCTCATCGCCTCTTGCCCGGGGCAACTCCAGAGTTGGCTAAACTACAGCCCGTCTCCAGGAGACTGGTTCCGGAACCAGAGCTGTGTGTTGAGGTGAGGCTGACTATATCTAGCTGATATCCATCAACCTCATGCACCAGCTCAAGCTCCTTCCCCACCAGAGAGGTGATGTTCCACATCCCAAAAGCCAACTTAAGGAAGCTTGGGATCAGACCGCCAAGGTCTCCGCCTTTCACCGCCACCTGATCCACATAGCACCAGACCTCCATGATCCCTCCTGTAGGTGGTGAGCCCACTGGAGGGCGGACCCATGTAACTCCTTTGGGCTGAGCCCGGCCAGGTCCCATGGGAGGAAACCCGGCCCCTAGATGCTAATCATCGAGCCCCTCCCTCAGGCCTGGCTCCAGGGTGTGTCCCCTGTAACCCCATACCGGGTGGGGTACACTGAATCCTTGTTCTAGTATTTATCATGAGAGTCTGTTGGATCGTTTTTAGTCTGGCCCTTCACCCAGGACCAGTTTATCTTTGGTGACCCTACCAGAAAAAAAGCTTGTCTCATTGCTCTTAATTATTCAGAGGTGTGTTTTGCGTGAAAATGAATGACTCGTTACCTCACCTTTAACAGGCAGGTACACATGATCTAAGGGTGATTGCTAGTTTAATGGTGTCTTTACCTGGAAGGGCACATCAGCTTTCTGTTGAGGAAACAGACGTACTTGTATGGGAAGTGAAAATACACAAGAACATCATTTACAGAAGCACCACCGTTTAAGCCTTTCAAGCTGAAGTAGCTGTTGGATGCCACAAGTACTGTAGATCCAGAATGAGTAGTGCGCACCCTCACGTTTTTAATACCTCTGACTTTTGACGTGGTTTTTATTCATCAAAAGTGTCTTGTCTTTACACTGCCATAAACTTGCAGTGCCCTGACTATGTGCCCACCCGCATCCCTTTTAAAAGACACCACTCCTACAAGCACAAAGTGCAAGCAAAATCATTTGTTAAATGGATGACGAGGGTGAAAATCATGAAAATGGGAAGTACTCTGATGGAAATGACCGAAACCACTGATAGAAGGGACAGATTGTGATGCAGATTTGTAATTTAGATTGTCATAGCAGAGGCCTCAGTGTGAAAAAATGACTGCAGTGAATGGTGCCAAAATGACCAGAAGTTGTCACTCAAACCGAAGTTTCCAAAAGATTACAGTTCCTTTAAATATGTCAAATTCCCAAAAACATGTATGACAAATTTTAAAGTGGATGGTATCATACCCCCCTCCCCAAACCCCTGGTGTCCCTCCAGGATTTTGTGGGATGTTTTTATGATTGTTGCGGCCCAAAAAGCCTGAATTCGCGGGAGCTTTTTTTTAAGAAGTTGCGATAAAAGTTGTAATGTTTGGATTTTTTTTTTTTTGCACTAAAAGTTGTGGGAAGAATTACAAATTTTAAAGCAGATGGTTTTTCCAGCTTATTACAGTGATATTCTATATAACAATACAAGAAAAGCACAGGATTGTCAAACATTTCCAATTACAGTGATTTGTAAATTAAGCAGAAACCTCTGCAATGCAGAAAAACTCTTGTGCAACAGCCAATACAGACTTTAACACAATATCCATTACAACAGCTAAATTGCATTGAACGCATGTTAAAGAGTAGAGATGTGGAAATTATTTGCAGCACCTTCATTTGAAAACTCTCTACAGTCCCCAACCACTCGGTACCGAGTGGAAAGGAAAAAAATAATTTATTCTGTTAGCCTGTATTGTCTACTGGAGTCTGTGTTTTTCTGGGAAAAAAATGCAGACAATATTCCTATGCCTAACTCCTACCTGTCTGTCTATGTGCTGCGCGTCTTCACACACACACACACACACACACACACACACACACACACACACACACACACACACACACACACACACACACACACACGTCTCATCAGACACACATCTTTCATTTACGGGGGAGCGGGGGGAGGGGCGTTTGTCCGTGTTCAGAGATTCTCAGTTTAAAGCTCATTGACAAGCTGTAGTAACGATTTTACCTCTAAAGATGTGTGAAATGATCAAACACTGGCTGTACTTAGACTTGCTCGTTTGTTTGTGATTTTGTGGAGTCTCTTGTCACGTGTGCTCCCACAACGGGGTGCTTTTGGGGCAGGTGGATGTTTTTCAACACAAACCCAGCACTTCGTACACGTGGTAAGGATGGAGACGTCCACCGGCAGGCTGGGGGACACGGAGGAAGGGACGATGTTGGAAACCTCGTGGGTGTTTTTTTTTTTTTTTTTTCTTATCACACACTGTTTTTTGCTGAAGCGCTTTGTTAATACTTACTGTAAACACGGAAGTGAATGCGATGTAGCGATGCATTGCATTTGATTGGTTAGACTGAGCGTTTCAGCGCCACTCAGCTGAAATTTGATTGGTGAAATTGGCGGAAGTTGATGAGGACTGGCCAAAATTACAGGAAAGTTGCAGTGATTGGATAAAGTTGCAAGGTCGCGCAATAGTTGCACTGATTGGTTGATTTTGCGTTAATTGACACGATCGCAACATCGCGAAATCCTGGAGGGTCTGAATTAAGTCACTTCATTATGTCTGTCCTCAGTCACTGATGCGGGTTATTTTTAAGACCAGGCATGTGCATGCAAACACAATGTGTGTCTATAAGTGTGTATGTTTGAGGCAAGTAGAATTTCTTCATTTTTGAAACAAATTCCATATGACTAAATCAATTAACTCTTTGTTTCACAAGTGTAAAACAAAGCATTGTTAGCAAATGATTTAATACTACCAGCTAAGATTGTCCGTCTTTCCTCTTTGCAGCAGCGCCCTCTCTAGCTGTCAGTCTATCGTCTACATACCCCAGGACATCGTCCGAGCCAAAGAGATTATCGCCCACATCAACACGTTAAAGACTCAGGTCAGCTACTACGCTGAGAGGCTTTCACGAGCTGCCAAAGATCGATCAGCCAGTGGAATGGAGAGGACACTCGTCACCCTGGCTGATAAGGTAATAGGACAAGCTATGTTTTAAAGGGGACATTCACTGCACTTTTCCCTCATGTTCAGTCCTCCCACAGGTCTTAATGAAATGTTTGTGACATATTTTTGTCAAATTGCCTTTAATTATTTAATTATTGCAGCATCATTGTGAATCATCTTTTGCAGTCAGTGAATGTCTCTTTAAATGCCCAATAACTGCAGTTAACTCTGCCCTTTCTCTTACGTCGCTATTGCTAATATTAGCTGGCTAGCTCCTAGCTCAGGTAGTGAGCCTGAGCTAGCCATCCATCCATCCATCCATCTTCTACCGCTTTTCTGGAGGTCTGAGTCGTGGAGGCAGCAGTTCAAGAAGAGAAGCCCAGACTTCTCTCTCCCCAGCCACCTGCTCCAGCTCTTCAGAGAGGATTGCTTCAGATAGTTTGGGCATCTTTGGGCGAGCCTGAGCCAACTAACGTAAATTTGTCTTCAAGAAAGAATAAAATAAGGCATCACTGGTGGACAGGAGTATGTGGTTTAAGTGATTGATAGGATATGACCAGTCCCTGGAGTACAATAAGCACAGAAACATTTGTGAGTGAGTAGCTAAACTGCTAGCTTCAGCTTGCCGCCTTGGGTCTCAGTTAGAGAAAATAAATTATAACTAAGCTAAATTAATGTCTAAGAGTGACATACATGGCTAAGTGTTGGTAAATGAACAATGATTCCAGTGGAGGGTGAACAGAATTTTTAGAAAATACTGATCAAAACTGGCCGGATTGACAGTTAAGCTAATGCCAGGCCTGTCAGTCAGCCTCTCCTCACTGAGGCGAGCTTATAATGCAGTTTGACCGCCCGACTCTGACCACCTAGCCAAGGTAATGTTAATGGTTTGATATTGCATCATGGTGAAAATATAACAAAATAAGCCAGAATGATGCGAGATATATTATCGATTGTGCATTAGTGAACAAGGTGGAAACAGGAATATTAGGGTGACTGAAATCTAAAGAAAATAACAAACCCTGCTTGGTAAGCTAACTACCTAGTAGCACTGTTGGCTCTGAAGCTAACGTGTTTGGCTCCAGGCTCATCTACATGTTTGTAGACAGACAGCTAGACTGGCTAATAACAGAAACAGAAATGATAAAAAGGCTGTGCGTTTTTTGAAAGAAATAAGCATTGTGATGTTTTTTTCCTGATAATCACATGAGCATTTCAGAAGGTTAAAACCTACAAAACCACAAACTTTCAATGAATGACACTTTTAAATAATTTTATATTTATCATCAGATACATATGAGTATGTTTATACCTTCGCCTTGCTTTCAGACTCGTCAGCTGGTCACAGTTTGTGACTGTAAGTTGCTGGCTTCGGCCATTCAGGGCCTGAATGCAGCACGGCCTGAGTTCATCGCCTCCAAGGCGTCTCCTTCTGCCGACTCTGAGCAAGTCGTCCTCCGGAACGACCAGGACACACTGCTAGCCAAGTTTAGTGGCCGCAACAGCCGATCTTCACTGCACATGGACTGGCACGAGGAGGAGTGGGTAAGTTTGTCTTACTCAAGAGGAACTGGGGGGCAGTCCTACAAGATCAGTTCTCACATGAGTCCTAAGATCCTGTGGTGGCACTAAAATCAGTCACAGCTTTAGATTAACTAGGCTGAGCCTAGTTGTTGCTCATGTCAAGCCACAAGTTGAGACTTTTAAAAACTTAAGGCATTTTTGTTCTCAATTTTAACAAAAATCTCCTTATACCTCATACAGTTTACCCAGACCTTGATATTTTTGTTGTCATTCATTAACACATGAATTAAAAGACCAGCAAGGGCCAATAGTCAAATACTGTAGTACAGAACTGGAACAGGTATGCTTTAAAAACAGCTCTCCTCTTTCTCTTTTTACCTTTCTTTGAAGGTTTTATAATGATAAAAATAGTTAGATATTGTGGAGGTTCTTTGGTGTTTTTGGCTCCACATCTATAGTAGAGGACAGCAACCTCTGATCTAAACTTTTGTTCCAAGCACATCTTTGCTTCTGTGCGCTCTCAGGAGAAGGTGTGGTCCAACGTGGATAAATCTCTGGAGTGCATCATTGAGCGTGTTGACAAGCTGCTTCAGAAGGAGAGGAGACCCAGCCTCGTCAGTCAGGACAGTATGACGAGTGACCAGCAGGGCGGCAGCAGTAAGAAAGGTACCAGACACATACAGGGTGCACTAAAGTCTCATTTTGTCTTCTTTATCATTATAATAATTGTCTAGTACTTATAGTTTTTAAACGACTGCAGTATTATTGTTATCATTGCTATGGCAGGGAAAAATTCTGTATTTTTCTCTTTTGGAGTCTAAATTTTTAGTGAGCACAAGAAGCACTGGTTTCGTGCATGATTGTAATTTTAAGCTCTGTATTCTTGCCACTCAAAGCCATCAGCTGTTATTCGAAATGTTTCACAAGGAAACATTGAAATCTAAGGAAGTTAACTGCTATAAAAATACAATAATTTAAATGTGAGTCATGCTGTATTCAGTCCAGATATGAAGCAAAACTGCTCCGGGCGACACAAATGCAGGAGAATCCTTGGTTGCATGAATTTAATTTTTTAATTAAAATTCAGATGGAAAATTCACTTGATGCTTGGTCAGGATAGCCAATCAGTGTTGAGAAAATAAGACTGCCAGTCACCAGAGTTCCACAGCCTAGAGCCAGTGCCTGTAGTTTGGCTACATGTGTGAAATCCTCCCACCGATCCTTGGGAGCAGTTCATCAAACTGGGCACTGGCTAGCCTCGGGTAGCGTAATGTTGGCATCTTTGAATTTCCACAGCAGCAACAGGTCATCTTGACAGTGGAAATAAGCGTTGCTAAGGTGTGTAGTAACTATGGTGGTAACCCCACCCCTCCGCATGGTGGATTTCAGTTTTTGCTTGTTGCCTTCAACTTTGCAGCCATAAATAGTTTTCCTTTCACATTTGGTCTGAATTTGCCGGACTTACAGAGACACTCCGGGGCAGTGAGGATTGATTGTGGTCGTAAATATGTAATCGGTGGGAAACAAACTAAAAGTTTCTAAACCATTAAAGTATGATTGGGGCAGGGACATTTCACTGTAAGTTAGATGTTAGTTAGTTAGTCACTGTTAGTTAGTTTTTAGCCAAAGTCAAATTCCTTGTATGTGTTGTGCATACTTGGCCAATATAGCTGATTCTGATTCTGATTCTGATTCTGATTCTGATGTTCTACAATGAGATGTTCTTTTCTTCTGGATGACAATATGTAATTATTCATTTCACTCGTATTACACTGCTAATAAAGCCAGAGAAAAATGTTGACACAGACATTTTTCTAGAAGGAAAATGTTGTTCTAAGATCTTAAAAACATGCTGCTGGCAGAGTGGAGTTGATTTTCTTATCATCCACTAATCTGCCTCTGACCTGACTTGGTTGTGGATTGTATTTTAGTGAATTTAGGGTCATGCTTATAAACTAGAGGATTTTACCCTTCAAATTAAGTTTGTGGTTTTATTTTGACACAGTATGGCTGTTTTCATGTAGGTTTGGCTAACCTACATGAACAGGGCAAAACCATTTTCACTTTAGCACAAATATTCATTCTGTCTGTCACCTACTCATCCATCTGAAACCGTCATGAGTTAAGTCGCCTTGTCTTCAGGAGCAAAAATAGCAACTTGAATATGTGTCTTTAATCTGTGAGATTTTGCTGTTTCATTTTCTTTAAAATAGTAAATAAAACCTGAATTAGATACTGAAACATTACAGAATGTTTAGTGACCATGAAGGGAGTTTTATGAAAAAAAAAAAAAAAATGACTGGAGTTTTTACAGTCATTGTGAACTCGGTGGTCCCTGGAACATTCAAGTTTCTGTGGGAAATTTGTTAATTTCACTTCTTAATTGGTCCAAAAAATCGCAAATAATTTGCTGCCGTTTTGCATGTGTTCTGTAGGCACCCATGCACAACAACCGCAAATTATTTGCAATTATTTGGACCAATTAAGAAGTGAAATTAGAAAACGTCCCTGGGAAACCTGAACATTCCAGAGACCCTGGGTTGTGACCCACTGGCTTAACTGATAAAGTACCATACTAACCTATTTGGAGAACATGCTGCACACCCTTAGGTTCCACTTCCACTTATATCCTGGTGGCAGTGTTGCCAGGATATGTGCAGCAAACAAGTAAATCTGTCCAGGTCTGCTTTTCTCTTGTGTGTTAATTTCTGAGGTCATGAAACTATGTAGATTTTTTTTTCATATCTGAATATTTACCTGAAGACAGTAATTTTTGAAATAATATATAATTAATTATAGAATAGGCACCGACAGCCCTAGTTTTCCTTAAAAGTTTACATAGTATATACAGGCTGAATCCATTAGGATGTACAAACTGATTGTTGTGTGGGTGTGAAAAGGTGAAGATGGGAAAAGACGAGCTTTTTGGATCAACCCAGACAGTGCGTCACAGGAGTCCCCATCCTTACAATCATCTTCATCACCATCAGAACCATCTCCACCATCACCATCCTCTTCCTCTTCCTCTGCACGTCCTCCCAGCCCTGAACAGGAAACCTGTAGGTCGATTTTACTCTTCCTTATTCTGTCACTTTGTCTGTTTTCATCACCCTCAGTTTCCTGTTTACTGCTGATTTTCATTAAGTGGGAGACCCCACACTGTTTTATTCATTTTGCTCCTCATTTGACAGTGTTATCCAAGAATATCAAAGAGGGTGTTCAGAACTGTCTGTTTTGTTTTTGTTGTCTGGTGGTGTTCTTGCTGTGAGCAGAGCCAGCTTTTCTGCCACCTGTTGTATCTTGATGTGTGTATTTGTCATACAAGGCCAGGGGCAAAGTACTGACTTCTATCCTGAACCCATATATTGGTTTGTTTTTTTTTGGGTTTTTTTTTGGAAGTGGGGGGGGGGGTAGATTTCTAAACCTCAGACAGAAAATATATGTTTACCACTTGAATTTATCTAAATAGACAAATAATTGTATAATCATCTGGAACAGAACAAACTCTAAGGATGAATATTTGTGCGAATATCTTTGACTCTGGCCTCCAGTGTTTTGTGTGTGTCTCTGCTGCCCACTGTGGCTTCCAGCTCCCGCTAATCATGCATGTTGCACCTCCACCCCCTCTTCCAGATGGAAGCCCCAGTATCGAGGAGTCATACCCAGGTAAGAGCTCCCTCCCACCAGTGCCTCTCTCACTCGGTACCGACTGCTCCAGGACACAGATTGTTGTAATTAAAGCCACTTTCAAACCAAAATTGAAGCATTTAAATCATGGGTTCCAGTAATGTAAGTTAACACCTAAACATCCCTCCTTACTTTTTTATACTGCTAGTAGAGCAGGATCTCATCCCCTGTAGATATGAGTGCTGTTCATTAATGATTTCCCCTGACTAATTTCCCATGGACTGAGAGGAACCAAACTTGGCACAATTATTAGTCTTTCCCTACATAGGTACCATCAAGGGTCACACACTTCTCCCATCACTTTATGCAGCTATGGAGACCTCACCTGTAGAAGTTGTCAGGTTGCGTCAGAAGCCATGACTTGACCTCTTAAATCAGTGTTTTTCATCATCTTGGAAGTGTTTTCCCTTTAAAAATTACTTAATGGTTGACTTCCGGTCTGGACACCATGGTGATAGCAGCTTAACGCTGAATCTCCCAGACCCGATCCAGGAAAATACCTTGAAAATCAGGTTTAACGGATTTTTGGAAGAGTGAAAATCAAAAGACAAAGTCATCATGCCTAAAGGAAAACAGAAGAAATCGACATTTACCAGGCCAGGACACGCGTCGGCCGGAGAATCTGATCCGGAGGGTTTCCATTCAGAAGACGAGGAGCTGAATGAAGCTAGCAAAAAGGTTAGCTTAAAAATGGTACTTAAAGAATTAAGACAATTTCGCCGAGAGTGTTGGGCCGAATTTCGTGAAATCAAAGACGAAATAAAAAGGACAAACAGCAGAGTGGACCAGGCCGAGGACCAAATCTTGGAAGCAGAGGAAAGAATAAAAGGGCTGGAAGATACCGTGCTGGAACTACACAAACGACAGTCAAGACTGGAGGCTAAGCTATCCGACCAAGAAGGAAGGCTAAGAAGAGACAACATAAGAATTCATGGTCTGAAAGGAGTCGAGGATGGTTTCACCACAATGGCGGCATGCGTGGAATCCTTATTGAGAGAAAAGTTGGATATTCCCCAAACCACCGACTTGAAGATAGAAAGGGCGCACCGTACATTAGCCCCTAGGCCGTTGGCGGAAGCACCTCCACGATTGGTGGTGGTGAAGTTCTCCAACTCCAGAATAAAAGAAGAGGTTGTAAGACTGGCTTGGCAGAAAAAAGGATTTATGCACCAAGAGAGAAAAGTTTTCGTGTAACACGATTACGCCCTGGAGGTCCTTAAAAAGCGTCGGGAATACAACGACGCTAAAAAGGTATTACGAGAGAAAAAACAATTATGGGGATGAGACGTGTCTCTACAACTCGGCGGAAGAAGCAACCACAGATATGGCGAGAAGAGGGCTCCCGGTAACGGTGTATAAACCCACAGCAGACCCGATCGAAAGAATCAAGGCTCAAACATGGTCCACACAGAGACCCTCAAAATCCATGGGCCAGCAGCGGGAAACCCAGCGCCAGAGCTATAAGGAAAAACTGGCCGTTTACAGGAGGGAATAACGATATTTTTAGTCAATCTGCACATCCAACCCCCCTCCTACAAGGTAACAAACATTAATGGAGATGCAGAATCAGCAAGTGGTAAAACATTTCATGGAACAGACATAATATTAGAAACAAATAAGTCTTTAAAAAAAAACAAAAAAAAAACTTGTTAAAATAGAAATGTGACAATGAACCACATGATCTCTCCACACTAACAAATACTGTATTAATGTGAATGTTTGCTGTGATGGTGGTGGGAGGTTGCGCACAATTTCATAGGGTATAGGCATAAAAAAAAAAAAATCATTACAAGTTCGGATTGGGATCTGAAATTCATGATAAAAACATGGGACAACTTACAGAGGTAAGAGAGGGCCCTCAGCACGTAACGAAATCTGAGGAATTTCCCTCAGAGCCTACACACCATCAAGGCTCTTCTAAGGTCACTAAAAAGACCTCAGCTCAGGAAGATCTTTTGTCAATTTTTTGTTTTAAAGTTTTACAGTATATACTATGTTCTTAATGTTTTTTATGTTCTTAATGTTCTTTCAGTTTCTGAGTAGCATAAAAGAGGTGGTAAAAGCTGGTTCGTCACTTCCTTGTGGTAACGTATCGTCACTTCCTGTTTTGCTGTCTGCCTGTGTGGTTTGCTCTCCAGCTCTCGAGCCACTAGCTATGGCTACTACCTCTCTTTCCTCTCCTCCTCTGGTGTGCTCTCTCTGTCAGATGTTTAGCTACACCTCTGCCTCTTTTAGTGATAACGGTAAATGTAATAAATGTTGTCTTTTTGAGGCGCTCGAGGCGAGGTTGTCTGATTTGGAATCCCGGCTCCGCTGCATTGCAACACCGTCTGCGCCAGTTAATCTCGACGGACGCCCATTAGCTGCAGCGGAGCTAGCTAGCTTAGGTCCCCCTGTCACCGGTTCCCCGGCTCTCCTCTGCAGCGAGGAGACTGGGTGGGTGACGGTGAGAAGGAAGCCTAGTCGCAAAGCCCCGGTTCACCACCAACCTGTTCACGTTTCTAATCGTTTTTCCCCGCTCAGCGACACACCCGCTGAGGAAAAAACTCTGATCATTGGCGACTCTGTAGTCAGAAACGTGAACCTAGAGACTCCATCGGCCATAGTCACATGCATTCCTGGGGCCAGAGCAGGCGACATCGAGTCAAATTTGAAAATGCTGGCTAAAAGTAACTGTAAATATTCCACAATTGTTATTCACGCCGGCATTAATGACATCCGTCTCCGGCAGTCGGAAGTCACGAAACTTAATATAGAATTGGTGTGTGACTTTGCAAAAACGATGTCTGCCACTGTAGTATTCTCTGGGCCCCTCCCCAATCTGACCAGTGATGACATGTTTAGCCGCTCGTCATCCTTGAACCGCTGGCTGTCTGTGTGGTGTCCTAAAAATGACGTGGGCTACATTGACAATTGGAGCTCTTTTTGGGGAAAACCTGGTCTTATGAGACGAGACAGCATTCATCCCACTTTGGATGGTGCTTCTCATTTATCTAACAATCTGGCATCTTTTTTATCCAAATTTCCAAAACCATGACTACTCAGAGTTGGGACCAGGAAGCAGAGTCGCAGTCTTAAACGCCTCTCTGCAGCTCCTCTTCATCCGCCACCCCTCAGCTTAGCCCCTGTCTTCCCCATCAGAGAATCGTTGTCTGCTCCCTCCAAAGTAAATGAAAATATAATGTATAAGCATCCCAAAGTGATAAAGCAAAATATTGGTAAAACTCAAATTAAACATAAAGCCTCTAAATTGAATGATTTGGCCTCTGTTCCTCCTCATAATTTAAAAATTAAATGTGGTTTATTAAATATTAGGTCTCTAACTCCCAAGTCTCTGTTAGTCCATGATCTGTTAATTGATCACCAGATTGATTTAATTTCCCTTACAAAGACTTGGTTAGGGCAAGAGGATTATGTTGGTTTAAATGAATCAACTCCCTCTGGTTATTTAAACTGTCAAAATCCCAGAAGTTCTGGTCGTGGAGGAGGAGTAGCATCAATTTACCATTCCAAATTACTAGTTAATGTAAAGCAAAAAACATGTTATAATTCCTTTGAGGGCCTGGTCCTCAGTGTTGGGCACTTTAGCAATTCCAGGTTAAACCCAATTTTATTTGCCATAGTTTATCGTCCCCCATCAACCTATTCAGAATTTTTATCCGAATTTCCTGATTTCTTAGCTGATTTAGTGCTGAAATCTGACAGAATAATTATAGTAGGGGACTTTAATATACATGTGGATGTAGATAGTGACTGCCTTAATGTGGCTTTTAATTCAATATTAGACTTGATTGGGTTTTCTCAGAAAGTAGGAAATTCTACTCATTATCTCCACCATACATTGGACCTTGTTCTGACATATGGCATAGAAATAGAAAATCTTGTAGTGTCTCCTCATAACCCTGTACTGTCAGACCATTGTCTGTTAACCTTTGATTTTACTATTTCTGACTATTTGGCTCCTAAAGAAAAATATTATCACAGTAGATGCCTCTCAGATGATGCTGTTTCCAAATTTATGCAGATTGTTTCCTCTATGCCATGTGTCAACACAACGGAAATAAGCTATAGACAGCTTGCTCCTTCTGTAATTGATAACATGGTGGATAGTGTTTCAGCTTCTCTGCATCAGGCTCTAGACTTGGTGGCCCCCTTAAAAAAGAAAAAGTCTAATCAGAGATTTTTAACTCCTTGGTTCAACACAGAAACTCGTAGCTTAAAACAGAAGACTCATCAATTAGAAAGAAAATGGCGCTCTACTAATTTAGATGAAATCTATTTAGCTTGGAGAAATCATCTTTTAATTTATAAAAAATCTCTTAGAAAAGCTAGAACGAGTTATTACTCTGCATTAATAGAAGAGAACAAGAATAATCCCAGGTTTCTTTTCAGTACTGTAGCCAGGTTGACAAAGAGTCAGGACTCTGTCAATCCTAGCATCCCCTTAGAGCTTACTAGTCAGGACTTTATGAACTTTTTCAATAATAAAATTTCATCCATCAGAGATAAAATCAATCAGATTCTTCCCACAGTTAACTTAAATACTGTAACTACTACAACTCCTTCTATTGATGTCTGTCTTGATGAGTTTACTCCAATCGACCTTTGTGAGTTAGACAAAATAGTTTCCTCATCCAAACCTTCAACTTGTCTTTTAGACCCTATTCCTACCAGGTTATTTAAAGAAGTCTTCCCACTTATTGGTAGCTTTATTCTTCATATAATCAATTCTTCATTAACTTTAGGCCATGTACCGCAGGCTTTTAAAACGGCTGTAATTAAACCCTTACTCAAAAAGCCAACGCTAGATCCAGGAGCTTTAGCTAACTATAGACCAATCTCTAATCTCCCTTTCATTTCAAAAATCTTAGAAAGAGTTGTTGCTACGCAATTATTTGACCACCTGCAGGGAAATGGTTTATTTGAGGAGTTTCAATCTGGGTTTAGAATCCATCATAGCACTGAAACAGCCTTAGCGAAGGTCACTAACGACCTCCTCATTGCATCTGATAATGGACTAGTTTCTGTACTTGTCCTTTTAGATCTTAGTGCAGCTTTTGATACTATTGATCATAATATTCTACTTGATAGATTAGAACACTATGTTGGACTTAATGGAACTTCGTTGCAGTGGTTTAGATCTTATTTATCTGATAGGTTCCAGTTTGTTCATGTAAATGATGAGTTTTCTCTCAGCTCAAAGCTTAGTCATGGAGTTCCACAGGGATCTGTGCTTGGCCCTACTCTTTTTAGTTTATATATGCTTCCGTTAGGCAACATTATTAGAAAGCACTGTATACATTTTCACTGTTATGCAGATGACACACAATTATACCTGTCAATGAAGCCAGATGATACTAATCAGTTAGCCAAGTTAGAAGCCTGTCTTAAGGAAATCAAAGTTTGGATGACTTGTAATTTCCTGCTATTAAATTCAGATAAGACTGAAGTCATTCTTGTTGGTCCAAAAAACCTTAGAAATTCCTTTCCAAATCAAACTTTCAGTTTGGATGCAGTTACTCTTTCTCTTAATAGCTCTGTGAGGAACCTTGGAGTTATTTTTGATCAGGATTTGTCCTTCAATTCACATATTAAATTTGTTTCTAAGACTGCCTTCTATCATTTGTGTAATATTGCCAAGATTAGGAGCATCTTGTCTCAGAGTGATGCTGAGAAGCTGATCCACGCTTTTGTTAGCTCGAGATTAGATTATTGTAATTCTTTATTATCAGGCTGTCCTAAAACATCTTTAAAAAGTCTTCAGCTGATCCAAAATGCTGCAGCAAGAGTTTTAACAGGTACTAGAAAGAGAGATCATATCTCTCCGGTTCTGGCCTCCCTTCATTGGCTTCCCATAGAGTTTAGAATTAAGTTTAAAATCCTTCTTCTTACTTACAAAGCTCTAAACAATCAGGCTCCTTTTTATTTAAAAGATCTGATACTACCGTATCATCCTAACAGAGCACTACGCTCCCAGAATGCAGGTTTACTTGTAATACCTAGAATCTCCAAAAGTACAATGGGAGGCAGAGCCTTCAGTTATCAAGCTCCTCTCCTGTGGAATCAGCTGCCAATCTGGATTCGGGAGTCAGACTCGATCTCTGTTTTTAAGAATAGGGCTAAAACCTACCTTTTTGATATAGCCTACAATTAGGGAGGGATCATGTGTTTCTGAACCCTCCCTTAGTTATGCTGCTAATAGGTTTAGTCAGCCGGGGGACCTCCAGTAATGCACTGGGCCTCACTCCTTTCCTCACTCTCTATGAAATATTTTTTTTTTGCTGGTCATTAACATTTGTTTGTTCTCTCCCATAGATTGAGTCCCCATCGTGCTGTTTGCTCTCTACATGTCTGTTCTTTTCTTCTTCTCTGTCCCCTCACTCCCCAGCCAGTCGCAGCAGATGACTGCCCCTCCCTGAGCCTGGTTCTGCTGGAGGTTTCTTCCTGTTAAAAGGGAGTTTTTCCTCTCCACCGTCGCCAAGTGCTTGCTCACAGGGGATCGCCTGATTGCTGGGGTCTTTCTGCAACTGTGGGGGTCCTCCCTACAGTTGATAGTGCTATGAGATGACTGTTGTTGTGAAATGGCGCTATATAAATAAAGTTGAATTGAATTGAATTGAATTGAAAAGAGGGCCACCACACTGCTATACTAAATAAGACAACACAATGGAGAAACAGGGTGTAACCAAAATAATCTCATATAATGTAAAAGGGATCCTGAATCCAGTTAAAAGAATCCCAGATTCTAGGCAAAATGAAAAAAGACAAAGCAGGAATAATATTTTTACAGGAAACCCACCTAACAGACGTGGAGCACACTAAACTCAATAGACAAGGGTTTAAAATGATCTTTTCATCTTCATATAAGTCAGGGAGGAGGAGGGGGGTAGCGACATTGATCTCAACCAAAATTATATTTGAAAAAAAAAATCAGAACACAAAGATAAAGAAGGGAGATACAGTATGGTACTTGGGCGGCTAGAGGGCGAAGATATCACCCTGCTGAATGTATATGCACCTCCAGGGGCTAACTGGAAATTTTATAAAAATGTATTTGACCTAATGATAACTAAAGCCCAAGGTTTAGTGATATGTGGTGGAGACTTCAATCTAAGACTGAATCCATCAGGTAATTCTCCAGGTAATCTCCAGGTAATCATCAGGTAATTCTCCAGGTAATCCATCAGGTAATTCTCCACATCAAAATAACACTCAAAGTAGGAAAACTCGGATGCTACTAAAAGAAATGGGAATCTGTGACGTGTGGAGGGAATTCAACCCCAGTGTAAAAGATTATACATTTTACTCAGCACCACATTCATCATACTCAAGGATTGACTATTTTTTATGTTTAATAGAGACATTGGAAGAGTAAAAACATGTAAAATAGGACTGATGGATCTCTCTGACCACAGTCCAATCTATATGGACTTAAGTATCCAAAAATACACAAATAATACATTTTCTTGGAGGTTAAATTCAAATGTGCTGAAAGGACCACAGAAAGATGAATTGGAATCAGATATTCTCAGATATTTGGAAGAAAATGATAATGGAGAAGTATCCCCTTTAATACTGTGGGACGCATGCAACGCTGTAATAAGGGGAAAGATTATCACAAAACTGGCAATCCAAAAGAAACTGAGCCAAGAAAAACTAATCACATTAGAGTCGGAACTTAAGAACCTAGAAAAAGAGCACAAAGACAACACTCATTCTAATGACTCGCTCAAAATTAAGGAAATTAAAAAAACAAATAAATGAGATCTACACAATAGAAATCCAGAAGAAACTTACATTTCTGAAACAAAAATACTATGAAGCAGGCAGCAAATCGACAAAATTACTAGCCTATAAATTGAGGAAACAACAAACGGAGAGAGCAATCTACAAAATCAGAGACCCAGTATCAAAGGAAATAAAATTTAGAATTCAGGATATTCTTAAAAGCTTCGAGAACTACTACAAGAACTTGTACTCCCTCAAAAAACATAAAAACCCATCCGAAGCATTCCTAAACACATTAAACCTTCCCCAACTTACTGAGTCACAAAATAAAACACTACTGTCAGAAATACAACCTAAAGAATTAGAAAAAACAATTATGAAACTTAAAGCTAACAAATCCCCAGGAGCAGATGGCTATACAGCAGAGTGGTACAAAACCTTTAAACAGCAACTATCTCCTGTCCTCCTGAAAACATTTAACTGTCCTCCACACAGGGGAAATCCCCCTCTCCTGGAGAGAAGGGGTCATTGCAGTCATACCTAAACCTGAAAAGGATAAACTAGACTGCTCCAACTACAGACCAATCAGTGTGTTAAATCAGGACTATAAGCTTTTTACCACTATCCTTGCCAAAAGGTTAGAAAATATACTGTCAGACTTAATTCATTTAGACCAAACAGGTTTTATAAGACAAAGACAGACACAAGACAACATTAGACGCACTTTACACATAATTCATCATATAAAAAAATATAACTTAAATGCAGCCATATTGGGATTAGATGCTGAAAAAGCATTTGATTCGGCTGACTGGTCTTTCCTATATAGAATCATATTCAGTTTCAGTTTTCATAACAACTTCATTAGAACTATCCAGGCATTATATAAAAAACCAACAGCTAAAATAAGGATTAACGGTAAATTATCATCATCTTTTGAACTGGAAAGAGGATGTCGTCAGGGCTGCCCCTTGTCTCCACTGCTCTTTGCAATCTTCATAGAACCTCTGAGCCAATGGATAAGACAGAATCAAAAAATTCAAGGTATTACACTTGGTCAGAAGGAACATAAAATAGCACTCTTTGCTGATGACATTTTAATATACCTGGGGCAGCCGGACACCTCTTTTCCAGAACTAATCTCAGTTTTTTCAGAGTATGGAGATTTATCGGGGTACGAATTAACCATGCATAAAACCCAAGTTTTAACATTCAACTATGACCCAAATCAATATTTACTAAGCAAACTCAAAACTAACTGGGAGCTGGAATCTATGAAATATCTGGGGGTCAATATCCCGAAACAACTCAATAAAATTACAACACTAAACTATGACCCACTGATGGCAAAAATAAAATCTGATCTAGCAAGATGGAATATGATACCATTCTTGGGTACTGCACAAAGAATTG
This sequence comes from Pholidichthys leucotaenia, assembly GCA_020510985.1. Taxonomy (NCBI): domain Eukaryota; kingdom Metazoa; phylum Chordata; class Actinopteri; order Cichliformes; family Pholidichthyidae; genus Pholidichthys; species Pholidichthys leucotaenia. The sequence goes on along the minus strand of CM035845.1, from coordinate 55,585,121 downwards.
AAGCAGTCAAAATGAATATACTTTCACGTCTTCTATACCTTTTCCAAACAATACTAACTAACTAACTAACCTGCACTTATATAGCGCTTTTCTAGTCACAAAGACCACTCAAAGCGCTTTCATTAATACTAACCCTCTATTCTAAGGGCCTATAGGAAACAAATATCTAGGGACAATTTAGAACAGCCAATTAACCTAACATGCATGTTTTTTTTTGGCATGTGGGAGGAAACCGGAGAAATCCCGGAGTAAACCCACGCAACACGGGGAGAACATGCAAACTCCACACAGATCACTGTTGGTCGGGGGCTGGGATCGAACCCACGATCCCACGATCCCCACAATCCCCCGGCCAAGGGTAAACTGTGCTGCCGCAGTGCTAACCACTGCGCCACCGTGCAGCCCAAATACTGGTAGAATCTCCCACCAATACCGGTAGAACCTCCCAAAAAAACATGGCAAGAACTGGACAGAAGGATCTCAAGATTCATATGGCAGGGCAAGAGACCTAGAATCAGATATAAAACCCTACAGCTAAACAAAGACAAAGGTGGGCTTGCGCTGCCAAATATCAGGGACTATTTTAAAGCCGCACAAATTAAAACTTTAGTAGAGATATGTAACCCAGTCTACACTGCACAATGGAAGGAGATGGAATGCCAAATAACAAGTGACATCCCCCTACAGGCGATAATAGGGAACAATGCCTTAACCTAAACTTTTGAATAACACTAACCCGTGGATAGAGACCCCGCTAAAAATTTGGTTTAAGATAGTCAGAGAGAATCAAACTTAAGAACCCTGTCGATTACTGCAATAGATTGCCTATGATCAAGACTTTACTCCTAATAAAACAGACACTAGATTTAAAAAGTGGAAAGAGAACGGACTGATAAAGTATTACGATTTTTTTAAAGGGCAAATTTTAAGAAGATTTGAAGATTTGAAAAAACAAGGTCTAATAAATCAAGACCTTTACAGGTTCTTTCAGCTTAGACACCACATAAACAAAATATTTAAAAAGGAGGATTTGGAAAGGGCCCAGTCAGGTGTTCTGAAGGTCTTCTTAATGGCATATAAAGGGATCCCAGGGATCAGATACATTTCTAAAATATACCAAGGTCTTCGACTTAAAAGGAGACAACACATCATATATAAAAGAGAGATGGGAAAAAGAGGGGAATTTCACTTTACAACTGGAAATATGGGAAAAGCTAAATAAACAACAATGGAAAAGTACCTCATCCCTGCAGTGGAGAGAATTTGGATGGAAAAATTTGGTAAGATTTTTCAGAACACCTGCACAAAACAAATTTACTCGTAAGCGGTTGAATTGTTGGCGCTTGTGTGGTGAAGAGACTGCAGATCATTTTCATGTGTTTTGGTCATGCCCAGTTATCCACCAATATTGGACCAATGTACAGACAATATTGGGGAAAATATTCAAAATAACAGTTCCCTTTTCTTTTATAACTTTGTATTTGGGTTTACTACCAGAATCACTGGAAAGACGAGGAGAAAAATACTTATTCACTGTTTTAATATTGGCAAGTAAAAAAGCTCTAACTAAAAAATGGATGTTGAAGGATTGTCCTACACCTGAAGATTGGATTAACGTGATTCAGGACATTTATTCGATGGAAAAATTGACATTCGCACTGAGACAGGACATGGATGGGTTCTTGAACTTTTGGCAACCCTGGATCGCATATGTGTCTTCCATTAGATCTAATCTTTGACAATTACCATTTCAATAATGGCACCACTCTTTGTTCCAAGGCTACTCAGATGCTCTTTTATTTTTATTTATTTATTTATTTATTTAATTTTTTTGTTTTTTCTCTTTTGTTTTGTTTTTGTTTTTTCTTGTTTTGTTTTTTTTGTTTGTTTTTGTTCTTTCTTTAATTTCTCTTTTTCTTTCACTTAAAAAAAAGGGTGTTGTAATAATTATTCTTCCAATGTTGTCAAAAAACAAAAAAAAGGGAACATGTGATGAAAATGTAAACAATGCAATGCTGTAATGACATGTATACCTTTTACAAAAACTTAAAAAAAAAAAAAATTACTTAATGGTTGCAAAGATGTGGAACTCGGATGGTGTGAGGTCAGGAGAGCAAGGGGATGAGGAATTATTTCATAGCCGGTGGACCGTGCTTCTGTATGGGTAACATGAAAGCTGTGAACCGTGACATTGTCTTACAGGAGGCGGACACCTTTGGTCAGCATGCCATTCCTCTCTGTTTTGATGGCCTCACACAATTTCTGCAGCAGTGAAGTGTAGTAAGTCCCAGTAATTGTGGTACCCTTTGCCACGAAGTCCATCATCAGTACTCTCTGCTAGTCCCAAAAGATCAGCATGAGCATGACCTTGCCCGCCGAGCATTGGGCAGGTGCCTTCCTCGGAGATGGTGAGTCATCATGCTTTCATCGCTAAGATTGGGCTTTAGTCTCTGGATCATAGTGATGGACCCATGTTTCGTCCTGCATGATTAGTCTATCAAAGAAGTTGTCCTCATTTTCTTGGCACATGGCCAAAACCACGGGAGCATGAAACTTGTTCCTGCTTCTAGAAAGGTGTGAGCAACCGGGGAATCCATTCTGCATACAACCATCACATGTACAAATGGTCATGGATGTTTTTTTTCCAAAGATACCAATCTGATCTTGACATCTTGGGCTAGTTGGCAAACGGTTATATAACGATCTTCCCAAATGGTGGCTTCCACTTGCTGGATGGTGTCTTCATCAGTGGTACACTGGAGTCGCCCAGGAATGGGTTCCGTTTCCACTGATGTCCGACCACACATGAACTATCAATGCCAGTGCTTGACTACATCATACGATGGGCCATCCTCCCCATAAGTCTTTCATCTCATCAAACGTCTCCTGTGGTGCGTGGACTCAAGTACAGGAACCCGATGACCGCTCTGCATTCAACTGGCTCCATTATTGCACCTTACTTCACCTTAGCACCTGTAAAAGAGAAACTCTGAGGAGTGCAGAGCTGCAAATTACCATGTGACCTATAGAGATATGGATTATTATACATGTGACATTTCAGCCTCCTACAATAACCAGAAGTGGGTCAGGGGAAATCTTTAATGAGCAGCCCTCGTATGCATGCGTTTCTCCAGCCTGTCAAGTTTGATGTCGCTGCTGATGTCACACAGAGGCGCCCCTCACTTTGTAATCTAGCAAAACTGTGGTCACCAGCGTTTTTATAAGTCGAGTTTTGACACTCTGACAAACTCAACGCTGACCAGTGGTCACACTGGACATTGGTCATTGTCCATTTTTAACAGACGAGGTGTAGCATTTCTGTGATAATCTTTTATTTCCTGTAGTTTTAATTTTCACATAATAAGACACTGAAGAGCTTTTGCCTTTATTCACATTTTCATTTCATTCACAAACTTACAGGACAAGCATATAGAATATGCTTTTTTTTTAAAAAAATAAATGGATGAACAGAGACTGTCACTTTTCATGTTGGGGACTGCAAGAAGTACATTCATGTTTCAGGTCGTCTCAGTGCAGTCCCCCAGTTTAGCTTCTCTTTGAAACATTTTCGTGGGTTTCTCTTTTAGTCAGTGTTTTCTGATTGGTTGCAGCTCTCAGGCACAAGTTTTGAACTGCAGGCAAGTGTGTCTGAGATGAACATATAAGGATTTTATTTTCCATGTTTTACATTTTCTGTCTTGGCTTTTTTGTATCTTGTCGTCTGACAAGATACAAAAATTGAATCAGAGCCACACGTGGCTCTTGTGCCCATAATCACTGGCTCCCAGAGGGTTCGACAAAAACACTGACATCATCCTAACAATATATGTAAAAAGTGACAAAAAAAAATCATAAAAATCTTACAAATTTATGTGGAAAGAAGCTGCAGATGTACCATAAAAAGCTGCAAATCTATGATTAAAAATAGCAAAGTTTCAAGAGAAATGTTGCTAAGTAAAATGCCAGTTTATAAGGAAATTTTGAAATCTATATGGAGAAGTGTGGAAAAAGTCAAATTTTCAGGAACAAGTTCAGACGGCAACAACAAAGGACCTCACAAATTTATTATATAAAATATTACAAATATAATAGTAGAAAGTAGCAAATGTACATTAAAAAAATCACGAATTTATGATGAAAGTTGCAAATTTATACATTTTCCAGAAAAAAGTAAAAACAAATTTTCAAGAAAAAAAGTGGCAAATTTACAGTAAAAAGCTCTAAATTAATTAAGAGTCTTTTTTAATTAAAAATTTAGACTTTTCACAGAAGTGATGAAAAATGAACAACAGAAAAATGTACAAATTTAATGGGAAGGAGTAGCAAATTTAAAATACAAAAATAATTAATGAAAAGAGTCTAATTTATGAGAAAAACTAGTAATAGCAAACTTATGACAAGAAATGTAAGAAAAATTGGTAAATGTGATTCTAGCATCATGTATAAAGGGAAAATATATTTTGTGGCTCCATGCAGATTTTTGGGGGATAAAATTTCCTCACATCGGCTCTTTTCATAGTAGAGGTTTTAGACCACTGACCTAGAGCAGTCTCAATGCAGAGCTTTTGGTTCTTACATGTTAATTGTACATACACAGACCTTACACAACATACATTTTTAAAATGGCAACCAAGGTGTGTCATTCTTTGTTTTGTCTTTAACTGTATTCAATCCGATTATTTCTTGTTTTCGAAGAGTTGTTAGCAGTGAATAATAGTAACAACAACTTCATACGTTGTGATTCGTCCTGGAGCTTCACCCTTAACAATTTAGTCTGCGTCTGCGCTTTTGCTTCCCTATTGTCTCTTTGTTGTGTCTGTTTTATGTCTTGAAAATACAATTTAACGGTAAGGTGTACAAACACACGATTTGCAGTGGAGGGCACCTAAAGAGGGATGGTGTTTATTTGGTCTATTTTCACAATAGGTTTGACTTTTTGCATTTCCCCGTCTGTGCACGTTTTCCAGGCGAGTGGAGCGAGGCGCTGTACCCCCTCCTCACCACGCTCACTGAGTGTGTCGCCATGATGAGCGACAAGGCCAAGAAGTCCATGGTCTTCCTCCTGATGCAGGACAGCGCCCCCACGATAGCCATGGATGTGTCACTGCAGTACCGCCGTGACGTTGTCTTCTGCCAGACGGTCAGCAAGCAAATGCATGCACGCGCGCGCCCACACACACACACACACACACACACACACACACACACACACACACACACACACACACACACACACACACTGACCTGGATGCCTTCTCCCACACTCATTTACATAAGTGTATATTTGAGCGAATGTGACTCAGTGAGGGAGTTAAGAGGTCCAGCACTTACAGTGGAGGCTGTGAAACTGTTTAGATGACTCTTAAAGTTCATATTGGAGGTTAAATCTGTAAAACATTTGATTATGTCTTTCCACTGTAGTACAGGATTAATTTTGGTTTACAGAGCCTAAAGGTGGAAATTTTCAGTTTTACTCATAAAACAGCTCTTTTTTTCCAAAGTATATCATATATTACATACAGTGGTGTGAAAAAGTGTTTGCCCCCTTCCTGATTTCTCATTTTTTTGTATGCTTGTCACACTTAAATGTTTCAGATCACCAAACAAATTTAAATATTAGACAAAGATAACACAAGTAAGCACAAAATGCAGTTTTTAAATGAAGGTGTTTATTATTAAAGGAAAAAAAAATCCAAACCTACATGGCCCTGTGTGGAAAAAGTGATTGCCCCCTAAACCTATTAACTGGTTGGGCCACCCTTAGTAGCAACAACTGCAATCAAGCATTTGCGATAACTGGCAGTGAGTCTTTTACAGCGCTGTGGAGGAATTTTGGCCCACTCATCTTTGCAGAATTGTTGTAATTCAGCCACATTGGAGGTTTTTTGAGCATGAACTGCCTTTTTAAGGTCATGCCACAGCATCTCAATCGGATTCAGGTCAGGGCTTTGACTAGGCTACTCCAAAGTCTTCATTTTGTTTTTCTTAAGCCATTCAGAGGTGGACTTGCTGGTGTGTTTTGGATCATTGTCCTGCTGCAGAACCCAAGTGCGCTTCAGCTTGAGGTCACAAACAGATGGCCAGACATTCTCCTTCAGAATTTTTTGGTAGACAGCAGAATTCATGGTTCCATTTACCACAGCAAGTCTTCCAGGTCCGAAAGAAGCAAAACGGTTCCAGACCATCACACTACCACCACCATATTTTACTGTTGGTATGATGTTCCTTTTCTGAAATGCTGTTATTTTTACAACGGATGTAATGGGACACACACCTTCCAAAAAGTTCAACTTTTGTCTCGTCAGTCCACAGAGTATTTTCCCAAAAGTCTTGGGGATCATCAAGATGTTTCTGGCAGAACTGAGACAAGCCTTCATGTTTTGTTTTGTTTTTGTTTTTTTGCTAAAGCAGTGGTTTTTGCCTTGGAACGCTGCCATGCAGGCCATTTTTGCCCAGTCTCTTTCTTACGGTGGAGTCATGAACACTGACCTTAACTGAGGCAAGTGAGGCCTGCAGTTCTTTGGATGTTGTTGTGGGGTCTTTTGTGACCTCTTGGGGTAATTTTGGTCGGCCAACCACTCCTGGGAAGGTTCACCATTGTTCCTTGTTTTTGCCATTTGTGGATAATGGCTCTCACTGTGGTTCGCTGGAGTCCCAAAGCTTTAGAAACGACTTTATAACCTTTTCCATACTGATAGATGTCAATTACTTTGTTTCTCATTTGTTCCTGAATTTCTTTGGATCACAGCATGATGTCTAGCTTTTGAGGATCTTTTGGTCTACTTCACTTTGTCAGGCAGGTCCTACTGAAGTGATTTCTTGATTGAAAACAGGTGTGGCAGTAATCAGGCCTGGGTGTGGCTAGAAAAATTGAACTCAGCTTTCCAAAGATGTGATAAACCACAGTTAATTTATATTTTAACAGGGGGGGGGCAATCACTTTTTCACACAGGGCCATGTAGGTTTGGATTTTTTTTACCCTTGATAATAATAAACAGCTTCATTTAAAAAACTGCATTTTGTATTTACTTGTGTTATCTTTGTCTAATATTTAAATTTGTTTGATCTGAAACATTTAAGTGTGACAAACATACAAAAAAAAAAAGAGAAATCAGGAAGGGGGCAAACACTTTATCACATCACTGTATATAGCATAAGGGGGATGTCTTTGCCAGCTCTGTACAGTGGGGGTCATAGTGGGAGCGATAGGTAGTTTTTCACTGGGTGGTAGTAGTATTTACTGTTTGTTCCGGTCGCACAGATCTTTGGGTGACCAGGATATTTGTTCTTTAATTTTTAACAAACGTTAAAGGGGTCATTGACTGCACTTGCTCCACATTTTAATAGCTCACACGTCTTAATGAAGTGTTTATGACATATTTTGTTCACATTTTCTTTAATTTTTACCTCCGCCAAGGAGGTAATGTAATCGGGGTGCTTTGTCTGTCTGTCTGTGTGTCTGTCTGTTAGCAGGATTATGCAAAAACTACTGGACGGATTTTGATGAAATTTTCACCAGAGGTAGCCCGTGGGCCAAGAATGAACCCATTATATTTCGGTGATGATCTGAGACTGCATACCTCCATCAAGGATCTTGAAGCTGCCTTGGTGGAGGTATGTGCTCTCTGAGGGCTTTTTTAGTTTAATTATTGAAGCAAATTTGTTTTGTTTTTTAATTTTTCCTGGCTTTCTTGAAACGCTCTGATTTAAAGCCTGTCACTTTAAGAAACATCCTTCAGCTGTTCAACTCCGCCCTCCCTCTTACATCAGTTAGCCATTAGCTGAGTAGCTTCTCACCTCCTTCTAGCTTGGATGAGCAACGCTTGTTCACTGATCCATGTATCTGGTGTCGCTCCGGCCCATCTCCCAACAATCTGCGCTGGGCGACCCACTGATTGCTGTGACCTGGTGCTGCTGGCGGAGCCGCCGAACCACGGGACCTCAAAGTGTAGTGTCTCACTCAACAGGACTCTGTTCCTCTCCCGTGGCCAGCTCCCCTACATTGCCTGCAGGGGTGGAGCGGAGTCAGTTATTGGGGTGAGTAAGATCTGAAGTCACACTATATAGTAACAATATAAGTCACACTTGGTTCGAGCTTCCTGGTACCAGTGTTAGCTTTGGGGCTAATAGGCTACCTTTAGCATCCCTTCCATCTAGATGACAGACTGCTAGGTTGGGCCAATAATAGAGCAGTGGGCGGGTCTCAAGGATGGCGGTGGGTTGGCTTTTTCTATTCGTGACATTAACGAGCTAGACAGAAAAATCAAAAACATTTCTGGCATTTCTGGGAGAGAAAAACGAGATAAAGGCTGTGTGTGCTTTTTTTAAGAGAATTGACTGTTTTGAAAATTTTTTGATAATTAGGTGACCAGTAGACTCATTTCAGATGGTTAAAATCTACAAACACACCATTTTTCACTCAGTGACCCCTTTAACTTCAATGCAGAGGATCTGCTCAAGTGTCAGCTAATTTCAGCCGATCCTGCTCCTTTCCAGCTTCCTCTTCACTTTATTTATTTTAATATGATCTAAAATGTGCACATTGGGACAACAAGACATTATGGAGACTAAAACTGGGATATTTGCCGGACACCAAGGGAAAGGAGATTACTGGAGTTACTAGTGAGTGCAGTGGCTCATGGCTAACAATGCTAATGATACTAACGACTAATAGACTCTGTATGGTTTTACCCACGGGCAGACAGAACACCGGAGTTCAGTAAGAGTGTGTTTTTGAAGGACAGATAATTGTCTGCATGTTATCGGGAATTTCCTCGAGCTCAGTAATAACATGTTTATAGTTAGCTAAAAACTAATTGGTGATAATCACCAGCCTTGTTAATGACAGCGTGAGCCTCACGCTAACAGGAGTTAGCCTTCAGATAAAGCTGTCACATACAGTATGTGACAGATAAATTTACAGGATTTTTGACAATAATAACTAATAATAATGGATTGCATTTATATAGCCAGGGGTGCACATACAGTATCTCACAAAAGTGAGTACACCCCTCACATTTTTGTAAATATTTTATTATATCTTTTCATGGGACAACACTGAAGATATGACACTTTGATACAATGTAAAAGTAGTCAGTGTACAGCTTGTATAACAGTGTAAATTTGCTGTCACCCCAAAATAACTCACCACACAGCCATTAATGTCTAAACCGCTGGCAACAAAAGTGAGTACATCCCTAAGTGAAAATGTCCAAATTGTGCCCAATTAGCCATTTTCCCTCCTCGGTGTCATGTGACTCGTTAGTGTCACAAGGTCTCAGGTGTGAATGGGGAGCAGGTGTGTTAAATTTGGTGTGATCACTCTCATACTCTCTGATACTGGTCACTGGAAGTTCAACATGACACCTCATGGCGAAGAACTTTCTGAGGATCTGAAAAAAAGAATTGTTGCTCTACATAGTAAAGATGGCCTAGCCACTTCCGGTTATGGCTGCCACGTAGGACGGACGTGTCTCGCTCTGCTCTGCTCCTGGAGAAAAAAAATCGGCAAATAACTCTCTCATTTGGGACAGAACGTATCCCAGCATTTGGGCGAGGATATGTCGGCGAAGCCTAAGGCTGGAAAACTAGGAAAAGGAAAAAGCGAGCCGCCGAAACAGTCCAAATTAACGGACTTTCAGGTCTGTGACGCAGCAAACAAAACTCCATATATGGCGGAGGAGGCTGGCAACGGTGCGATATCTGCGGGGAATGGCGCAGATGCGCTGATGGCTGCCATGAGTTCAATGAGAGCGGACTTTTCCTCTAGATTTGATGGGATTATGACAGCGTTGGAAGGAATAAGAAAGGAATTGGGTGACTGTGTAGAACGAACGGCGCAGATGGAGCTCCGTCTCGCTAGTGCTGAAGATGACGTCACCCGTCTTCAATTAAAGGTGCGCACTTTGGAAAAAAAAAAAAAATCTCTGGAAGATAATATTTTGGATTTGGAATCTCGGTCGAGACAGAATAATTTGAGGCTGGTGGGTCTTCCAGAGGAATCAGAAGGTCGGGACGTATGTTCCTTTCTGGAAAAGTGGATTCCGGAGGTGCTGGGCAGCGAGGAGTTGCAATCAGCAGTGGTTCTGGAAAAAGCACATCGCATTGGCCCACGGAGAGATAAGGGACCGCCGAGGACCTTAATTATGAAGTTTCTTAGCAACAGAGACAGGATGAAGATCTTCAGCGCTGCACGAGCTAAGGGGGAGATTAAACACCAGGACCAGCAGGTGCGGTTCTACCCAGATTTGGCCACAGGAATCCAGCAATTGAGGAAGCAGTTTGATCCCGTACGTGAGGAGCTGCGCAACCTTGGGATTCGTCATGGTGTAATCTATCCTGCGAGACTGCTGACCATGTATGAGGGCAGAACCCACATCTTCAAGACCCCAGAGGAGGCGCAGGAGTTCATCAAGAAGATCAAAGAGGAAGAAGAGACTGGTGGGAGCTAAGCATGAACAAAATATAAGGTAGAATAATTAAGCATTTGCACAGGCATCTGACTGACTTGAAGTAAATAGTAAGGTTACAAAATATAGATTGTATTATATATTAAAAAAACAAAACAAAAACAAAACAAACAAAAAAAAAAAACTATGATGTACAAAGTTGTTAAAAATTTTGGAGTTAAGTTGGAAAACTACAGAGGAGAGTTAATGTTACGTCATTAAAAGCAGTAGAGTTAGGGTGATTGGGAGGATGAAGAAGGAGTGGCTTAGGCTGTTCCCCGTGGGTGTGGAACGGTCGATGGCTATATCGGGAGACAGAATTTTTCTTTTGATTTTGGGGGGTTTGCCACAAGTGTGGGAAGGGGAAATTTGTTTGTGTGTAGTTTGTAGTATGAATGTTCAACCACTCATGTTTTTGCTTCTCTGTATGAGCATGTTTACACTGCAAGGTAATCCCAAACTCTCTATTGATCATGGACCAAAGTGTTAATCTTAATTTAACTTCATGGAATTGCAGAGGTCTACAAAATTTAAAAAAACTTAAACAAGTTATGAATAAAATAAAGGACATGGGTTCAAGAATTGTGTTTTTACAAGAAACTCATCTGATAGAGGAGGATGTTAAAAGAATTAGGAGTAGATGGCAGGGAAGTGTATTCACCTCTTCATTTTCATCCCGAGCCAGGGGAGTTATGACTCTCATACATAAATCAGTTCCTTTTCAAGTGAAAAATGTAATTGGAGACAAATTTGGAAGATATGTAATCATTCAAGGTTCTTTGCTATTAGAAAATATAAATCTTGTGAACTTATATGGTCCCAATATAGATGATCAGAAGTTCTTTGCTAATTTATTTCTCATCTTATCATCACTTACAGGGCAACATATAATAGCAGGGGATTTTAATTGTACATTGAATCCAGGTGTGGATAGATCAACAGGACTGGATTGTACGCACATTGGATGTAGGATGACTATTAATCATTTTATGAAAGAATTGAGATTGTTAGATATATGGAGAGAAATGAAACCACAAGTTAAAGCCTATTCTTGTTATTCCAGTACCTACAAGACATTCTCACGTATTGATTATTTTTTGATTTCCACAGAATTAAAGTCCAAGATTCAAAACTGCTTTTATGATAACATCGTGATCTCTGATCATGCACCCTGTTGTCTAATATATGTAGATAAAAAATTGACAAAGGAATCAGGTAGATGGCAATTTCAGCATAAATGGCTTCAGGATGAGGAATTTGTCAAGTATATAGAAAAACAGATAGACGAGTTCTTTGACATCAATACTACACAAACATCAGCATGTGTAAAGTGGGAGGCTTTCAAAGCTTTTATTAGGGGACATATTATTAGTTATACAGGATCAAAATCTAAGAAGACTCGAGAGGAGAGAGCTAAATTGGAACATAAAATAAAAAGTCTTCAGGAAAAAGTGTATGCAGGAAGTGACCCAAGGTTGGAGAATGAATTACTGATTTTGAGAGCTGAATACGACAAAAAATCAGCGAATAGAGCTGCCTCGAGTCTTCTAAGATTGAAACAATCTTTTTATGAACAAGGTGAAAAATCAGGAAAATTATTAGCATGGCAGATTAAACAATTGGAAATTAAAACACCAATTACCAGTATTATAAGTAACGGACAGGTAGTTATAGATCCTTTAGAAATTAATAGAGCCTTTAGAGATTACTATGAAAAATTATATGATACCAAAAATGAACCTGATTTAACAAAACTAAATGGGTTTTTGAACGAACTATCTATACCGTGTATTCCAAATGAAAACAGGGAGATATTGGAGTCTAAAATTAGTCAAGAAGAAGTTGGGCTAGCCATTGATAATATGAAATCAGGAAAAAGTGCAGGACCAGATGGTCTTCCAGTTGACCTTTATAAAAAATTTAAGAATAAATTAATAAAACCTTTTTTGGAAATGGTTTTAGAAGCATTTCAAAATAATAATTTACCATCATACATAAATAATGCCTTAATTATACTGCTGCCAAAACCAGGTAAGCCCTCTAATAAATGTGAAAATATGAGACCAATAAGCCTATTAAACGCCGACCTTAAGATAATCTGTAAAATTTTAGCAAGACGAATACAAGAAATTTTACCAAATATTATTAATCGAGATCAGAATGGCTTTATAAAGGGTAGACAAGGCTTCCATAATGTAAGAAGACTATTTAATATTATTTATTTTAATAAAGAAGCACCGGATACAGCTCTCCTATCATTGGACGCCGAAAAGGCCTTTGATAGAGTTGAATGGCCCTTTCTTTTTGAAGTCCTACAAAGGTTTGGACTTGGAAATAATTTCATAAAATGGGTTCAAATAATATACAATAATGCAACAGCAGAAATCCTAACAAATAACAATATTTCAAAACCAATAAAAATCAATAGAGGATGTCGACAAGGCTGTCCACTTTCACCTTTACTGTTTACTATGGCAATTGAACCTTTAGCGATAGCGATACGTTTACATTCACAAATATATGGAATTAAAGTTGGACCAACAGAACATAAAATCTCCCTGTACGCCGATGATATAATTTTGTTTATGTCGAATCTAAAAAAATCAATTCCAACCTTGTTGAATTTAATAAAGAATTTTGGGGAAATATCAGGATATAAAATAAATAAAACTAAATCTTCAATATTAATGCTAAATGAGACCCAGAGAAATTACCCAGCCCCTGAGGTAAATCAATTCAATGTTGTAAATCAGTTTAAATATTTAGGAATCCAAATTATGCCTAAGCTAGAATCAGTCGCCAGTGTCAACTATGAAGCCTTAATGTCAGATATCAATGAGTTAACTCAGAGATGGATGTCACTACCAATGTCGATGATCGGGAGAATCAATATACTTAAAAGTAATATTTTACCTAAAATACTTTATTTATTTCAATACATTCCCTTATCACCACCTTTAGATCTATTCTCAAGAATAAAAAAAAAGTTAGTGGAATTTATATGGAACAACAGGAGGGCTAGATTACGTTTGTCTTTATTATATTTACCATTTGATCGTGGAGGTCTGAAATGTCCAAATTTTATGTTGTATTATTGGTCGGCACAACTGAGGTCTATGACATATTATTTTTCATCAAATGATCTCCCTCACTGGACTGAAATGGAATCATACAATTTACCTTTACCTCTTCCCATATTCATATACTCAGATTCGGCAAAAAAATTACAAAAACAAATTAAAAATCCATTTGTAAAGCATATGATCAAAATATGGTGTGAAGCTAAAAACTATTTAAAAGAACCACAGTTATTGTCACAATTTAGTCCAATATGGGGTAATCAATATTTTAAACCAGGGAGAGCGGACGCTGTATTTAAAGTATGGAATTTAAAAGGGATACAAAAGATTCAGGATTTATATTTGCCATGTGCAGACAACATAATGTCTTTTGAAGAGCTGAGGATCAAATTTAATCTCAATAGAACACATTTTTTAAAATATCTTCAACTTAGAAACTTTATTCGATCAAATCAAAATAAAGCTCTCACTCGACCTATTTATTCATCCTTGGAAAAAATGATGATGAAAGATAGTAAAAGAAAGGGTATTATTTCAGAGTTTTATAACTCATTGACACTATCTTCAAGTGAAAATTCACTGAAAAGATTAAACTACTGGAAAGAAGATCTGCAAATTGAAATTTCGGAGGAACAATGGGAATTGGCTTGTACAGAAGCTCAAACCAAATCAATAAATGCACGCCTTAAATTGATACATTTCAAATGGTTAATGCGGATGTATGTTACACCGGAGGAGTTAAATAGATATAACAAAAATATACCAGATACATGCACAAAATGCATGGAAAGTAAAGGAACCCTATTTCATTGTTTATGGGAATGTAGATTAATAAGAATGTTTTGGGAAGAGGTGAGGGTAACAATTGAAAAAATAATCTCAAAACAAATCATATTGAATCCTAAACTGTTTTTGTTGGGTCTGTACCCAGAAAAGCATAATTTTAATAAAAGTGAAAGAACATTCATAGACCTCAGTTTGCTTAATGCCAAAAAATGTATTGCACTATTATGGAAAAAGACTCATAGACCAGATGTGACTCAGTGGTTAAGACAGATGTTAACAAACCTTCCATTAGAAAGAATAACATATATACTGAAATCAAAGGAAATTGTGTTTGAGAATATATGGAGACCTTTTATTGATTATGTAAAAAATTTAAACATAACTCTTGAAGAAGAAGGTGAATGATGTGTGTGGACCTTGTAAATTCCAAACTGGTGAACATAATATGTCTACTTATGTATTGGATTGTCTAGACTAAACAGAGGAGCATTGTTAAAGACTTGATTTTGTTGGTGGTTGTTGGTGTTTTTAGTGCATTTTTTTCTTTTTTTGTAGTACTTTAGTGTTAGTGTTTGATTGTTTGTATCATGTTTGTTAAAAAAAAAAAAAAGGTTCAATAAAGATATTGTGGAAAAAAAAAAGATGGCCTAGGCTATAAGAAGATTGCCAACACCCTGAAACTGAGCTGCAGCACAGTGGCCAAGACCATACTGCGGTTTAACAGGACAGGTTCCACTCAGAACAGGCCTTGCCATGGTTGACCAAAGAAGCTGAGTGCACGTGCTCAGCGTCATATCCAGAGGTTGTCTTTTGAAAATAGACGTATGAGTGCTGCCAGCATTGTTGCAGAGGTTGAAAGGGTGGGGGGTTCAGCCTGTCATTGCTCAGACCATACGCCGCACACTGCATCAAATTGGTCTGCATGGCTGTCGTTCCAGAAGGAAGCCCCTTTTAAAGATGATGCACAAGAAAGCCCACAAACAGTTTGCTGAAAACAAGCAGACTAAGGACATGGATTACTTGAACCATGTCCTGTGGTTTGATGAGACCAAGATAAACTTATTTGGTTCAGATGGTGTCAAGTGTGTGTGACGGCAACCAGGTGAGTAGTGCAAAGACAAGTGTGTCTTGCCTACAGTCAAGCATGGTGGTGGGAGTGTCGTGGTTTGGGGCTGCATGAGTGCTGCCGGCACTGGGGAGCTACAGTTCACTGAAGGAACCATGAATGCCAACATGTACTGTGACATACTGAAGCAGAGCATGATCCCCTCCCTTTGGAAACTGGGCTGCAGGACAGTATTCCAACATGATAACCACCCCAAACACACCTCCAAGACAACCCCTGTTTTGCTAAAGAAACTGAGGGTTAAGGTGATGGACTGGCCAAGCATGTCTCCAGACCTAAACCCTATTGAGCATCTGTGTGGCATCCTCAAACTGAAGGTGGAGGAGCACAAGGTCTCTAACATCCACCAGCTCCGTGATGTCATGGAGGAGTGGAAGAGGATTCCAGTGGCAACCTGTGAAACTCTAGTGAACTCCATGCCCAAGAGAGTTAAGGCGGTGCTGGAAAGTAATGGTGGCCACACAAAATATTGACATTTTGGGTACAGTTTGGACATTTTCACATAGGGGTGTACTCACTTTTGTTGCCAGCGGTTTAGACATTAATGGCTGTGTGAGTTATTTTAAGGGGACAGCAAATTTACACTGTTATACAAGCTGTGCACTGACTACTTTACATTGTATCAAAGTGTCATATCTTCAGTGTTGTCCCATGAAAAGATGCAATAAAATATTTACAAAAATGTGAGGGGTGTACTCACTTTTGTGAGATACTGTAACTTTTTTGATCTGGTTCTCAGGGGAGAACCTGAAGTTGTTGCTTGATCCTCATTTTTTTTCCCTTGACCCACCTCACAAAATAAAGGAATATGTTGATAATGTAACACACATTGTAATTTCAACTGAAAATGAATGAAAGCATTACAACAAAATGTCTGTTCTTTAAAGGCCAAATGTCACGTAACAGGGTACTTTAAATATCTTGAAACTAGATATAAAAGGGAACCGATCCGTTCGGGTCTTGGTGCATATGCTTCAGTAACAACGGAATATTCGTTAATTTAAAACTGCCGCGCTTGGCCTGACACGGCCCCTGGAATCGCCTGGGGAAGAAGGCAGAAGTGACGAAATCGATTGTACCCGAGTTTGATGCTTGGGGTATTTCAATTGATTGTTTATATGGAGACTGGAAGGTTGAAGTGAGCAACAAGAAAGAAAAAATTGGATATTTCACCCATACCTTAAAACGGGACTATCAGGGACAGCTGGGTAATAAGGGACACTTCTCTGGGAAATGTTTTCATACCTGTCAAGTGAGACGTTTTCGCCGTACTTCAACACCGTAAAAAGCGGCTATAATGGACGGCGGAGTAACAAGGGACACTTCTCTGTGAAATGCCCCAAATGCAACTCGTGTTGTTATTGTCAAATATTTTAAGGATTCATGGATATTTGACAATAACAACACAACTCAGCGTCCGGCGCAAAATTAAAAAAAAAAAGCAGAATTCTGTATTTGTAAGGCGATCTCTCTGTTTCGCAACCGCAGCACAGCTGAACGTGTTAAACCATTGTCCTAACGACTTCTCATTGTAGTGAGAATAGCTGACACTGAGCGATCAGCCCGCCCAGACAATCAAACTAATGACTGACTCCACACTTCTCGTTGTAGTGATAATAGCTCAGGCTGAACCAGCACCAGCTGTGGGGGATCACACACAGGAGTGCTCCTCAAGACACTCAATTTTTTTTCCCGTATGTTTTTGTTTTGGGCGTACAGAAATGGCAATATGCCCGTTTTTGCTAAAATTGCATTTTCCCTGTATTTTCCTTAAAATATTTGACAATAACAACACGAACTACATTTAAAACATTTCCCAGAAAAGTGTTCTCCACCACTGCGCCGTCCCCCACAGCCGCGCTTGGCACCAAAATACGGCGAAAACGTCTCACTTGACAGGTATGAAAACATTTCCCAGAGAAATGTCCATTATTACTCCGCTGTCCCTTATAGCCGCGTTTTACGGTATTAAAATACAGCGAAAACGTCTCACTTGACAGGTATGCGCCTCCATTTTCATATTGATCTGGTCAATTTCTTGACAGCAGCGGCTCTCCTCCACTGTAATAATAATGGCTTCCGAAAAATTAATATTTATGGGGCGCCCTGGACAGACCCCCTTCGGCTTCGCAATTCTGGAGGCGGTTAATGTCCAGTTCAATGACATTTTCCACTGGTTCTGCTCTCTGGTCATCGTTGGAACTGTTGTCATCAGACAAAGCATCTGATTCCATCTCGGACGGCTCGAACCGGTAAGGTTCTATGCCTCTGTCACTGTCTGAACCACTGACAAAAAAAAAAAGACAAAACTAAACTAATTTGTTCACAATCGCTGTCACTTTCCGTCATGATTGTCCAATGTTGATAAGTGTGAATGTGGATAGGCAGGGCAGCCAGGGTACAACTGGTGATGTCAAAAACATGGGCGTGGTCTGGACTGGCTGTCACAAGCCAGCAAGCAAGGTGGGGCCTTCACCTGGTGTATTTTGTGCAATTATGTAAATAGAGGTGGGTGATATGGTCTCCGGTATGAATATTTGGTTTAAGCTATGTGTATTTTATCTAAATTCGTTGTCATTTAGAAAAAAAAATTACTTGACATTTGGCCTTTAAAGCTCCATAGTATGTAACTTTCTAATGAAATAACTGTGCTTCAAGCACTGAAAACTAAATGTAGAAATATCTGATTTTCAAACAATGAAAATATGTTTTAGGCAACTGTTATCACTTGTTACCACTTGAATCTGAATGGCTGGTAACATTCTCCATATTTTCAACAGAGTATCTTGTCTCCATGCAGACCATCTAATATTGTTAACCTTTCCTAGTTTGACATAAGCAATGCCTTTCTCCTCATAGATCTTCTTTAGTTGCGCAATTCGTTTTGCACCCCCCCTTTCTGTTAGTAAAAACTTAGCAACGTGACGGTGAATTGATGAAATGACTCACAGTACAGGACCGGTGCAATCAGCTGACTTGGCGCAGTTAGGCGGTGCACAGAATATGCACAAGGAAATCCCTGATCACCACCATCTGATGTAATTTGGGAACGACCCCATTGTAAATTCCAACGTTGACAGCTGCTCCGTCAGTGCATACTGAGATCAGCTTCGTCTTCCACTCTGCTAAACCACAAGTATGGAATGGTTGCACAAGTCTGTCCACTATGTCCTGTGCTGTTCGATTGGCCCCCAGATTAATTAGTCCAAAGAAATGGAAGTCTGAGCTGAATTGTCCATTGCTGGACACCGAAACAATGTACACAATTTCCTGTTCCGTTTTTGTTATATCTTGTGATCCATCGAAGAGCACACCCCAAAATTCAGCTGCTTTAAGTTTTTCACTCAGATTTGAAGTTATTGTCTGTGCGATGCACTACATGATACGCCCTCCCCCTTCTCAATAATGATAAGCGGTCCCGACGTTAACTCCAAGCCTTTGAGAAGTGGAATGTCCTCCTCATGTGAACGTTTAGGACGTGCATGTTTCGCTTTGTGAAAGGCCAACAGAAAAACGTTACTCAGTGCTTGATGCTGATGATGGAGCTTGTTTCTTGGACATTTTAATGAAAGGAGAAAATTCTAAAAGCAGTCGCTCATACTCTACACTGCAGTCCAATGTTTAGAATTTATCTGTCCCTAGGTACGCAAATGCTCATTACAACATTTGATCTGGTGTGCATTGCTTATCTTGATCGCGCATGCGCACCACTTATGTGGACCTCTGTATATAACGCCTTTCATAATACTCAAAGCACTTGACAGTGAGTCCATTATTCATTCACTTCACAGACAGACAGACACTGGTAGTGGTAAGCTACCTCTGTAGCCAAAGCTGCTCTGGGGCAGACTGACAGAAACATGGCTTTCAGTCTGCACCAACAGCTTCTCCATCACCATTATTTATTCACATTCATACACCAGTGTCACAGACACTAGAGGCAAGGTCGGTGAAGTGTCTTGCCCAAGAACACAACAGCAGGATGGCTCAGGACAGCGGAATTCGAATTGCCAACCCTCCAGTTTTTGGATGACCCGCTTTATCTCCTGAGCCTCTACCGCCCCTATCATAAGCCTACAATAATCATGAGATAAACAACTCATGATAATAGCTGTGGTTCTCCACTGGTTTCCCCTCACACCACAGATTAAATTCTGGCTATTTCTCCTGATCTTCCTCTGCTCCTGGTCTCTATGATGTTCAACAGGTTCATAATTATAAGGCTGTGGTCCCTTATATGAATATAGACTTATATTTTCCTCCACTTCCCATTAATGACAGTGACTAAGTGGTCTGTCAATGCCTCTGATGATGTCATGACCATGCTGCTGTTTTTAAGGAGGGGCTGACACTCTGCTGGAAAAACAGTTTTAAAAGTTGTTCTACAGCTTAGACAACCTTATTTGTTTGCAATATGTGTTTATTGAATAATTTCTCAACGTATTTTTAACTAGTGTGTTTAACCTGGGAATTAGAATTAGTATTTTTTAATATGTGAGAAAATTTATAGTCATGGAAGGACAACATAGTCAATAAAGATCTCTCTGTCCCTCCTACTCACCTGTGTTCATGGCACAACAAAAAAATGGGAAAAAAAAGCAGTGAATTCTTCCTTATTGTATCTTTAGAACATTTTACTGTTGTAGCCTTGGTGAGTAATCTTACCTGTACAGTAACAGTTTTAGTTACTGAACTGTGAGTCTTCCCGGCGGGGGCCTTAAAACAGCAGCCTCAGGGCACCAAGTGTGTGGTAGTATACTGCGTTCCAAATTATTATGCAAGTAGGATTTTAGTGTCATTCAATTATTTTGTTTTTCAGTTAAACTCATGAATGATATTGTGTCTCAGGGCTCTTTGGATCACTGATATCAATCTCAGACTCCTGTCATAATTAGTTTGCCAGGTGAGCCCAATTAAAGGAAAACTACTTAAGAAGGATGTTCCACATTATTAAGCATGCCACAGGTTTCAAGCAATATGGGAAAGAAAAAGGATCTCTCTACTGCCGAAAAGCATCAAATGGTATGAAAACATTAGGTATTTTACGAAAACTTAAGTGTGATCATCGTACTGTGAAAAAATTTGTGGCTGATTCAGAGCACAGATGGGTTCATGCAGATAAAGGCATATTGAGGAAGGTTTCTGCCAGACAAATTCATCAGATTAAGAGAGCAGCTGCTAAAATGCCATTACAAAGCAGCAAAGAGGTATTTGAAGCTGCTGGTGCCTTTGGATTTCCACAAACCTCAAGGTGTAGCATCCTCCAGAGGCTTGCAGCTGTGCATAAACCTACTATTCGGCCACCCCTAACCAATGCTCACAAGCAGAAACGGTTGCAGTGGGCCCAGAAATACATGAAGACTAATTTTCAAAGAGTCTTATTTACTGATGAGTGTCGTACAGCCCTGGGTGGTCCAGATGGATGGAGTAGTGGATGGTTGGTGGATGGCCACCATGTCCTAATAAGGCTGCAACGTCAGCAAGGAGGTGGTGGAGTCATGTTTTCGGCCAGAATCATGGGGAGAGAGCTGATAGGCCCCTTTAGGGTCCCTGAAGGTGTGAAAATGACCTTGTCAAAGTATATAAAGTTTCTGCCTGACCACTTTCTTCCATGGTACAAAAAGAAGAACCATGCCTTCCGTAGCAAAATTATCTTCATGCATGACAATGCACCATCTCATGCTGCAAAGAATACCTCTGTGTCATTGGCTGCTATGGGCATAAAAGGAGAGAAACTGATGGTGTGGCCCCGATCCTCCCCTGACCTCAACCCTATTGAGAACCTTTGGAGCATCCTCAAGCAAAAGATCTATGAGGGTGGGAGGCAGTTCACATCAAAACAGCAGCTGTGGGAGGCTATTCTGACATCTTGCAAAGAAATTAAAGTAGAAACTTTCCCAAAACTCACAAGTTAAATGGATGCAAGAATTGTGAAGGTTCTATCAAAGAAGGGGTCCTATGTTAACATGTAACTTGGCCTGTTAAGATGTTTTTGATTAAAATAGCTTTTGATTTCACTAAATATGACCTAGTGCTGCAAATTCAACAAATGACCATTTTCAGTTCTTTACAACCAATAAAATGTTTTGAAACTCTGTTGTGCATAATAATTTGGAACAGATCACTTTTATTTTTTTTTAATTTTTGCAAAAAAATAGTTATCATTGGGAGGTTTGTTCAATAAAATTTGAATTATGCTTTTGTCTGTCTCTCTTTGTTGGCCCTGTGATGGACTGGTGATCTGTCCAGGGTGTACTCTGCCTCTCGCCCAAAGATGCTGGGATAGGCTCCAGCCCCCACCGCAACCCGAAAAGGATCAAGCGGAAGAAGATGGATGGATGGATGGATGGATGGTTGATGACTTAAAAATTATACTGACTGTCATTTGCATTGACGATTTAGGAAAATCAGACAAATATCATTTGCATAATAATTTGGGACGTGGTGTAGTAAGGTATGCAGAGGAAGAAGAGATGTAACCGAAGACAAATAACCTGCAGTTTTTGTTATCAAATCAAATCAAACTTTATTGTCATATCGCTGTACATACAACTGTAGTGCAGGCAAGATGAAATTGCGTTTCTCTCGGCATCCATATAAGAAGCAGCATGATTAAGACACACTCCCACATAGCTCCACCCCCACCCACCCCATCCATTCACACATCCCTGAGACATACTTGGGGAAAAAGAATAACTATAATATACAAAATGTCCATAGGTGCAGTAGTGTGTATGTGAGATTCCGGGTCAGCTGTTCAGCATCCTGACAGCTTGTGGGAGGAAGCTGTTGATCAGTCTGGTGGTTCTGCCTCTGATGCTTCGGAATCGTTTACCAGATGGAAGAAGTTCAAAGTGTTTATGCAGAGGGTGAGAACGGTCCTTGACAATGTTCAGTGCCCTGCTCCTACAACGGTTCTGAAAAAGTTCTTGGACAGAGGGGAGGGAGACTCCAATTACCCTCTCCGCCCCCTTGACTATCCTCTGCAGGGCTTTTTTGTCTGACATACTGCAGCTGGAGTACCATGTAGCAATGCAGTATGTCAGAACACTCTCCACCACACCTCTGTAGAAGGTCCTGAGGATGCAGATGGGGAGAGAGGCCTGTTTGAGTTTCCTCAAGAAGTGTAGTCTCTGCTGAGCCCGCTTCCTGATCTCCAAGGAGTTCTTGCTCCAGGTCAGGTCCTGCGAGATCTGCACTCCGAGGAACTTGATGTTCTCTACTCTCTCCACTAAACGGCCGCCGATGCTGAGGGGGACGTGCTCAGGCTGTGACCGCCGGAAGTCGATAATCATCTCCTTCGTTTTGTCCACGTTGAGCACCAGATTGTTCTCCCTGCACCAGCCCTCCAGGTCTCTCACTTCTTCCCTGTACATTGATTCCTCATCCCTCTGAATAAGTCCCACCACCGTGGTGTCATCTGCAAACTTAATAATCTGGTTCCCCTCGTGTTTGGATACACAGTCATGTGTTAGAAGTGTAAACAACAGTGGACTGAGTACACAGCCTTGAGGGGTTCCGGTACTCAGCGTGACAGAGTTGGAGATGTTGTTTCCAACCCGGACAGACTGAGGTCTCTCAGTCAGGAAATCCAGGATCCAGAGACATGTGGCGGTGTTCAGACCGAGAAGGAGTAATTTCTCTATCAGTCTCTGGGGAATAATGGTGTTGAATGCTGAACTGAAATCAATGTACAGGAGTCTGGCGTAGGTGTCTTTCTGGTCCAGGTGGGTGATGACAGAGTGTAGGGTGGTGACTATAGTATCCTCCGTGGAGCGGTTTGAACGATATGCAAACTGGAGCGGGTCGTGTGGTGCAGGGAGGCAGGCTGTGATGTGTGGTTTGACAAGCCGTTCAAAACACTTCATCACAATTGGTGTAAGTGCAACAGGATGATAGTCATTCAAACAGGACACCACTGGTTTCTTTGCCACCGGTACAATGATAGAGGTCTTGAAGCATCTGGGAACAATGGCCTGACTCAGGGAGATGTTATAAATGTCAGTCAGGACATCCGCCAACTCACTCCTGCAGTCTCGGAGCACACGTCCCGGAATGTTGTCCGGACCTGCAGCTTTGCGTGGGTTGATTCTGGATAGGGTCCTCCGTGTGTCCGCTGTGTTAATGGTAAAAGCTGGTCCGACCGATGGTGGGAGTGGGCCGGCCCTCCCTTTGATTGTCGAGTTTGATGCTTCAAAACCTGCAAAGAAGTCGTTAAGCCTGTCTGGAAGCGAAGCGTCGTTATCATCGACCCCCTGCCTAGACTTAAAGCCCGTCGGTGTCCGAACTCCCTGCCACATCTGCTTGGTGTTCCTAGTGTCACAGAGGTGTCCCTGGATTTTCTCCGCATAGGCGCGCTTTGCCGCCTTAATTCCCTTTGAAAGCGCAGACCTGGCTGAGCAGAGGGCAATCCTGTCCTTCGCTCTGAACGCTGCATCTCTGGCTGTAAGCAGCGAGCGCACCTCTGCAGTCATCCAGGGCTTATGATTACCCCGCATAGTGATGGTCTTCACTGTAGTGAAATCCTCTGTGCACTTCGCGATGTAGCTGGTGACCGAATCAGCATACTCCTCCACATCTGTCCTGTCTTCCTGGGAGGCTGCTATTTTGAAGATCTTCCAGTCTGTGTGCTGAAAACAGTCTTGCAGTGCAGAGGTTGCACTCTCTGGCAAAATCCTGATTTGTTTCACTGCTGGCCTGCTGCGCTTCAATAAAGGTTTGTAGGCAGGCAGCAGCATCACGGACATGTGATCAGAACGACCGAGATGGGGGTGGGGTATTGCTTTATATGCATCTGTGTTTGTGTACACTAAGTCCAACATATTCTCTCCTCTGGTCTTAAAGTCTACACATTGTTTAAACTTGGGGGGCACAGTCTTTAAGCTGGTGTGGTTAAAATCCCCCGCAACCACCACAAAACTGTCCGGGTGTGATGTTTGGATTTCACTGATCGCATTGTGCAGTACCCCGAGTGCCTTCTTAGCATTAGCTTTAGCGTTAGCGCTCGGCGCTATGTAAACACCAACTACAAACACGTTGCTGAATTCCCTCGGCAGATAAAATGGCCGACAATTAACAATAAGGAACTCCGCCAACGGAGAGCAGTGTTTAGACACTAACGTGGCATTAACGCACCAGTTCTTGTTAACATAGATGCATAGCCCACCCCCCCGGCTCTTACTGGAGCTCGCCGTTTCCCTGTCGGCACGGAACATCGCCATATCTTCCAGCTGAATGGCCTCGTCAGGAATGTTGTCGTGGAGCCATGTCTCGGTGAAAACAAACACACAGCAGTCCCTCCATTCTCTCCGGGTTTCTCTCAGCAAACGCAGCTCGTCTACCTTGTTTTCGAGGGCGCGGACGTTTGACAGAAGAAGCGACGGTACCGCTGGTCTGGAGGGGTTAGCCTTTAGCCTAGCATGGATCCCGGCCCTTTTTCCTCGCTTTTGCTTGCGTTCGCTCCGCTTCCTCCTCTCCCGGGTAACTTCCAGCGGGGACTCCACCAAAATTCCATGCTGGCGTAGAATGTCCAAATCACAACCGATCGCCGCGATTCTTGCAGCGTGCAGTACCTTGATGTTTAATAAGGTCTCACAGTTGTAAGTTTTACAGAATGTACGTCTGGGATGATTAAAACTCTCACACTCGCTGATGCCAAGAGGGGCCGCTGCGTCTAGGTGCGCCGCCATCTTTTTTTTTTTTTTTAATATGTGAAGTCCAGCAAATACAGAACTGTTTGTAGGAAATCATTACTTTTGCCAAATGTCACAGCTTCCTTCTGAAGGTTATGAATAAGAATATTTGACTTTTTAATCCTGCATATGATATCATTCCAGCTGCAGTCGGACGCCCACGTGGCTGCTGAAACATCTGAATGAAATCATCTTATACTTTCAGCCAGTTACATAAATCTTGTTTACACACACACACCGAGCTGCACATTATTTCCCTTATACAAGGATGCACTGCAACAACCTCGTGTAGCTGCATTATTTATATAACCTCATAAGCAGGAAGGCTTTACTGTCTTGATGTAAAAATGTAGATTTGAATTTATGTACATGTGGAGGATTAAAGACAGTGACAGTAAAAGCTTTTTAATATACTTTTACATTTACTTACATTTAAAGGAATTAGACTCATTAGTTCAGTTTTAAAGTAGTGTATTTTTTATCTGTAAACTGCAAAGTACTTAATATAAAAATACAAAAATGCCATAAAAAGCATGAATGTTTTCTAATAAATTGTGAAAGTAACCACTGGTGCGTGTGTTTGATCCATTCCTCTTCACTATCATTAAACTACAGATGACAGCAGGTTGGTCCCGTGCACTCTGCATTCATTTTGTGCATTGTCATTTCTGTATGTTTTCAGTCTTTTAACCTTATTTTACTTCAGTGTGCTGCATCATAGTCAAAAATGTCAAACAATTGCATCATAAACAAAACGTCTGGAGACATGATGAGGGAGAGGACCAGATACAGAACGGCTCTTACTGAAGTTCTCGTCTTTTAAAATTGACTCCTAGTTCCTGCAGTGGAAACGAGGTTCTGTTTTCCACCCAGCAGCTACTGGGATTCCCGATGTTCACGCATAATGAAGCTGGAAGAAAGTAGAGGTGGGGGGGAAGAAGAAACAGTGTTGTATCATGCTACTTTGTGTCAATGATATTGTATCGATTCAGAGACACCAGTGTCGCGATACTTTAATGAAAGTGTGAATAAATGTTATTACCAGAGTAATAAAAATCAATTGACTTTTCAGTCCACTAGACGGTGTTGAATGTTTGCTGTCTGATTAGGTCACCAGCAAAGGAGTGACTCTTGAGATCTAGCCGAGGATTGGACGAGACAAAAATCGGAATGGGAACTCCAATACTGTATATGATATTGCAGTGTTCAACCTATCAGTAATATCATATTGTGGCCCAAGTATCGCAATATCATATCGTGGGGCGTCTGGTGATGACCCCCCCCACTTAATTTTACTGTGCCTCTTAACCCTTACCATGATGTTTCTCTTTCACTCTGGCATTCTCACCTGTTATTCATACTGATGTGTGTGTGTGTGTGTGTGTGTGTGTGTGTGTGTGTGTGTGTGTGTGTGTGTGTGTGTGTGTGTGTGTGTGTGTGTGTGCGCGCGCGCGCGTGCACTGCAGCTCACTGCTCTCATCTGCGGCTTCATTATCAAACTGAGGAACTGTCTCCGTGACAACGGCTTCCTGCGACAGCTGTACACCATCGGCCTGCTGGCTCAGTTCGAGTCCCTGCTGAGCACCTACGGTACCACACACGGAGCACAGCATCTTTTAACCACAAACACACACCTCCGTAAACAGCTGCTGACTGTGTGCATGTGTTTGCAGGAGAGGAGCTCGCCATGCTGGAGGACATGAGCGTCGGTGTCATGGATCTGCGTAACGTCACATTTAAGGTATTGACACGGGAAAATAAATGTGCCAACCTTTGTATCAGGTTTTCACTTGTGAACTGTGTACAAATGTGGACAGATCTGTTGGTACCCTTCCACAAAAAACCCCACAACTATCTCTGAAATAGCTTGAACCTGACAAAAGATTAATGGGATCCCTCATTGTTTATATCATATTTAACACAAACCAGACTTTGCTTTTTATTATTGATTCAGTTGAATATTTTACATAATTAAACAATAAAAATGGCATGAAAAAAAATAGTACCACAGGTGCCTTGAAACTTTTCATCAGCCATTCAGTCTCATCATCATCATCATCATCATCATCATCATCATAGCAGTCTGTCAGGGGCGACAATGACTGTTTCATTTAGGTCTGGTCAGATTCCTCCACGCATCTCTGTCCTTCGCCTTCCGCTGCCAGGAACTCCTGACCTTGTTAACCTGGGCAACGTCTGAGCTGGTATGAGTTGCTTTCTGACTGACCATTTCATGAAACTGCTTGCAAAGTATTTGAATACCACTAGCTTTTGCTGGACTAGTGGCATAGTCTTGGTAGATAGAGGTATTATCAGTGGCAAGGACAGGCCAAGACAAACTGACTCCAGTATCTGTTGCAGTGACTGACTAGATGATAGGTTTGTTTATCTCTGCAAGAGTTACGGTGCTACAAAATAAAACATTCAAATGTCACACAAGAGAAGTGCTGTGTATGCACACACACACACACACACACACACACACACCCAAGCACCTCACAGCAACAACAAATAACGGCAACAAGCAAGAGGCGGGTCATATGTGGGTGATGCACAGGCACATACTGTATATATATGTGTATGCCAAAGAGCAGCCACTAGTTATGGGTACACTTTTGGTTTAAAAGACAATTTTTAAGATTAGTCTAAAAAGTGTTTAGTGTGGTACATTCTCTGATTGTAGGTGGTACATTATTCCAGATCTTGGTGCCCCTCACTAATAGCACAGATTGAGCAAATGTGGTGCGTCTGTGGGGGACCTCACGGTCTCCTCTAGTGATTGCTCCATGTACCATACATATGAAAGACTTGTCAACATCTTTATTCCTTTTTACATCAGTTCACAATGCACTTTAGCCATTTACCATTTTATTTTTTTCATTTACGTGTTCAAATTACTCATTTAATTAATGATCTACTAAAATACACAAATGCAAGAAACTGCATTTGCTACATTTCATTTTTATGGTAGGCAGGACCCTCCAGACCCCCACCCTTATCAAAAAGGCTCATGATATCCATGCATCAAGCACACTGAAGATTAGAGGTCTAAGGGTCCAAAGCAGAGTGAATATGCAGATTATCTGATGGTACATGTTCTTCCAAACACATTTATATTTAAATTACAGCTTCGATTTTTCAACTTCTGGGGATTGCCGAGCAAGGTGGCTGCACACTAGCAGAGCTCCTAACAACCATAGAATAAGAAGCATACACTTTGTCTTGAGACACTATTAAGGATCCCTCTTAAAGTTAAAGTATTACAGTCAGAAATCTGCCGGAAAATGTCAAGCAACACTAAAGCAACTTTCTTCAAAGGTACAGGAATGAGAAGCAAGCCAGCTACATGGAGCAACACGCCACCGCGAAGTGCCTCTCCCACTTACACACTTGAGAGTAAATCTCCGCTGACTAAAACTAAAACGGACGAAGCTAAATGCTGCACTGGAAGGGATGACAGTAATGTGCTGCAAGAGATACAGAAAATGAGCGCTACTCTACAGGTGGTGGCAGCGGACGTCGTCTCCATTAAAGAAACTAGCAAACAGCTGAGAGACGCTGTGGAGAACATTCATGTGAGGCTCAGAGAAATGGAGCAGTGCATATCTGACATTGAGGATGCTAATGTGCAGATGGAGAAGAGTGTGGAGAAGTGTGACAAAAGGCTGGAGATATTATGGTCGCAAGTGGAAGATCTTGAAAATAGGAGCCAGAGGAATGTCAGAATTGATTATTTCTTGGTTTCTAATACTTTAATAGACTCAGTCGTAGACTGTAAAACAGGAGCTATCGCCCTCAGTGATCACGCTCCTACATGTGAATTTGAACACTGATGGGGGTTAAAAAAGGCAGGTGGGGGCTCAATACCATGCTATCACAAAATGAGAAATGTAGTGATGCACTAGCAGAGGATCTAAAATCCTTTTTTGAAATTAATATGGGCTGCACCTCTAAAATAGGTTCTGTATGGGAAGCATCCAAAGCGTACATTAGAGGAAAAATCATTGGCCACGCCTCCAAAATTAAAAAAGAGAATGCAGAAAAAGTTAAAAGATTGAATAAAGACATCTGCAGCATGGAAAAATAGCTGACAAAACACTATTCTGATGACTTACAGTATATCAAAACATCTGTAATTTGAAGTATCACATGCATGAAATATACAATAAAAAAGCAAAATATGCCCTATTTAGACTTAAAACTAATTTTTATAAAGGGGTTGAAAAAAGTGGCAAGTTATTGGCTCGACAATTAAAACAGAAGGATAATTGTAATAATATTCCAGTGATTAAAAGAGGCAAAGATGTTGTATTATCATCTAAAGAAATTAATGACTTTTGAAAAATTTTACAAGGATCTTTACACATCTGATGGTATGCCAATCATAAAGGAAATGCAGGACTTTTTTCCTGACCTCCACCTGCCAAACATAAATGGTGAACAAAATGTAAAGCTAGATAATCATATAACTGAGGAACCGATTAGAGTCACTATTCGATTCATGAAAACAGGAAAGTCACCAGGTTTGTATGGCTTCCCTGTTGAATATTATAAGAGATAAATTGATATTCTAGCTCCTATTTTACATGAGGTGTATTTGGAAGCATTTGAAACTGGGTGTCTACCAAGCACCTTTAACGATGCATGAACCTCTCTCATCCCTAAAAAGGACAGAGACACTACAGACCCAACAGACCCATCCAACTTCAGACCAGCGAGTCTCCTGAATGTAGATTGTAAGATTCTGACCAAGACTTTAGCATGATGTCAAGAAAAGGTACTTCCAGACATCATTAATAGTGATCAAGTAGGCTTTACTAAAAATGCCATCAGCTGATAAGATGTGAAAGCTTATACATCTCATCCATATGAACCGTTCTAACTCAGTACCAGTGGCAGGCTTTTCACTGGACGCTGAGAAGGCTTTTGACTGAGTCGAATGGGGATTCCTCATGCTGGTTCTGTCAAAATTCGGCTTTGGTCCTAACTTCTGTCATTGGGTGAAAGTGCAGCAGTTTTAATGAGCAGTTTTAAAGAGCAGCAGTTTTAACTAATGGGTTAATATCGGATTTTTTTTTGGTCTCTCAAGAGGGACCAAAAAAATTTCTCTGTAGCCATTCAGTCTAGTTAAAGGGAAAAAGAAAACATGTTACTATGTAGTTGGGTATCATTGTGTGCACCACACTGAACATGGACCAGAGAAAGCAAAGGTGAGAGCTGTCTGAGGAGCTCAGAAAGAAGGTTATAGATAATCATGTTAACCCCTTGCACTCCGGTCAATTTCCCTAAAAACGCCAAAAAATAACGTGCCCAAAGTAAATCGAAAGCTGTTCTTCAACCCTTTGCAGCATCTTCATGGGGTTGGTCTCATTTAAAAGAAAACACTTTGAATTTTTTGGCAAAACAGTCATAATCTCTCTAAGTGCTCCGGCCACTGAGTTACAGTCATCTAAACATAGTGAACTTGAAGAAAATAAATTTGGCCTGGGTGTTTTTTTGGATACAAATGCTTGCAAATAACACACAGCTTCAGATCCGGGCTGGAAAATGCAACAGAAATGTAGAACCAAGTGTTATCCAGCTGAGGTCAAAATTTTGTAACAATACCACAAAAAATGAATATATTACACAGCTTTTTCCTCAGGTAGTTCCCAGGCGTTTTTGAACTGTGCCAAATTGTGCCAAATGGCACAGTTTGGAAAAACGTCTGTAACTTTTGAATGATTCAATATAGAAGCTTCATCTTGGGCTCTAATGAAAGGTGACACTCAGGACTGTGTGTGTGTGTGGGGGGGGGGGGTTGTCCCCCCCCCTCGCTACAGAGGATGGACATCGGCCATCGCTACATGACGGAATAGTCATGTGGCGATCGCGGCGCAGTCACCGCGGCTTCCCCCCCCCCTTGCTACAGAAGAGTAGCGGGGGGGGGGGCGTTCACGGTCCGGACGCGGCGCACAAACCGTGTACCGCGGCGCTCGGACTTCGTGCGCCACACAGTTGTAATTTACTGATCGGTCAAAAGTCATTTTTGATTACAATTTTCAGGGATAAAGAATAATTTAGCTTATAACACTTACCTCTTCACAGCAGCAGTGTCCTGGCGAACTTCTCTTCCTCATTGTCAGACGAACGCGACGCTGGTCCCTTGTTACGGACTTGTGGTTCTGGTCTCGCGACCCGGTCAAAACATAATTCCATTATTGCGGTTTTGCGCTTCCATGATTGTGGTTTTGGTGAATGATTTACGGCCTCCGTCGGTCTATGATGACCATGGAAGAGAATCGTAAACGTCTATTCTGCTGGAATAAAAAAAAAAAAGCACCGCCTGTGGCTGAACAGGCCGATGCGCGAATGGCAGTCCCTGTCACACAGGTCGTACTTGTGGGTGGTCTCCGTGCTGCTGGGTCTGTGACGGTTCTTCCTGCGGGTCCTTTTTTCATCTGCAGCAGTCAGTCTCTCTTCACCCAGCCTTACACAAAACAGCTTTCGAACTTCTGTGCTTCAATTGGCTCGCTGCATTCGCAGCATTGGTAGGCGGGTCCTTCTTGCTAGGTTTTCAGTCATTGGTTCTTCAAGGTTTCAGAAACCCAATTCAAGGCTCTTATTAGTCGAATGAGAGGTCAATCATATCTGATCTGTTCGCGGCTGTGTCTGTAGTGGAAGAATGGAAACGCAGCTTTTTTTTTCAGTGCGCTCTTGGCACAGTGCCCTTGTGCATCCTAGAGCGCACGAGAGCGCCCCCGTGCGCTCTAGGACGCAGAGACGTGCCCGTCCGCGGTACACAGGAGTGCAACAGGTTAAAGGTTAAGGCTACAAGACTATCTCCAAGCAACTCCATGATCCTGTGACCACAGTTACCAATATTATTAATAAGTATAAGGTTTATGGGACTGTAGCCAACCTCCTAGAATGTAGACTTAAGAGGAAATGCAACCCCAGATTGATCAGAAGGATAGTTCATATTCAAGATTCAAAGGCTTTATTATCATGTGCACAGTTAAGAAATGCAACATTTCCTGAGCAGTGAAACTCTTACTTTGCCCTCCGAACGAATGCCAAGGTAAATAGGTACACAACAATAGTAATAAGGTACTGTAATAACACACCTAATACTAATGGATACTAATAACACACACTCTAACACATCTTCTCACATTCTGACACACAGTTAGGCAATCAGGACACCCCAAGCACACCTTGATACTAAGTACTAATACTAACGCGTACTAATAACACACATTAGGCAATTTGGACAGCTAAAGCAGTTAAAGCAGTCAAACTGAAGGAAACAAGAGGAGTGAAACCTGAAATTCGCTGGATGACTATAGTGGACAGTGGTATATTGATATCAGAGATTATGTGAACCTGAGATGGCATAAGCCTATGTACAGTGTGCAAATGAGCAGTATATAAATGACAAATTAGTATCCGGTGTGAGAATTTCTCTGTAGCGATAATACCAGTAGACTGTACATGATAACTAGCAGCAGAGATGATAATTGGCAGCAGAGATGGTATTGACAACAGACGGGTGAGACGATGTACACTGTAGAAGTGAGCACTATGGCAAATTTAGCAACTAGTGTGTGAATTCCCATTTGCAAGCTGTGTTGCGGAGTTTTGGGAGTTTATTTGTTCAGGAGTCTGATGGCAGTAGGAAAGAAGGGGTGTTTCAGTCTGGTTGTCTTGCATTTCATACTTCTGTACCTCCGGCCTGAGGGTAGAAGTGTGAACATTCTGTGCTGTGGGTGGGTGGG
The DNA here is from genome assembly GCA_020510985.1 of Pholidichthys leucotaenia. Taxonomy (NCBI): domain Eukaryota; kingdom Metazoa; phylum Chordata; class Actinopteri; order Cichliformes; family Pholidichthyidae; genus Pholidichthys; species Pholidichthys leucotaenia. The sequence continues at coordinate 55,552,232 of CM035845.1, read as the reverse complement.
GTCCCGGAGGATGGCATTAGCTCTCCTTTGGACTCTGTGGTGGTAGATGCTCTGCAGAGAGGGGAGTGGAACCCTGATGATCTTCTCCGCTGTCTTCACCACTCTCTGCAGGCGTTTGCGGTCCAGGGCAGTGGTGCTGCCATACCACACAGTGATGCATTTGGTCAGGATGCTCTCGATGATGCAGCTGTAGAAATTGTTGAGGATCCTGGGAGACATCGCAAACTTCTTCAGCCTCCTCAGAAAGTACAGTCGCTGTTGAGCTCTTAACCAGCTCTGTGGTATTATGTGTCCACGTAAGGTCCTCACTGATGTGGATGCCTCGGTATTTAAAGCTGCTCACCCTCTCCGCCTCAAGCTTCCGGATGAACAGCGCCCGATGGGGTCTCCTTCTCACCTTCCTCATATCCACTGTCATCTTCTTTGTTTTGTCCGTGTTGAGGGTGAAGTTGTTGTCCTCACACCATGACACCAGGTTGGCCACCTTCCTCCTGTAGGATGCTTTGTCATCACCAGTGACACGTCCTATCACTGCTGTGTCATCCGTGAACTTTAGGATGATATTGTCCTTGTGGGAGGCAACACAGTCGTGGTTGAAAAGGCTGTAGAGGATGGGGCTGAGAACACAACCCTGTGGGACACCTGTGTTGATGAACACCTGTGGTTGTGATGTGTATTGTAGAAAAAGAACCTAGGAAACCATCCAGAATCATCAAAACTGAACAGGTCAGGGTACGTTGCTTTGTGATCGCTCCATGGAGCACGTTTTGAACAATAATGGGCTCCATGCTGACAAGTTCCTGTCAAGTTTCTGGTGGAATGTCCTTTGGGCTGACGAGACAAAGTTGGAGCTTTTTGACCAGTCACATCAGCTCTATTTTTACAGAAGGAAAAATGAAGCTTTGAAAGAAAAGAACACCATACCTACTGTGAAACATGGAGGGGGCTCGGTTTTGTTTTGGGGCACTGTGTTGCTGCATCTGACACAGGAACCCTAAATCTGTGCAGGGCACAATGAAGTCCCAAGACTACCACAGTATCCTGGAAACAAACATACTGCCCGGGGACGTTGGCTACAGTCTCATGGTCCTTATACTTTTGGAGGTGGTCCGATAGCCTTTACCTTTAATATGGCTATCTATAATCTTTCTAAAAGCTCCTCAGACAGCTCCCTCATCTGTATATCATAAATTGTAAAGGTACCACACAGTACTGTACATTAAAACTAAAGTGCTGTTTTTTTTTAACCTTGCTTTAAGGTCACCCAGGCAACTGGCAGCTCCGCCCCCGACATGCTGCCAATCATTACAGGGAACCGGGATGGCTTCAACGTCCGTATCCCGTTGCCTGAGACCATGTTTGAAGCCCTGCCCAGGGAGATCCAGAGTGGGATGCTGCTGAGGGTTCAGCCGGTGCACTTCAACGTGGGAATCAACGAGCAGCAGACGCTGGCCGAGAAGTGAGTGAAGACGTCTGGAATATACGGTTAGACATCACAGAGGTGCATTGCTGAGAAACAAATGTTTGTTTTTCAGGTTTGGAGACACATCGCTTCAGGAGATCATTAACTCTGAGAGCTTTTCCAGACTGAACTCGTACTATGAACAGTTCAAAGAGGTTCTGCCTGAAGACTGTGAGTATAGAGAGCAGCAGACATTAGAAATGAAAACATCAGGCAGAGATGGTTATTTTGAGTGTGCCGACATGTTTGAAAGAGGAGGAGAGGAATACGACTGTTTATTCATTGAGAACTAGTAGTTATTGATTGAAAACTAATAGAACTTTCTATCATTTTTAAAGAAAGTAATAACTTTTCCTCATTCACCATGTTTATGTTTACATTTTATGTTTCACAGCCCCAATTCCAAAAATGTTGGGACACTGTAAAATCTAAATAAAACAAAAGGCAATGATTTACAAATTTTATAAATCAGTGTTTTATTCACATTGGAACATAGAAAACATGTCCAATGTTGAAATGAGATTTTTTTACTATTTAAAAACTCACTAAAGCGTTAACTCAGCCTGCTACAACTTTATTATAAAACAACAATAAATTCCTCAGAAGGGTGTTTTTGTTTGTTAATCCTTTTTTTGTTGGCTGTCCATCATTCAGGTCTCCCGCGGTCTCGCTCTCAGACGTGCCTTCCTGAGCTGCTGAGGTTTCTGGGGCAGAACGTCCACGCCAGAAAAAACAAGAATGTGGACATCCTGTGGCAGGCTGCTGAGGTGGGGTTTGATGGAGAACACCTGCCCACACTAACACGGGTTAAGCAGCGGGAATAGGATTTAAATTATTAGGGTTTTTTGAATGTCACCAATGTTAGAAATACAGACTGTGCTCCATTCCATCCTTTCGGGTTGGCTGGAACCCGTCAGACTGTGTTCTGATATTATTTTACATCTGCGTGTTTCTTTTTCTCAGATCTGCCGGCGGCTGAATGGGGTTCGTTTCACCAGTTGCAAGAGCGCTAAAGACCGCACAGCCATGTCAGTGACGTTGGAGCAGTGTCTGATCCTGCAGCACGAGCATGGCATGGCACCCCAGGTCTTCACACAGGCCCTCGATTGTATGAGAAGGTAGGACTCCCTCACGATGCCTGAGCGAAACGGCTGCAGATCACACCTGGGCGGAACATAAGAGGGCAGGCGTTGTTGTCCTGTCACTCATTTAGAAACCAGAGAAAGGAACATTCAGAACTTTTGTAGCAACTGTCACATTTCTGAGTTATCACAGACAGACAGATGTTTTTTGTGCATTTTTGCGTCTCGTCGTCATTTAGTCAAAGCGTGCATATGTGTCTGCATATGATATGCAGTTGATCTGACCATTCCACTCCACAATCATGACGGTATTATTATTTAGTTTTTAATTTTTAGATACTTGCACGGGAGGGGGAACTCACGGTCCTGCAAAGGACAGTGGTACCACACGGGTGAAGCAGCAGTCGGGACTCCCATCTACTACTGACCGGGCAGGCTAGGTGTGCCTCCCCGCGAAGGATCGTGGTACACCCAGTCGGACACTGGTGTTGGAGAAGCAGCAGCTGAACCGATGGATCGCAGTCCTTCACAGGGAGCCAAGCCCAGCCTACCCGGTTAACGGGAGTCTCAGCTGCTGCTTTACCTGTGTGCCACCGCTGTCCTTTGTGGCACCACGGGTCCATGCCAGCGCCCCCCCCCCCCCAGTGCACCTGCGTACCTCGTGTTCTCCATGCTGGATTATCCATTAAACCTACGCAACCATGGCAACTTTATGGTATAATTTTTTAAGCATTAAATCTTCACTATTATCTTTATCTAGTCAAATTTGTCACTTTTTCCTTCCTTGTTTTGCTCGCAGAGCACTGTGGTTACTGATGCCATAATACTGCATATTATCCAATCAGTACAGAGTCAATCCAAAACCCTGCCCACACTTCTAGAAGCCAGAGCATGAGGAGACAAAGCAGTGGCTAAACTTTTATTGATAAAAATTACATATCTTGACTGAACAACTCCATACCTGGGGATGCACACCCTCGTAAGCTCAGCAAATTACTTCTAAAATCTGAGGCCACTCTGACGAACGGTTTGAGAGACATGTGAGGAAAAGGTGCACAGATAGACACACACGCAGATTTCCTGCATTTATAGATAGATAATTTTCCAGAGTCCAGCAGTCCTGTTGCGTTAGTCAATCAGCCAGCTTGGTAGCTAGCTAGCACTTGATCAGTTTTTGTTTATGTTCTCTTTTCTCCTCTCTTATTGACATCTTCAGATGGAATCAAGAGGCAGAAGTACACATTAGGTTGTGCTACACTGTGAGGTTTTAATCTAAATATTGCGGTAACTAATTGTAGAAGTAAGCCAACCACAGCTAGCTGGGCTAACTGATAGCAAAAAACTAAAACACAACAATACAATTATGGGGTTGTGAAGTCTCTGTTTTCAAACAGCTTCTCACTGTTGAAATTAAAGCATGCAACATAATACATTTGTCACATATTATAAGAAACTACCAACAGTTACTTAAATAAAGTTTATCATGATGCCACTGAAGCTAAGTGAAGCATATACTATTATCCAATTGCTCAGTTGGAACTGTCTGCTGTTTATTTGGATTTTTAACCATTTTCATGTGACTAAAATAAAACCCTTAATAAGAATGTAAAAGCTGCTGAGATTCTGGTGCATGAGCCCAAACAATAAAAACTAGACAGCGCGGTGCCTACCAAAACATGGAACGAAGATTATGGTACTAAACGTTCGGTTTGCATTCCGTCGGGTTCTGTACAGAATGTTCTGCACATGTCCCGTACTGAATATGTTCTGTACGGGACATCTGCTGGCCCTGGCTCATTGTCGGCCTCCGTCGGTCTATGATGACCGTGGAAGAGAATTCTAAACGTCTACTCTGCTGGAACAGCACCGCCTGTGGCTGAACAGGCCGATGCGCGAATGGCAGTCCCTGTCACACAGGTCGCACTTGTGGGTGGTCTCCGTGCTGCTGGGTCTGTGGCGGTTCTTCCTGCGGGTCCTTTTTTCATCTGCAGCAGCAGTCAGTCTCTCTTCACCCGCCTTGAGCTGTCTGGTCAGGGTGCCTCTCCATTTGGAGCGGTCCGTTGCAAGGTCCTCCCAGCGCTCTGTGTTGATCTCCAGGACCTTCATGTCTCTCTTGCAGACGTCTCTAAAACGCAGCTGTGGGCGGCCAACGTCTCTCTTGCCAGTTGCCAGTTCTCCATAGAGGACGTCTTTGGGGATTCTGCCATCCTCCATACGGTGAACGTGGCCTAGCCAGCGGAGCCTGCGCTGTCTGAGTAGAGTGAACATGGAGGGAAGGCCGGTGCGGGACAGAACTTCTGTGTTGGGCACTTTGTCCTGCCAGGATATGTCCAGGATGTGGCGAATGCAGCGCAAGTGGAAGGAGTTCAGTCTCTTTTCCTGCCGGGCGTATGTTGTCCACGTCTCACTCCCATAGAGCAGTGTGCTGATGACGCAGGCGTTGTACACTGCCATCTTTGTCTTGACAGAGAGTTTGGGATTCTCCCACACTCGTGTGGTGAGGCGAGCGAGTGTGAAGGCTGATTTTCCAATCCTCTTGTTGATCTCTGTATCAAGGGAGAGGTTGTTGCTGATCGTGGACCCCAGGTACGTGAACTGATTCACGACCTCCAGCTCGTAGTCGTCAATGGTGATGGTTGGTGGTGCTTCCGTGCCTTGCGCCAAGACGTTAGTCTTCTTCAGGCTGATGGTAAGCCCGAAGTCCTTGCATGCCTGGGAGAAGCGGTCCATAAGGGTCTGAAGCTCCTGCTGTGTGTGGGTTGCGACTGCAGCGTCGTCTGCGAACAGCATGTCTCTGATTAGAGCCTCGCGTACTTTGATTCTGGCTTTCAGGCGGGCGAGGTTGAAAAGCCTGCCGTCAGATCTTGTGTGCAGGTAGATTCCCTCTGTTGCTGTGCTGAAGGCATGCCTCAGGAGCATAGCAAAGAAAATCCCAAAGAGGGTTGGCGCAAGTACACAGCCCTGTTTCACTCCGCTGCGTATGTTGAAAGGCTCTGAGACGTTGCCATCGTGCTGCACTATCCCCTGCATGTTGGTGTGAAACGATTCAATGAGGCTTTGCAACTTTGGTGGGCATCCTATCTTTGGCAGGATCTTGAAAAGGCCCTCTCTGCTGACCAGATCGAACGCTTTGGTGAGGTCGATGAAGGCGACGTACAGGGGCATGTTCTGTTCTCTGCATTTCTCCTGGAGTTGGCGGATGGAGAATATCATGTCTACCGTCGATCGCTCAGTGCGGAAGCCACACTGAGACTCAGGGTAGACACATTCTGCAAGCTTCTGTAGACGAACGAGAACAACTCATGCGTAGACTTTGCCAACAACGCTGAGGAGGGAGATGCCCCTGTAGTTGTTGCAGTCGCTTCTCTCCCCTTTGTTTTTGTAGAGGGTGATGATCTTGGCGTCCCTCATGTCCTGTGGTACGGCACCTTCCTTCCAACACTGGCAGAGGACGTCATGCAATGGCAGCAGTAGGGCGGTCTTGCAGTGCTTGATCAGGTTGGGGGGTATGCCGTCGTTGCCGGGTGCCTTGCCAGCGGCCAAGCTATCAATGGCCTTGCTGAGTTCGTCGATGGCTGGCTCGGCGTCAAGTTCGTCCATGGATGGCAGGCAGTCGATGGCATCAAGGGCTGACGGTGTCACGGTGTTCTGTCTGGAGTAGAGGTCGGAGTAGTGTTCCACCCATCTCTCCATCTGCTTGTTCTTTTCTTTGATCATCTCCCCAGTGGAGGATTTGAGGGGGGCCGTCTTGCTCTGAGCCGGACCAAGTGCTTTCTTGATGCCATCGTACATAACACGGATGTTCCCTGTTATGGCAGCGGTTTGAATGTCTTGGCTGAGCTGAGTCCAGTACTCGTTGGCACAGCGCCAAGCAGTCTGCTGAACTTTGCTTCTCGCAGCCCTGAGAATCTGGAGATTCTTCTCGTTTGGGTACTTCTTGTACTCAGCAAGTGCTGAGCGCTTGGCTTCAATGACGGGGGTCATCTCGGTCAACTTGGCATCAAACCAGTCCTGTGACTTCGAGGTCTTCCTCCCAAAGGTAGCCAAGGCTGTGCGGTGGATGGTGTTTCGCAGCTCTTCTCACTTCTGCTTTGCAGATTCTCCTTGTGGTACACCAAGTTCCTTCTCAAAGGTGGAGGCAAACTGCTCAACAAGTTCTGGTTGAGCCATCTTGCTGGTGTCAATCCGTGCCTTTCCAGGTTGTCTAGCACGATGGAATTTCTTCAGCTGCAGCTTGACCTTGCAACACACCAATGAATGGTCTGTGTCGCAATCTGCACTCTGGAACGAACGGGTGATTAGCACGTTCTTCAGTGAGGTGCGCCTGGTCAGGATCAAGTCCAGCTGGTGCCAGTGCTTTGAGCGTGGATGTTGCCAGGAAACCTTGTGTTGGGGCTTGGTCTTGAAGAACGAGTTTGTGATGCACAGATCGTGATATGTGCAGAACTCGAGCAGCCGCTGTCCGTTGTCATTCATTCTGCCCAAGACAGGAGGGCCAGGAGTCGTGGTCAGCACCCACTCTGGCATTGAAGTCTCCAAGGAGAATGAGTTGTTCAGAGTTGGGGACGATCCTGACAGTTGTTGCGAGATTCTCGTAGAACTCGTCTTTTGCCTCTGGTGTGGCTGTCAGTGTTGGGGCATACACACTGACGAGGGTGACTGGGCCTTGAGTGGTGTTCAGGCGGAGGGTGAGGAGTCGTGCAGAGCCAGTGCTGCTCGGTTCCACCATCTTCAGCAAGGTGTTCTTCACTGCAAAGCCCACTCCGTGTTCCCTGTGTTCGTCACTGCCCTTTCCCTGCCAGTAGAACGTGTAGTCCTTCTCTCTCAGTGTGCCTGCGTCAGCCAACCGTGTTTCCTGGAGAGTGACGATATCCACTCCCAGTCTCTTCAGCTCATTATTGATGATGGCAGTCTTCCTGGTGTCGTTGATGTCCTTGAGGTTAGTAGCGAGTCCTGTCATCATAGTGCGGACGTTCCAAGTTCCCAGTTTTAGAGTTGGTCTCTTTTGTTTTATTGTGTTGCCTGGTGCGAAAGTTCTCAGCCTGCTGTTCGGACTTCTCCTCATCCCCATGCACCCAATGAGGAAAGCAAGCTGTGGCGGGACATCACCTTATTGGCTGGGGGCTGCCCAGCTTGAGGCGGGCGGTAGCTGTCCAGTGAGATCCGATGATCCCTCCCACCGTCGGGAATAACCCCTGGCGCCGAGCTCTATGCCAATTGAGCCGTGGCTTATAACCGGTAACTGTCATTCCCCGTGTTTTGTCTACGCCAAAGGCAAAGCTGGAGTGTCCTCTCCAGTGATCCGGTGTTCTACCTTCCAGCGTTGGGCGTTGGTAGGATTCAAGCCTGGGCAGGAAGATATGGAGGATAAGATGTTGCCCATGCAGCATGTCCCCCCTCTCCACGTCACTGATGAATCCAAAGGAACAGCAGGGCTGCTACAGTTTGGCACCAGCGCCGTTGCAGGAGCTGCCAGAACGATGTTGAGCACAACATAGAACTGCCTTAGGGGCTCCGACTCCAGATTTTTCCTCAGGGTTGACTCCCGAAGCCTTTCCTGTGACCGGGTATGCCGCAAGGCAGCGGAGGTTTGAAATCAGGGTTTACCTTCCCCTAGATGGGCTACCTTCCCAGGTTGACGAGCCACCATCTACCCGAAGCATCTGGTTTTAAGGCGCCAGAGATCCGCCCTCGCCTCTTCTCCTATTAGTAAAAGCAGTTCCGCCGGGCTTAGAGACTAAACCACATGGGCAGGCTAGGAGTTGGACTTAGTTGTCAGAGGCTTTTCGAGACGCACGCCATAAGGAGCATTTTATGAGCACTGGGAGCTTAACCCCAGTGCCGCTTCTGGCTATGACAACCTTGGAACCAGGCCCTGGCTACTGTCAGTTCTATGTCAATGTGCCTTCATCATTAGCCGCAGTCCACACTTGGCATGCTCCGTACATATATTACTCATGTTCTGTACGTGACGGTTGTAAATAAGCGCATTTGCAATTATTAATGAATTCAATAAGGAATTGAGGGACATGGGGGGGGGGGGAACTGAAAAGTTCATAGTGGTAAAATTTGACCAAATGTGGTTTATTTTATTTTTTAACATAGTCTCCCCTTTGGTCCACACACTTCTTCCATCAGTGTTGCAGCACTTGGATCCCTGCAGTTAAAAAATAAACCACATTTGGTTAAATTTGACCACTATGAACTTTTCAGCCCCTCTTCGTACCATACAGTGTGTGATGTGGTTCATAGGACGTATTATTGTGTGACACGGGTGGTGGCTCCACCTTTCCGGTTCCGCCGCCACCCGGGGTATAAGAGGGCTGTGAGGAAGAGGGGCGGTCTGTTTGACCACCTCTCTGCCTGATGGGAGCGTCTGTATTATCATTGTGAGTCCGCAATAAAGTCTGGTTCAGTTCCACCTTCAGCCTCGTCATTGACCCTCGGTTATAGACATAACATTTGGCGATGAGGATAAAAGTATGGACACGGGAGTTGCTACCATTCAGCCATTTCTGGAGCTTCCCGGTGAGCCGCCAGTCCCTTGGGTGAGATGGTTCGCCACGTTCCAGAATTACCTTGTGGCTCTGAACCTTGGTGAACTGAAGAAAATGCAGGCTCGGGCAATATTGGTCCATAATTTGGGTGTGGAAGGACAGCATATCCTTGCTACCTTAGGTGCTTGCGATAGCTTCAAGGACGTTGTTGAGCTAATGGCGTGACATTTTCGCGCCCATGATAACGTCATCATCTGGAGGATCCAGTTTCGGGTTTCGGCAGCGCCGCCAGTGGATGGGCGAGTCAGTACAACGTTATGTTGCAGACCTGCGTCAGCTGGACAGGGACTGCCTGTTTGGAGCACTGGAGGAAGAGATGGTCTGTGACAAGTTAGCGGAGCACACGCTTTGCTCAATGGCAAGGTCGAGGCTCCTCACACATTCTGACAAACTGACATTAGCCATGGCTGTTGAGATAGCTCAACAGTGTGAAGCAGCGGACAAAATGTCACATGACCTCGGTGAGAGAGCTACACTTCGCTAATCTGAATCACAGTCAAAGGCGCAGGATGTGGACTCGGACAGCAATGACGGCGTGCAGTTGGAGGAGGAGTACGCTACCGCTGTGAAGATAAGGTCCGCCTCAGGATCACCCAGGTGTTTGGGTTGTGGATCCACCAAGCACCATTATAAGGCTAGAGAGTGTCCAGCAAGAGGACGACGTGTGGATTCTTGCATCATTTCACCAGTGCATGTTACAGGTTCGAGCGAGGGGATCCAAGCTACATGGAGGATCTCCCCACTTCGCCTCCCACTGTTGTTTGCAGTGTATCCCCAAGTGTCAATGGCTGTTCTTTCTGTATGGCGGAACTGGACAGAGTGACAGTGCCGTTACTGGTTGACACAGGAGCGGTGGGATCGGTGCTGGATTGGGAAACCGTGTGGAGTTCCTTCTCACAGTCTCGGGTTGGAGAAGAGCAGTCGGGCTGTGGTCTGTGGGACTGGCCGGTAGCGTGAACGATGGCGGAGCTGTGTGGGATGAACCTTTGCCTAGTAATCTGGACAATGTGCAGGACCAATTCCATTCAGGGCCATTGCGGGAGGGTCCCGGTGATAGTGTCCAAGTAATCCTAGTTGAGGGAACTGGGTGGCATGGTGGGACACCCATGACGATGGGTGGCGCCAAGTGGAGGGCCCATTCTGCTCCCGGATTTTGGCTGGAAGGGACCGGAGAGCAGGGGGTCACAACAGCGATGCTGGCGGCGAAAATGAAAGCGAGCCAGGTAGGACCGGCCGGCACGGTAAAACAACGTGCCACTCAGCGACACTGGAAGCCGAGTCGGGCTCCTCTGGGAGTCGCTGATGTAGTCCGACCCAGAGGGAAAACCTGGGCGAGAGGGCTTTGAGGCAAACAACAAGATGACCAGGGACGGCTGCAGGTGGTGGCTGTTCAGGAAGATGACTACCTTCAGCTGTCTGATGGCTCCTGGAGGCATCCCAACGAGCTGCGGCGCGCCAAAGAAGAGAAGGAGGTGTTTGGGCCTCAGTGTGGGCCATCATTGGGCATGAAGAAAAGAAGGTGCTCTGGAGGGGAACCATCTGATGGTTTTCCAGGGGGTAGTTCCTTTACTGGGGCAGAATGATGTTTGGAGAATGTTGTGTTTATTGCATGGAGTTGGTATAAATAATAAGTGGTTTATTGGGTTTCTTAATGAAGTATAATCTGTTTGTATATAGATTCATTCTGATAATGGGATTGTTTTGTATTTTGTTATTTATGTAGGAACACGGCAGTTTCGGTTTAATGGACTGTATTTAGTTGAGACGGCAGAATAATCTGTCTGGCCGTGTGGGGGTGGAACGGTAGTCCACCTGTTCCCCCCTAGCTTTAGTTGTTTTGTGTTAATGTTATAGGCCCTGATATATTTCTGTTTAATTTTAGTGCGTGATTCGGGTTGTAAATTGGGGAGGGTCTTGATTGTGTGTGTGTTTTGGACCTTTTTGAAGGGGGGGGGGGGTGTGATGTTGTTCATAGGACGTATTATTGTGTGACACGGGTGGTGGCTCCACCTTTCCGGTTCCACCGCCACCCGGGGTATAAGAGGGCTGTGAAGAAGAGGGGTGGTCTCTTTGACCACCTCTCTGCCTGACGGGAGCTTCTGTATCATCATTGTGAGTCTGCAATAAATTCTGGTTCAGTTCCACCTTCAGCCTCGTCATTGACCCTCGGTTATAGACATAACACAGTGGTGTGAAAAAGTGATCCCGATTTCTCATTTTTTTGTATGTTTGTCACACTTAAATGTTTCAGATCATCAAACAAATTTAAATATTCGACAAAGAAAACACAAATAAACACAAAATGCAGTTTTTAAATGAAGGTGTTTATTATTAAAAGGAAAAAAATCCAAACCTACATGGCTCTGTGTGAAAAAGCAATTGCCCCCTAAACCTAATAACTGGTTAGGCCATCCTTAGCAGAAACAGCTGCAATCAAGCGTTTGCGATAACTGGCAGTGAGTCTTTTACAGCACTGTGGAGGAATTTTGGCCCACTCATCTTTGCACAATTGTTGTAATTCAGCCACATTGGAGGGTTTTTGAGCATGAACCGCCTTTTTAAGGTCATGCCACAGCATCTCAATCGGATTCAGGTCAGTACTTTGACTAGGCCACTCCAAAGTCTTCATTTTGTTTTTCTTAAGCCATTCAGAGGTGGACTTGCTGGTGTGTTTTGGATCATTGTCCTGCTGCAGAACCCAAGTGCGCTTCAGCTTGAGGTCACGAACAGATGGCCGGACATTCTCCTTCAGGATTTTTTGGTAGACAGCAGACTTCATGGTTCCATTTACAACAGCAAGTCTTCCAGGTCCTGAAGCAGCAAAACAGCCCTGGACCATCACACTGCCACCACCATATTTTACTGTTGGTATGATGTTCCTTTTCTGAAATGCTGTGTTACGTTTATGCCGGATGTAATTGGACACACACCTTCCAAAAAGTTCAACTTTTGTCTCGTCAGTCCACAGAGTATTTTCCCAAAAGTCTTGGGGCTCATCAAGATGTTTTCTGGCAAAACTGAGATGAGCCTTTAAGTTCTATTTGTTCAGCAGTGGTTTTTGTCTTGGAGCTCAGCCATGCAGGCCATTTTTGCCCAGTCTCTTTCTTATGATGGAGTTATGAACACTGACCTTAACTGAGGCAAGTGAGGCCTGCAGTTCTTTGGATGTTGTTGTGGGGTCTTTTGTGACCTCTTGGATGAGTTGTCGCTGCGCTCTTGGGGTAATTTTGGTCGGCCAACCACTCCTGGGAAGGTTCACCATTGTTCCTTGTTTTTGCCATTTGTGGATAATGGCTCTCACTGTAGTTCACTGGAGTCCCAAAGCGTTAGAAATGGCTTTATAACCTTTTCCAGACTAGTAGATCTCAATTGCTCTGTTTCTCATTTGTTCCTGAATTTATTTGGATTGCAGCATGATGTCTAGCTTTTGAGGATCTTTTTGTCTACTTCACTTTGTCAGGCAGGTCCTATTTAAGTGATTTCTTGATTGAGAACAGGTGTGGCAATAATCAGGCCTGGGTGTGGCTAGAAAAATTGAACTCAGCTTTCCAAAGATGTGGTAAACCACAGTTAATTTATGTTTTAATGGGGGGGTGTTATTTTTTCACACAGGGCCATGTAGGTTTGGATTTTTTTTACCCTTGATAATAAACACCTTCATTTATAAACTGCATTTTATGTTTACTTGTGTTATCTTTGTCTAATATTTAAATTTGTTTGATCTGAAACATTTAAGTGTGACAAACATACAAAAAAATGAGAAATCAGGAAGGGGGAAAACACTTTTTCATACCACTGTAAGTAGCAATGGGCGAATGATATTCTGGCTTCGGAGATTCTCTTACTCTTCAATGTGTTGGAGCTTTACCAAAACACTAATGTCATGTGACCAATGATGCCCGAAGCTTCAAACGACATTGCTGCTTCACTTTATGGTTCATTGGTTCAATATGTTTTGAAGCGTTCATCTGTCACCCCCCCCCCCCCCCCCCCACCACCACCACCACCAGTGCTCGGGCTACAGTGAAACTGTGCTGTCTGCTGCACTCTACGTATCTACGGAACATGTATATCAGGCACTTGGGAATATTATCAGGCTGGATTGCAAGCTAGCAGGACTGCTAGCCTCCTGTTCAGAACATTAGGTATCAACAGAATGTGCAAGTACACAATTGCTAGCTAGCAGGACCACTAGTGTTCTGTAAATAATGTACTGTATGTAAAGCACTTGAGAATCTCAGGACCACTAGCTAGCATGACCTAAGAGCATATATGGAACATTCCATATGTAATGCAGACAGACCTTGCAAGGAAAACATGCATGGAATGTTCCGTATGGAATGCAGACAGAACATGGACGGAACGTCCCTCCCTTCGTCCCTCGTGAGATAGAGCCTTGGCAGAGGTATGTGCTCATGGATTACCTCTAGAACCTAATGGGTTCATCTGTAGCCCAAAGGCTACGTCTGGTGAAGATTTCATCAAGATTGGTCCAGTAGTTTTTGGTTAATCCTGCTAACAGATGGACAGACAAACCGCGCCGATTATGTTACCTCCTTGGCAGAGGTAATAACTTAAAGGTTGGCTAAATCTGACTTGTTTTTACAAGGAGACACCCCACTGTAACATTGTTGCTCAATGTTCTAGTTATTAGCACTGTTAAAAAGTGAAGTTAAAAGTTAAAAAGTGAAGTTAAAAAGTTTTATCTGTATGGATTTGGGCTTGGACATCTCACCCTACACTCTATGTGGTCTTTAAAAGGCCTGAGCAAAAACTTCCAAATTAAGGCAAACATGGCTGTTAAGCAAAAATCACAATATGGCAGAGGATATACAATTAAAGTTCTGTTAGTTCTGCTACTTCTGGCAGGAGATATTCACCTTAACCCTGGACCTGCCACTATTAAACAGCAGACCACTGGGTTAGCACAAAACCGAGCTGTACAAAAGCAAAAACAACATTTATTTTTCCAAACTGTTAATCATGCACGAGTTCTTTGGGACACCAAGGCTAAACCAAAGGGGATCCTCGGCGGTCATTTAAACATACGGAGCATAATCCCCAAAAGAGATGAGATTTCGGTGTTGCTGTTGGACTCAAATCTGGACTACCTTTGTCTCTCAGAAAGCTGGCTACACAGGAACATAGACACTAATATGATCGATATTGTGGGCTACCAGTGTTTTAGAAAAGACAGGCAGGTAGGGAGGGGAGGAGGTGTTTTAATTTACATCAAAGACAAATATAAATGTCAACTGGTTGATTTGAATACTTCACTTGAATGTTTAGCTGTTAATGTATGTCTCTCTCCGGTAATGAATTTCAACATTGCAGTATTGTACAACCCACCATCACACAATTCTTCCTTTTATAATGAATTAAGTGATCTGGTTAAACAACTTGAGAAGAACAGAGAAACAATAATTCATGGTGACTTTAATATCAACTGGTCTGATAAAAAAGACAAACAAAAACTGAAAAGCCTCATGACTAAATTTAATTACCAGCAAATCATCAAAGGACCCACCAGGATAACCAAACAATCCAGAACACTTATTGACATGGTATTTACTAATAAACCAGAACGAATAACCAGAACCTATAATCTTGTAACTGGTCTCTCAGATCATAACATGGTTCTTGCTGTCAGGAAACTTACTAAAAAGCGACTACAGTATTTTGGGGGAGTCGATATTGACAAATCAAATTTTATTATCCCCAAATCAAAAAATGAGGAGTTTGAACATTACTTAGAGAATCAAAATTGGGAGCAGCTCATGTCAACATGTGAAGTAGATGATTGTTGTAATTTTATAACTGCAACAATCACAAAGTCTATAGAAAAATTTTCAAAGCAAATTAAAAGTAGACAACAGAAGATTAGCCTACCATGGTTAAATAATGAAATAAGAAAACTTATGAAGAGGCGAGACTATGCACTGAAAACATCACTAACCTCCAAACTACAAAATGATCACCTTGTGTACAAAAGTTTAAGAAATAAAGTGGTACATGAGCTGCGAAAATCAAAAATATCTTATTACAATAAACTGATAGATCATGCAAAGGGTAACAACAGTTCCCTATGGAGGCATTTAAATAACTTAACTAATAAAAAAAACGATCAGAAGGGGGTAAAGGAACTTAGAATCAATGGCAAGACCGTCAGTGACAAGGCTACTTTGGCAAATGAATTTAATTCACACTTTGTGGGCTCTGTGGAAGACTTAACAAAAATTTTTGTGCTGCCAAATGTGCTCAACAACACAAATTCCATACTTCCAACAGACACTTTTCACATCGATGAGGTAAATGAGAAGTTAATTGCTGGTATTGTTAAAACACTGTCAAACTCAAAAACTAATGATATCTACAATATGAGCACCTCCTTTCTCAAAATGCACAGCAAAATATTAATCAAACCACTGACTCATCTCATTAATCTCTCCATTAGGTCTAGTACATTTCCATCTGGCTGGAAAAAAGCTGTCGTCATACCAGTTCATAAATCAGGCAGTAAAGACGATATATGCAATTACCGCCCAATCTCTATCTTACCAGTCCTATCTAAGGTTCTTGAAAAAGTTGTAGCTACACAGCTGATAGACTACTTACAAGACAATCAACTTCTTCATCCACATCAATTTGGTTTTAGACCAGGATACTCAACAGAAACAGCAAATTGTTGCCTTATTGAAAACGTCAAACAGTCCTTGGACAGGGGTAATGTGGTAGGAGCTGTTTTTCTAGATCTCAAAAAGGCTTTCGATACTGTAAACCACAGTTTGCTTTTATCCAAAATGGTATCTTTTAACTTCTCCCCAAATACATTAGAATGGTTTGCATCTTATCTCCAGAATAGAGAACAGTGTGTAAAAGTTCACCAGGATAAATCCTCATTTTTAAACAACCGCATGGGTATCCCACAAGGGTCCATTCTTGGTCCTTTACTTTTCAGCATTTTTATTAATGACCTGCCGTTACACTGCTCAGCTGCAACATGCCAACTTTATGCAGATGATGCAGTTATTTACACAGCTGCCAAGACTCCAGCACAGGCTGCAGATGTACTGTCTACAAGTATGGTTGATGTCCAAGAGTGGCTCCTCAAGAACCATCTATTGCTGAACCTTCAGAAAACAGTCTCAATGTGCTTTTCAATCAAAAAATGTAACCTGCAACATTTTAAAGTTAATATACATGATCATGACATCAGTTTAGTTACAGAATTCAAATACCTTGGCATTGTACTAGATCCTCAACTCAAATTTAATCTTCATATAAAGAAAATTTCAAAAACAGTAAAAAAAAATCTGAACTGCTTTAAATTAATTAGATATTACATACCTTACGAAGCAGCTGCACTGTATATGCATTCTATGGTTTTTTCTCATATATCATACTGTTTGACAGTCTGGGCTCAAGCAGCCCCTTCCACAATAAGACATATAGGTTCATTATATAATCAAACCCTAAAAATCTTGGACAAAAAGCCCATTAGGTGGCATCACTGTAATGTTTTAAAAAAATACAACCTATTGAGTTTTGAGAGCTTCATTGACCTCTGTCTTCTGAAATTAACGTTCAAATGTTTTCATAAATCAGCACCCGAGCCACTTGCTGGTTTTGTCCAAAGACAGGACAGCAGCAGAGCCACCAGGAGTTCTGTTAACAATAACTGTAAAATATTCCACCGCAGAACCACATTTGGACAAACAGCTTTCTCTATAAAGGGCAGTCACATCTGGAACACAATGCCAAATGAAATTAAAATAATAACGGACTTTAAAACATTCACTAAAAATGTTAAAAACTGGCTGAAAAATAAACAAGAATGTACTCATGTATGAATTAATTGTCTGCAAAGTGAGAGTGAATGAAGGGAAGGAATAAATGTGTTTGTTTATAGTGAGTGACGGAGGGAGGAAGGCCTGAAATAGGCAAATGTGAGTTATGTTATATGTGTTAAATGTGAGTCAGGCTGTTATATTTGTGTATTTATAATATTTATAATATTTATGTTAAATGTGAGTCAGGCTGTTATATTTGTGTATTTATAATATTTATAATATTTATAATTGTGTATTTATAATTTTTCTGCATTGATGTATGTGGTTATTGTGTATATTTTTTATCTTGATTCTTTTTTCTAAAGCCCATCCAGGGACAAGAGTTGCAAATTAGCTAATAGCTATACACTCTATGTGCAACACATCAGATTGATTGTCTTTGATTAATTGTCTATGTTTATTGCACTGTCCCTGTCAAATAAACTAATCTACTACTACTAATGCAATCAGTCAGTTTCAGTCAGAGCCGATCCAAAGTTGAAGCACAAACTCCAGTGGAAGTTGCAGACCAGAGGCTCCAGCAGCTATACCTGTCATCATTGGTAGGCAAATTATTCCAGGGATTGAGCGGAGAAAATGGGGAGGTGTAAGTTAAATTTGTGTTTTGCCCATGTGTGATCTGCTTCTCAAACCAGCAAACTGAGCAGGTGACCACTTGAAAGAGGACGTGAGGATGTTGTTAGTTGGTGAAAACACTCCACTGGACTCCTGTCAGAAAGGCTCTGATTTTATTTACTGAAGACGGCAGACACCCAACTGACTCTCACTGTCCTATCATTTTATGTTGTGGACTGCTGTGTCTTTGTCTTCTCGTCTCGGTCTGTTGTTCTGTTCCTTCGGAGTGTTGTTGCTCTAAATGTTTTAGCAAAGTATCTCACCCTCCATCGTTTTCCTTCGTCCTTCCTCAGTTTCTCCAATAATGTCAGTTTTTTAAAGGTGATAGATCACTTAGATGACAACATGTTCTCTCACTTTCTCCTCGTTCTGACTTCACTTCAGTTTTTATTGTTGCACATTTATTTCAGAAAAAACAAAAGTCAAATTCACTTAAATCCCAACAAACAAAAATTCCAAAGAGAACTTTGAGGTTACAAATAGTTGAACTAAATCTTTATTGATATTTGCAACATTTTAAGTCTGTTCTGAACAATTGAAAACAATTTAAATTTCAGGTCCTTAAAGCAACATTTGTGTTGGTATATCCCTCAATCCTGGAGAAAACAGCACCTGCTGCCAGAAACAAGATAACAAATGTGATAAAAGACAGGCAGACACATTGTGTTCTGGAAGTTTCTCCTCACAAACTCTTACTGGTGTTGATCCTTTATTAATAATGTGGTTTTCTGCTCGAGGACAGTCGCCGGTTAAAGGCTCCAGAAAACCCCGTCTGTTTGGAGCAGGAGTTGTCTGTAACTCTGTGTGTCCATAAAAGTCGTGTGGTTTCATGTTGACGTGAATATATTTGTTGTAAACAGATGTGATCCAGCCTGTTTGTCTGCAAACTGCCTCAGATACATGCATGACAGGGTGTCTCTTCGCCTCTAAGTTTTCTGCCTCTATGCCTCACCAGCTGACGAGCATGAAAACTAGTTTGTTTCAGTTTGGTTTACTTTTGTTTGAAGTTGAGCTCAAATGCATGTCAGAAAAAAGCTACTGTATACCCTTCCTTCATATTTCTCTTTCACCCCCTCCCCCCGCTTTAATAAGTCATTCTAATTAATAAAGCAAATGGAAAATACACCCTTTATATACAGTTTAATGTCATTACCCGCATGTTAAAGGCATGCACATGAAAGGCTGCTTTACTGCTTTTAGAATTCTAACTCCCAGCCAGCATGTCTATGTGGGCCCAACCAAATGTTAAATCTGGGCTGTCTTATGGGTCCATGTGGGTTTGTCCATGGAGTCCATGTTGGTCCCATCTGTGTTTGCCCACATGGACTTTACCTCTATGTATTTTCAACTTATTTTCTCATAAATTTGCTATTTTCTTGTAAATTTGTGACTTTCCCCCTAATTTGATAAATTTAACTTGAAAATTTAAACCTTTCTCATAAATTTGCAACTTTTTCTCATAAATTTGTTAGTTTTTCTTGTAAAATTCTGACTTTTCTTGCATATTTGCTAACTTTTTCTTGTAATTTTGGAACTTTCTCATGAAATTGCCACTTTTTTACTGTAATCTTGCAACTTTTCCTCATAAATTTGTTAGTTTTTCTTGTAAATTTGGAACTTCCAAAAATTTTCAACATTTTTTTTTTACTGTAAACTTGCAGCTTTTCCTCATAAATTTGGGACTTTTTTCTCATAAATTTTCCATTTATGTACTCATGTATTTGCCACTTTTTATGTTAATTTGCAACTTTTTCTAATTTTTTCCTCATACATTTGTGCCTTTTTTCTTATAAATGTGCTAATTTTCTCTTGTAAATTCGTAATTCTTTTCAAGTTGTTTTATAATTTTTTTTCTTATGAATTTGAGACTTTTTCTCCTAAATTTTCACTTTTTTTCCCATAAATGTGACATTTTTTCTAGTAAATTTGTGACTTTTTCCTCATAAATTTGCTTGAGTTTTTTGTGAGTTTGTCACTTTTTCTCATAAATGTCTGACTTTCCTGCATAATTTTGCCGACAGCACCAGTGTGACTGAAACCTGCTCACCCATTTTAAAACCATGTGGGGCCCAGATGGGTCCTGCTCACCTGTACCACAGGTAAAGTCCAAGTGGGTAAACAAAGATGGGGCCAAAATGGAACCTGTGGACAAACCCACATGGGACCCATAAGACAGCCCATTTAACCTTTGGGGGGGGGCCACATGGACATGCTGGCGGGGTGGTTGATATAATTTGGCTTTTTTGCAAACAAAGAATAAACTCTAATGTCAAAGTGAAAACAAATCAGACCAGTATTACTGATTAAAGAAAAATCTCGAGGGCCTCTTTACACTGGATGATGACCCTGCTATGCTCTCCTCAACCTACACGAAGAACATGGTTGGATCATGGGAAAATTAGAAAACCTCCTTCTTGACTCTGCTACACTTTTTCCTCTGTTCTTTCCACTGTTTTCCAGTGAGATCGTTGACTGCTCCTTGAGCTCTCCTTGACCACTCAACATCTTCTGTCTTCCAATGATCTCTCAGCAATCTTTCAGTGAATGTCAAATGTTTCCACCCCAAAGGGCAGCTGAGAGATCAGTGAGAGATCTCTGAGCGTTCGATGAAAGACAAATGCAGATCATCGAGAGACTGCTGAGAGATCACTGAAAGATTGATAAGAGCGTTTAGCACTCCTTGAGAGTTTGAGATATCACTTTCCTTTGGTGACCATTGAGAGATTGCTGTGGAGTGAGTCAAAACAATCTCTCAACTGTGGTGAATGTGGAGATCACTGGAATATTATTGAGAGAGCTTGGTGATTGCTGAGAGATCATTGAAAGATCATTGAGAGATCTGGCCATTTTTTCAACTTTCAGTGAGATTATTGAATCTCCACCTCTGTGTAAAGGGGGTAGAAGAGCACTAGAAACCTCTCAAATATATATGTATATTATATAAACTGCTCAAAAAAATAAAGGGAACACTTGGAAAACACATCAGATTTTAATGGGAAAAAATAAGCTGGATATCGAAATTGTGGCAGGCTAGTCCAGCTTACTCAGATTAAAAAGTGTTCCTTTAATCTGATTTTGGTCTGGATTTTTTTTTACCCTTGATAATAAACACCTTCATTTAAAAACTGCATTTTGTATTTACTTGTGTTATCTTTGTCTAATATTTAAATTTGTTTGATGATCTGAAACATTTAAGTGTGACAAACATACAAAAAAATGAGAAGTCAGGAAGGGGGCAAACACTTTATCATACCACTGTATACAAGGAGTTCCAGCTCATTCTGCTTCTACTGTGACTAGGATTTAAATAAGCTGTTGACTCTAAATGTATACAGACATCTCTTTAGCAGTGGTTTGATTTTCCGTCTAGAACTTCAAGTCTGGTAAATGAAACTGTCTCTTTGTCCCAGTTAAAATGTCATCACTAAATAAAAGGGTGGTTTTCCAGTTGTTTTTCCCACGTTTCCCTTCCTTCCTTCCCCATGTCTTAGACTATATAAACATGGAGAACCATTGCTGTGTTTTCTTCTTTCCCTTTCTCAAAGTCTTGACACATCGTTCTTAATTTCTCTTTTTTCTCTCCTTCTCTGTTTCCTCTTCCTCCGTTTCCCCTGACATAATTGTTTGTTTTTTTAAATAATTGGCTCATTTTTGCCTGATCCTTTCTTTTATCTTTTTCCATTTGTTTTCACCTCAACATGATTCCTATTCTGGTGTGGTTTTGCCATCCTCACTGTCATTGTGGTTTTCTTTCAATATCCCCTGTTGTTTTGTCATTTCACCTGTGTGCACGCGTACGTACGCACCATCTGTTAACTTTGGCCTCGTGGCGACGCACGCTTCCTCACCCTCCCCGCCTTCCTTCTTGGACTTTCCTCATCTGTTACCTCCCTCTGCCCCTCTGCCCTTTTTCTTCCCTTGTTTCTCTCCTCCAAATGCTTCTTTCATTCTCCAACATTTTCTGCTGCCTCACACCTCCTCCTCCTCATTCCCTTCCTCCCCAACCCCCCCGTGACTTGGCAGCATTGGGACTCGGGAGGGGGTGATCCAGAAGAACCTGTGCGGGCTGCTGCCGGTGCGTGACTTCCGCCTGGATCCCAGCCTCATGTACTCTCTGCCCCTGCTGGCCCTCAGCCCCAACCTGCTGGTAGTGTGGATCTTCCTCAGCGTAGCCTACTTCTTGGCCAGAGTCCGTTGCAGCTGAAAGCGAAAACGGAGCGGGGTGGGGGGGACACCCTGCGCTGGGGTGTTTCTGAGAACTGTGCCACCGTCCTCTGTGTGTGTGTGCGTGCGTGTGTGTGTGTGTGTGTGTGTGTGTGTGTGTGTCCCACCCCGATTAAGGGCTTTAACTGAGAAATTCCCCCCATTTTTTTCTTATTTGTTTATTTTTACCCCATGTATGTGATAACAAATGTTGGAAAATGCCACACAGAATTATGATTTATATTATGCCCACTCATGACCCTGGAAATACATTATCTTCTACTGTATATATGCATGGATTTTTGCAGCAACTTCCAGGGCTAAAAGAGAATTAAGTCAATCCCGAAGTGCCAAAAACTGCATTTCCTCCAATGATCACTTGAGGCCGGCTTCAAAAGTGAGTCAGATGCTACAAAATGTCCAAATTTACAGCAGAATTAGGCCAATTAGTCCACCAAGCCTTGAAAAAAACGCTCTGGACCAGTGACTTGCGGTGAGTTTTCCCCAACAGCACACATACACCACGCCAACATTGGCCTGACATGCCAAGTTTACATGGGGAATACACTTTATAGCGGTTGTTGGCACATTAGCTAGATGCTAGCATTACGCCAGCATCTAGCCAGTGTCTTGCCAATGTGCCAACAACTTCTATAAGACCTATTCCCGATGTAAACTTGCAGACGTTGGCCTGACGTATGTGTGCTGTTGGGGTTCATTTCCAGTGAGGCTATGATGTTTTCAGGGTTAGAATTACAAATCAGATTTTATAAATGATTTTAATAAGTGTAAGGCATTTTATTGAATTACCGCTTAATGGGATACACAGAAAAGTCCATGTTTTCATTTTAGAACTCTCCTTGAGTATGGACAGTGTGCCAAGATCCTCGGTTACACAAGTATAATGTATTCATTATACTTTGTTTTTGTCCAAGGAATAATGTAAATTATAGTGGCTCACAATTTACACTCATTATTACAAATTATTATCAGTATTTACAACAACTACGCATGCATGGTCTTACCTTTACTTGTAAATGAAGTAAATTTGCCTGTCCTTCTGGACAAAAATTGCTGTGACTTTGTTTAAAAAAAATGTCCTTATCTTCCTTTACTTGTGAAAAAAAAAAATGATTACGGTGCCCAAGCATGCGCCTTCTCATTGCGGCGATGGTACTATGCAAGCCTCTGACCGTGATTTTCAGCCTCACCTGCCTCCATTGACCGCACATCACTGCTCTGGACCTATTTTTCTAGGTACCTGCCATGATATCTCCCGCTGGTTTCTGCTGTCCTGATATGAATCCTGAGCTTCACTGAACATCAGTGCTGTGTAAAACCCAACATCATCCTACGACCCATCTTTTTGAGTGCCTAATGTCTCCATCTGGTGGTCATTAGATGCAGTGCACGTTTTAGACATCTCCATGTTGGTTTCACGTTTTAATAACAAGAATTTTACGCCATATTTTATATACAGTCTATGTTTTCCCCCTTTCATTTTCCCCCAGAAATTAAGCATTGTTATTTGAAATAGAAGACTTAATTTGCTGGTGTAAAAATGCATGTATTTTGATGGTTGTCAGGTTTAAAATGAGGAACTAAAACTGATGCTGCCATTTGAAGGTACATCTACTTTAGACTGCTGCTGTGAAGTAGAAAAAAATTCTGCTGGTTTAGTGTCAGCATAAAAATCTTTGTGGAATCAGATGTAGGTGTATTATAATGATTTTCTTCAGTATATGACAGTGGTGTGGTCACATTTTTAGCGGATAGCGCCCTCTGTTGGACGGTGTTGCTCTGCCTTATTCTCTCCTGACAGAAAGTGACGGGTTATTTATGAAACCTTGTGAATATGTGTAACAGTAAGCAGATTATATATAAACTTTGCTTCCAGGAAGGACTGGTCGTAGCTCTGAAATATTTAGTTTATGATTTAAGCTCTGCACAAACAGCTTATTTCATTTGTGCAATAGGTTTATCTTGTTTGATTTATCATCGTCTTCCATGTGCTTTTTGCACTTACCTTACAGGCAAACGTAGAGGAAACTAAAGCTATGGTCACAAATACCCTTACGAATGGCTGCGAACACCATACAAACGACTTTTGGACCATTTCGTACGGCTTTCTTAAGGCGGCTGTAGGAGAGTCCAGCATTCGTAGACCATTTGTAAGTTTGTGGCCAGGTCAATGGGCCAAGATTTCTAGAAACGCCCCAGGAAACCCCCTTATTGTAGGGTGGCTGTACGAATGCCATAGGAACAACGTAAGAACTACGCAAGATGTTGACCATAAGTATGCCTCAAGAACACCTTAAGTTGTTCTTGATGGCTCCTTACAGCAGTTGCAGGAAATGCTGTACGAATCCCCTTTTGTACGGAGATTTGTACAGCGTGCGTAAGGTGGTAGTGAGGTGCCCTTGAGGCGGAAGTTCGTTATTCCTGTGACATTTGTGCCGACAAAATGTGCAGAAAGCCCTAAGATCTTCCTATCAACAACTTGAGAGTGCTGTGAGTTCTACAAAAATTTTCGTAAGATGGCAGTAAGTATGCTGTAGGAAGATCCCAAGGCACCCTTATGAAGAACATAAGAACTCTAGGGGCATCGTACAACAGAAAGGCACCTCATTTCTCAAGAATGCCTCAAGTTGCACGGTGCACGGGCTGCACGGTGGCGCAGTGGTTTAGCACTGTGGCAGCACAGTTTACCCTCGGCCGGGGGATCGCGGGGATCATGAGATCGTGGGTTCGATCCCAGCCCCGACCAACAGTGAGCTGTGTGGAGTTTGCATGTTCTCCCCGTGTTGCGTGGGTTTACTCCGGGATTTCTCCGGTTTCCTCCCGCATACCAAAAACATGTAGGTTTAGGGCGCTCGCGCACGCAGCGACCGGCAGCCGGTGGCTTGTCACCAGACTGCAAACCAAATCTACCTACGGGTACAAATAAGTAACAAAAAAAAAAAAAAAAAAAAAAAGTTGCTCTTGCAAATTGAATGGCAGCCTTAAGATATTATACCCCCCTGAACGAATGTCTGCGACCTCCAGAATTCATAGGAAGTGGGAGATTCTTACGAACCCATCGTTCATAAGAATCTTTGTGACCATAACTTAAAGCTTTTATTCAGTGCCAAAATTAAGCAAGCATGCTTTAGCTTATATCTATTTTTCAGGAACCATTTGCTTGTTTGAATTTTTTTAGGTCTTCCTGCTTTCCTTGAAGATGGGAGTTGTTTGCTTCCTCTTCAGCTTGTGCACTTTCCTGCAGATTTGGGTCATTCACCGACTGTTTACATGGATCTGTTTGTCCACAACTATCCAGAGTTTAGCCTTCATAAATTAGCTAAAGGTAAATTCATGAAGGTTTATTTTGGATGCAAACAATGGATGCTTTACAAACCTCTTTCTGTAGCACAGCTGCTGGGTTTTATTTGTGGCTTTAGTTCATTTTGAAAAACAGCAGCATGTTCAGTGTCGTCACATCTTTCTTTGACCTGAAGGTTTCAGCTTCCCATGTACCAAACTATGAAATAATGTCAGTGATTGAACCAAAATTTGCTTCTTAGCTTTTTACAACAATGCAGCAAAGTTCAGCTCTGTTTGGCCAGTTGACAAAGTTGAATCTTTCTGGTTTTTATGATGCAGCTTCTAATTGGCTGATGCTGGAATGTATGCTTTTGGATATTCAGGGGAAATGCTTGATTATGCAGCGTCATTGCAGGTTATTTAGAGCATTTATCCATACCTGTACCAGCAGTTACCTTTACATAAGCTTTATACATTTTTTAGGTTTATTTCTGTTTGTGTGTTTTAGAGGTGTGTTCATGCTCTTGCCAGAATGCTTCAGTTGGGTTTTTTTTTTTTTATCATATTTGTATGAGCTGTTTAAGCCAGAAAAAAAAATGAACTTGGATTATGTATACCATAAACAAGTTAAAGATGCAAGAATAGGTTTCTTTTGTCTCAGGCATGTTTGATGTTTAATGGAATTTCTTTATTCCCATTGTTTTTTTCCAAGTAGTTCATTAATAATTTGTCAGTAATGTCACCAAAGTTCCAAAGATTACCTTACTAACATATAGAATACAACATAGACCATATAAATTAAAGAATTTAAAAAGTAATGTTTATTCAGTTGTGGATTTTTAAAGTTCTTAAAAGGGAATATGTAATTTCATTATTTTATGCCCGTATTATGCTGTAGCATTATAATATGAAGAATACTTTTAGTCATCATTCAGCTATTGTAATTTTTGATAATATATTATTATGAATCAACGTCAATTAAAAAAAAATAAAAGAATCAATATATTTTGTTTGTACCAAATATAAAAATTAGTGGTGAAAGTTTTGATCACGATTAATCGCATTTAGATGACAGGGCAGCTCGCTTTTTCTGAATCACATCACACGAATAAGTGTATAGTGCGATTAATCGCACTAATAAATGTATAGTGTGATTAATCACACTAATAAATGCAGGGTTTCTTCTGGTAACATTTCTGGGTGGCAGTCTGCCCCTCCAGAAATATTACTGCCACGCCAATAAGGAGATATGAATTTAAGAAAAATATATGAAGCAATGACTTTCCGCAAGCGCGCACATGAACAAGGTGTGTGGCTGTCATCGGTGCGGAGTTTAGAAACGCCCCACCCACGTGAGCTTTCCAGTCAGTCAGCAGGCAGTGCCTCGCGAGCGTGACTGTCCGACAGAAACATGAGTTTAAAAATCATTAGAGGTATGTAAGCACTGGAGGCATTTATCATGGTTTGAACTCGCTGGAAATGGGAGCAATAATGGAAGAGTTGCTTAGCTAAGAGATGTGGTTAGAATTCACATGCAGCCGGCTTCATATGAAGGGAAAGGCAGGGGGACTGATGAATTGCTGAGGATGTATTTCACCAGCCACTACAATATTAAGTTATGTTCCCTATTATGTACCTGGCAAGTTACGATGACCGAAATTCACAAAGTCAGTGACTTTAATTCATCAGCAGCCTTCAGACAAACTAAACATGCAAACATTTGGATTTCAAAATAAGGGACGTTTTTCTTGCCCTCTTGGTGGTGAGGAGATTTCTAAAAAAAACTATAAATATATAGAAATATTATAACAGAAATAACGGCATCCTTGGTCATTTAAGTTAATTTAAATCATTAAATACAAGTTTATTGATATTTTTTCTTTGTAATGAGAGTTAAATTACACTGGTCAATACCAAATTTATTGTCTAATTATTTTTTTTTTAGCCGATTGAAGACAATTTTGATGTGCTGAATCCAAAAGTCACATTGGTTTTGCTCAATCAGGTCAACTTTTTGAATTATGGCCACATGTTTTTTTATACGTTTTTGTTTACATGTATGGGTATTTTCGCTTTATATGGTCCAGGGTGTACCCTGCTTCTCGCCCAAAGATGCTGGGATAGGCTCCAGCCCCCCCCCCCGCGACCTGAAAAGGATTAAGCAGAAGAAGATGAATGAATGATGCAAAATTCTTTTTTATGTCTTGAAGTTCTCTGAATTTTGAACAATGGTGATGTAACAATAATTTACATGTACTTACCTTTATATAAAGGTAAGTACAGGTTTTTACTTAGCACCTGATCGAGAGAAACAGATGTCATTTTCGGATTCAGCGGTGCAAAAATTGTCTTAAATCAGCTGAAAAAACACAGACAACTTAAAAAAAATATTTTTGTAACCCTGTGTAATTGTTCTGTTCTGACTGCAAAGTTATAGTGAAAAATATAAATTGTTAAAAGGAAAAAGGAAAAAAAATTACCACAGTCTGTTTCAAATTTATTTAAAAAACTGTAGTTTTATTTTAAAAAACAGACAAAAATAAGCCATAAAATAATCCACAAATTTATAATAAAGTTTCAAATGTACAAGAAAAGCCAATTTTACAAGAGGAAATTACAAATTTGAGGAAAATGGTTTCAAATTTAGATAAATTTACAGAGAAAAGTAGAAAACTAAATAATAAAATTGTTATACATTTTGGAGAAAAACTTCAAACCTTCAAGACTGAAGTCATTACTCAAGTTTTAAGTGGGTGCTCTTTGTACCCTTAACTAGAAATTTTTGGTTGTCTCCTTTAATTTACATGGCACTTGATATTTTCTAACCTGTTTGTATACCACCATAGACAGAGAGAGAAGCTGAATTAGACAGAGCTCAGAGAGGGCAAGATGAGACAGAAGAGAGGAGCCAAGGAGAGGAAAGTGTTCAGGCAGAGGGTCCAGGAGAGGTGAGAGCAGAGGAAGGAGAGAAGGATGACACCAGTAAAAAGTCCAAATACAGGATGTCTGGGTGGGACCCCAACTGGCCCAATATTCAAACATTCAAGCCTTGGTTGTACAATACTTCAAATTGTAAGTTCCATAAGCAAAGTTACTGTGCAAAATAAAAAAAAAGTATAAAATTAACATATTCATACATATGTGTTTTCTGCCCCCCCCAAAAAAAAAAATATGTTGCCACCACGCCAAGGTCTTTCAGCCAGAGGAAACACTGAAATGCATAGTGCAATTAATCGCACTAATAAATTTATAGTGTGATTAATCATACCATTAAGTGAATATTGCGATTAATCACAGCAGTAAGTGCACAGTGTGATTAATCGCACTAATAAACTAGAAAAGCACTCAGAGAGTTCATACCTCCACCAAGGCTCCTTCCTTCCCTCCCTTTGTCCATCCATGTGTTTGTATCTCCCCGCCTCCATTCCACCATACATTGCAAGATTGGGCCTTGGTAGAGGTATGCGCTCACAGATCAGCTCCAAAATGTAATGGGTTCGTCTGCAGGCCAAGGACCATCTCTGGTTAAAATTTGAGCAAAATCCATCCAGTAATTTTTACATAATCCTACTAAACTTTGAATTTCGTTGTACTTGTGACAATGACAATTAAAGATCTATCTATCTATCCATCCATCCATCCATCCCCACTGCAAGAACATTGAGCCTTGGCAGAGATATGCAGTCATGGATCACCCCCAAAATGTAATGGGTTTGTGTATAGGCCAAGAACCACTTCTGGTGAAAATTTCATCCAAATCCATCCAGTAGTTTTGGAGTGTTGTTGCTAACAGTCTGAGGATATAAGAGCCTTGGTGGAGGTATACATTCTCAGATCATCTCGGAAAATGTAATGGCTTCCCCTCTAGCCCAAGAACCAACTCTGGTGAAACTTTCATCTAAATCCATCCAGTAGTTTTTGTGTAATCCTGCTGCACAAATGCAAACAAAGCCCTTGGTGGAGGTGTGCACTCTCAGATCATCACCAAAATCTAATCATCTGTTCCTCGTGCCATGATGCACCTTTCCTGAAAATGTCATCAAAATCCATCCATAACTTTGTGAGTTACGTTGCTAACAAACAAACAGACAGACAGACGCTGGCAAAAACATAACCTCCTTGGCGGCGGTAATGAATAGTGTGATTAATCGCACCAATAAATGTATAGTGCGAGTAATTGCACCAAAAAAGCGAACGGCACAATTAATCGCACTCATAAATGTATAGTTTGATTAATCACACCAATGAATGCATAGTGTGATTAATTGCACCTATAAATGAACAGAGAGATTAATCATACCCACAAGCGACAGTGCCATTAATCACACCAATGAATCACAGTGTGATTAATCACACCAATAAATCACAGTGCGATTAATCACACCATTAACTCACAGTGCGATTAATCACACCAATAAATGCATAGTACAATTAATCGCACTAATAAATGCATAGTACAGTTAATCACACTAATAAATGTATAGTGTGATTGCATTGTGCAATTAACTTGACACAGCTTTCTCTGGCCTATGTGCTGCCTATGGCAAAATAATTGCATTAATCACCCTTGATGCGATTAACACGATTAACTCACCCAGCATGAATAATTGCGATTAATGCGATTAAAACTTTCACCACTATTAAAAATGATTAAAAAAAAGCTAAACAGATTTGGATAAATTATTTAAAAAATTAATTAGTTCTCTTATTATTTTTTTAAATATTTCTGATCAGCGTTAAAGAGGACCTATTATGCTGTTCTTTAGTTTTTATAAAATGGATACAATCTCTGGGTTTCCATCCAATTTATTTGCATTTTTAATGTGTATTTCTGATAATCTGCCTATACAAGTGTCTGATTTTCTCATCCAAACAGTTTCTGATGTAGTCACCCTATATGATTTTCTCATTAGCAGTTTTAGCTGTTGGCCGAGTAATGGAAGAGTAATGTTTGCTTTTAAATTTTAAAACAAAATTTATTTAGCTGTCAGATTATCGAGGCATTAGCCAGCCTATAGTTCAGCTTTTAAAGACAGCGGAGATAAAAATGAATCCAGTCATAAAGAGGACGTGTTGAAACCCAATGTTTTATTTCTGAATCAAAAAAAAAAAAATAAATAAACTATGCAAGATTTGAGCCTAATGGTCCCCCTTTAAAAATTGATGTGGAAAGTATGTTAAACAGCATGAAAAATCAGAAACAAGCAAATGATGTAAAAATCAATATATTAATTGTGTTGGAAGCTAAATGTCAGTATCATTCGCCTGTGTGAAGTTTGAAGGCTTGGTCTCATTAAGATTGACCCAGTAAAGAAATGGATCAAACCAAAAATAGTCTCCTATGGGAGTTTACCCACTCCAATGACCTTTAAATACTGAAACATCGGCATATTCCAGTAAAATGATTCATCTGGTCACTAAACTTTCTGACTGATTAAAGAAATATTTTAAGTGCTTCTTAATCAAAACATTTTGAGATATTGGTTTTGCTGTTTTGTCACTGATCTCGCACAGCTTAAAGGTGAACTAGACAGTATTTTCATGAAAATAAATATTTTTAAAAAATGCATCAACAAAGTGTTTAGAAAGGTGCAGAATTAAAGTTTATAAAGTTTACTTTATATTCTTCTAAAAAATAATATAATGATGAAAAAATACTTTTGAAATTTTTTTGGGTCCAAAACAATCATAATATTTAGGTTTGACCATTTTGGTGATGACGCTGGTGGCCGGTAACATAGATATATAAACACTAGATAGGACATGGCTAACATTTTCATGGCAAACCAAGGTGCCATATTCTATAGGTAATCATAAAGGTTGACAGCACCAGCAGCATCGTCATAACAGGATACACAAACAGTTGCTGGTTGTATTTATTGTAATGATATAAGTAAGCTATGTATATGGAATGTGACTAGCCTGGCAGCCAGCCATCTAGCCATCTATAAGTCAGTTTGCTTATTCGCATCTGCACCACACTGTGTATGGTGCGGATGGGGCGCTGCTGACTTCGATTGGGGATATCGTCAGGCGGTGCAAGGAGTACTTTGAGGATCTCCTCAATCCCATTGACACGACTTCCACAGAGGAAGCAGGGCTTGTGGACGAGGGGGATGACTCTCCCATCACGGGGGCTGAGGTCGCCAAAGTGGTTAAAAAACTCTTTGGTGGCCGGGCCACGGGGGTGGACGAGATTTGCCCTGAGTACCTCAAGGCCCTGGATGTTGTAGGACTGTCATGGTTGACACACCTCTGCAACATTGCGTGGAGGTCGGGGACAGTGCCTTTGGCATGGCAAACTGGGGTGGTGCTTCCTCTCTTCAAGAAGGTGGACCAGAGGGTGTGCTCCAACTTTAGAGGGATCACACTCCTCAGCCTCCCTGGGAATGTCTATGCCAAGGTACTGGAGATGAGAGTCCGGCCATTAGCTGAACCTCAGATTCAGGAGGAGCAATGTGGTTTTCGTCCTGGCCATGGCACATCGGACCAGCTCTTTACCCTCTCGAGAATCCTCGAGGGTTCGTGGGAGATTGCCCAACCAGTTTACATGTATTTTGTGGACTTGGTGAAGGCATTTGAGGCATTTGTCCCTCGTGGTTTTTGTGGGGGGTGCTTCGGGAGTATGGGGTATTGGGCTTGTTGTTACGAGCTATCCAGTCCCTATACAACCGTTGAGAGTTTGGTTCGTATTGCCAACACTCGGTCGAACTCATTCCCGGTGAGAGTTGGACTCCGCCAGGGCTGTCCTTTGTCACTGTGTCCTGTTCATAATTTTTATGGACAGGATCTCTAGGCAAAGCCAGGGGATGGAGGGTGTCATGCCTGGTGACCACAGGATCTCATCTCTATTGTTTGCAGATGATGTTGTCCTATTGGCTTCATCCAGCAAGGACCTACAGGTCTTACTAGGACAGTTTGATGCTGAGTGTGCAAGCGGCTGGGATGAGAATCAGTACTTCCAAGTCCGAGTCCATGGTCCTCAGTCGGAAAAAGGTGGATTGTCCTCTCCGGGTTGGGGACAAGCTCCTGCCCCAAGTGGAGGAGTTTAAGTATCTCAGGGTCTTATTCATGAGTGAGGGGAAAATGGAGTGAGAGGTTGACACAGATCAGACCAGCATCTGCAGTGGTGCATTTTACTGGTCTGTTGTGGTGAAGAGGGAGCTGAGCTCTAAGGCAAAGCTGTCGATTTACCAGTCAATCTGCGTTCCTACCCTCACCTATGGTCATGAGCTTTGGGTAATGACTGAAAGAACGAGATCGCAGATACAAGCGGCTGAAATGGGCTTTCTCCGTAGGATTGCTGGTCTCACCCTTAGAGATATCTGGTGAGGAGCTCAGTCATCCGGGAGAGGCTCAGAGTAGAACCACTGCTCCTCCACAATGAAAGGAGCCAGTTGAGGTGGTATGGGCATCTGATCAGGATGCCCCCTGGACGCCTCCCACTTGAGGTGTTTCAGGCATGTCCCACTGGGAGGAGACCCCGAGGCAGACCCAGGACTCGCTGGAGAGACTATATCTCCCAGTTGGTGTGAGAACGCCTTGGTATCCTCTCTGAAGAGCTGGAGCAGGTGGCTGGGGAGAAGGAAGTCTGGGCTTCTCTGCTTGAACTGCTGCCTCCATGACCCAGAATTCCGGAAAAGCGGTAGAAGATGGATGGATAGACGACTATTTTAGTTATTCGCAGTACACAAATATGAACACAATAAGATGTTTTTATTAGTCAGCTGTTTGTTTTTTAGCAGACAATTGCCTCTTTTTCTAAATAGAACTAGCTAGCTGTTTCTTTTGGTCTTTGTACCAAGTTTGCTAAGCTACCTTCTTATTATTTCTCTAAAGTCTGAAAACAAGGAGGGTAGTTAGCTTATCTGTGCCTAAAATAAAAGGAAATATCAAACAGCATTTAACAACCAAAGCTAACAGTTTTGTGATGTTAGCTTAAAATTTTGCAGCTGGTATTATGTAACATCCAGTAACAAATTAAAATGTTAAAGTTGATTTTTCTTCCCTCATCAGGTTTGTAGCTTTTTTTGTGCATATTGTCATCTGTAGAACTACCTCTACGAGTTGGACAAAAGTGCTAAAAGTTAGCATTTATTTAAAATATGTTAAATGTAAAGCTGTATACAGTAAATGCATTATCACTGCGCAGCAAGGATGTAATTATTTTTGAAACATAATAAAATTCTATATCAAAACAAACGAATGCCATAAAGGTGATATTTTTAGCTTTGGATACACTTAATATTAAATTCCCATATTAAAATAAAGAGCTTCCTAAAACTACTCATGTCAGATCATCTAAACTAAAAGAGAAACTTAATTTTTTTTTCATGATTTTCTATTTATTTTTGATTTAGCAATCTAGATGTATCAAAATATATTTGTACCAGTGTATATAGACTGTATGTAAATGCCTGTATTGCCTAACTGCTTTATTTATTATATCCTCATCTGCACTGTATGTTTCCCAAAATGATTCAATAGCAGAGTATATGTATAAATATTTATGGTAATTATGCTTGTGCCATATACAGTACAGTATGCTGTTGTCACTTTATATCAAAGTTGAATATGTCATCGACAATCTCTGTATTTTTGTTTTTGATTAATGTGATCATCAGTGTTTGGATCAATGCCTTGTCATACTAAATAGTTTCATGGTTTGACGTTGAAAATGCTCACTGTTTAAAATGTTGCTCCTTGTAACACTGGAAAAGTTGTAGAGTTCCCTTACTGACCTCTGATGCCAATTTTTCAGGTTAGAAAGAAAGCCCTTATTGTTAATAGATGAAGAAGATAAGGTTGTTTTAGTTCTTTAAAAATATATATTAATCACTGGTTCTGTGGCTCCTTTGAATGATTTGGTATTCGAAAGGTTTAGCCTCACTATGATCCATGTTGATCTAAATGTAACCAGAAACCTGAAAAAAAAAACCTCCCATGTCATTCCTCTCTTGCTGAAATAATTTTTTCTTTTTTCGCCTCCACCTACAGAATAAAAACTCTTCTCCGTTTTCTTTATCTTACCCATTTCTTACTTTCAGACAATCCTTAACTGTGCTTTGAATTTAGAATACAATAGGCTTTATTGTCATTGTACAGTTGTACAGCACAACAAAATTGTGGAAAAAGAAGTAAAAAGAAAGAGACAGAAGTAAAAAATATCCTGCTGGTATATTGAGTTAGAAGCCCATCTGTTTGGATATTATTCTATTTGATTCTATTTGCGCTTGTCTTGATCATATTTTTCATTCATTATAAAGGTCCCATGTTGTGCATTTTCCAGGCACGCACACGCGCGCGCGCACACACACACACACACACATCAGTGCGTGAATGTGTGTGTGAATGAGTGGATAGTAGGATCTGTAAAGCGCTTTGGTCATCCAGAGATGAGTAAAAAGCACTATATAAGTGAATGCCATTTACCATTTAAATTTTGACATACTAAATGTAGTTTTTAAGACCAAAAATCATTTGTGTTGTTTTACAGTTCTTCAAAAAAGGCCGTCTATAAAACTCTCTCTAAAACCTGTTTCACTCTGTTCAGTAAAGCTACGGTCACAAATACCCTACGAGCGGCTGCGAACACCATACGAATAATTTTTGGACTGTTTCACATGGCCTTCTTAGGGCAGCTGTAAAAGAATCCAGCATTCATAGACCGTAACTTCTACGAATGCCCCACGAAAACCCCTCATTGTAGGGTAACCGTACAAATCCCATAGGAACAACATATGAACTACTCAAGATGTTGGCCATAAGTATGCCTCAAGAACACCTTAAGTTGTTCTTGATGGCCCCTTACAGCAGTTATAGGAAATGCCGTACAAATCCCCGTTCGTACGGAGATTCATACAGCATGTGTAAGGCAGTAGTGAGGCGCTCATAAGGTGGGAATATTTTTTTTTTTTTTTTTGTTACTTATTTGTACCCGTAGGTAGACTTGGTTTGCAGTCTGGTGACAAGCCACTGGCTGCTGTTCGCTGCGTGCGCGAGCACCCTAAACCTACATGTTTTTGGTGTGCGGGAGGAAACCGGAGAAATCCCGGAGTAAACCCGCGCAACACGGGGAGAACATGCAAACTCCACACAGCTCACTGTTGGTCGGGGGCTGGGATCGAACCCACGATCTCATGATCCCCGCGATCCCCCGGCCGAGGGTAAAACTGTGCTGCCACAGTGCTAAACCACTGCGCCACCGTGCAGCCCAATGAATATGGCATTCATGCGACATTTGGCCTGACAAAATGTGCCAAAAGCCGTAAGATCTTCCTACCAATGACTTGAGAGTGCCGTGAGTTGCACAAAAAATTTTCGTAACATTGCACTAAGTATGCCGTAGGAAGATCCCAAGGCACCCTTATAAAGAATGTAAGAACTCTAGGGCCATTGTACGACAGAAAAGCACCTTATTTGGCAAGAATGCCTCAAGTTGCTCTTGCGAATTGAACTGCAGCCATAAGAAACTATATCCCCCTCCATGAATGTCTGCGAACTCCAGAATTCATAGGAACTGGGAGATACTTACGAACTCATCGTTTGTAAGAATCTTTGTGACTGTAACGCAATATTAATAAGCCCAAATGTAACTGGGTAAAGATTTTTAGACCAAAGGAGAATTATGTAATAGCGATGTCCATCTGTCCGTCCGTCCCACCTGATTTGTGAAATCAACTCCTCCTACAGTTTTGTTCCAAATGTTTTGAAACTTGGTACTAGGGTTTGATATACACTGATGATGTGCACATTGCAGGTGGGTCTACATCCAAGGTCAGGAGAACTGGGCACTTAATCATGTGAAAAAATTAGGACACCCTGTATAAGCCTGTGTGTTTTTTAACATATTTGGACATATGGATATTTAATATCAATATTAAAAATACTGTGAGATTCATGTAATACAACTAAACAATTAAAAATGAATTAAAGACTTTTTTCAGTTTTTTTTTGTAAAATGTAATGCTAAACAAATAGTGAGGAATAAATTAGGACAACCCCCATCTTTTTTAGGACACCCCCACATGCATTCCCACTTAAAATGGCTAAAATAAATGTTAAAAAATGCAAATGAAAACAAAAACAAGGTTAAACATAGATATGTGGACATTTCTTAATAAAGAACTGAATATTTAAAGGGGTGTCCAAATTTTTTCACATGACTATGTGGTTTCAGAAAAATCACTTCTCCTCCTAGGAAATTTCCCCAGTGGTCATGAAACTCACTCACAAGGATCCTCAGGAAGGTCTGCATCCAAGTTGTGCTCAAGTTCAAAGGTCAAGAGATCTGGGCACTGGTGATTTTAGAAGAATCATTACTCCTAAACTATTGCCTCAATTCTGACCAAACTCACTCACAATGATCCTCAGGTAGGTCTACATCCAGGTAGAGGCGAAGGTCATTGTGAAATGTCTGGAATTCTGGGTATTTAGGATTTCACAAAAAACATTACTCCTCCTGGGCCACTGACCTTGACCTTAAGCACATCCTTGATGGGTCTGCATCTAGGCTGTGTATAAGGTCAAGGTCACCAATCAGAAGATCTGAGCATTCTCTGGGTGGTTTTGTCAGGCCAGAATGAGCTACTCTGTCGTTGATGGTCAGGTTCCAAAGCCTCTTTCCACAGTAGATGTTGCTGAATGAAGAAAACAAACCTAGCTTGTTCTCAGGTGATTTATTTTTTAACAAGGGGGATGGTAGTGGTGGTGGACACACAAATTTAGTGTAAGGTAAAACCTATAAATGTAAATTAAGTATAAATTTGCAAGAATAAAGTTGTAAAATATAGCAAAGGAGGCCAGTTTACAAGTAAAATGGAAAATGTGTGAGAAAAAAGTTACAATTTTGTATGAAAAACACAATGAATGCAGGGGAGAAATGGCACATTTCTACAAAAAAAAATTATAAATTCACAAGAATGAAGTCAAATTTAAAGAACAAAAGCTGCAGATTAGTATAAATGTTTTGGTTTTTCCCATTTTCTATGCAGTTAGTGAGGTTTTTCTTGTAAACATTCTAGGACATATTTATCTTTTTTCTGGTAAATTTGTGACACAGATATGCATATATTGGAACAGGACAAAAAATCTATATGGGGAAATTACACAATGATATGATATTACCGACACTGAACTGACATGATACTGTATATATTACTATTACATAGCAGGTTAAAATTGTCTAATGAATAGCTACTTTGTTTCTGTAGAATTTTTATGCCATTAAACTGAATTGATGTTCCCGTTTGTGATTTATCTTTCAGTTTCTCATTTTTTATTTCAGCTGGTTTACTGAGGTAAACTAAGTTCTATATTCTTGTCAAAACATGTCTGCAATAAAAACTATTGGATAGAAACAGAACTTTTGCTCCAATTTCCTCCACTTGGCAAAAAGTGGGCTGGTCTTGGGCATGAATCTCCCACGCTGAAAATTGGTCCCACTCTGGCCCTGCAGGAGTGTTTCAGTCCTTCAGTGTACACAAAACCCTTCATATAGGGCTGTCGCAATAACCGCAATTATGTAATACCATACTATGGGCAAGCCTATCGCGGAGGATAATGAGCAACCGCAACAGCCGCGGTGTTCACTTTTTTGTGTGTGTGGCTAAATCTCGTTGTTCACTTATGTGCCCCTATTGATTATTAAATAGGTTGCTAAATTTTAAGTGTATTTTCATTGCTAACAGCATGTTTGCACCCGGTACTGGCAGGTGCAAACTGACTGTGCACTGTGTAGTACATTGTTTGAACGTGATTTTTCGGACAGTGGCAAAAATCCAAAAATCATGGAGACAAGAGCCACGCACAGTCCTGTACGGAGGCTGTCCTGTTTAAATAGGCTGAATGTTGTTGCAGTCTCTAGTCCACACACGCCGTAGTTAAATACTGGAGTTCCCGCCACTGATTTATGAAAATGATCATGAACAGAATCAGCAGTTCATGCCTGGAAAGACCGGAGCTTTGCACAATTGTTACACATGCACATAAAGTTGAGTGCGGAGCTGCAGTGAGTTTCTCACAGCTTCCATCATTTGCTACATAAGTTATGAGCCCTGTTTAAATTACGAGACCACAGGGTCCTAAAAACATTTGCAGTAATGCAGCATATTGTGGTGTTGAGCTGTCCACTCTCACCGCAGGGGAAATTCCTCTACCACGACAGGCTTGCCTTCATACATTCCATAGGATAGAGAGTAAGTTTTTGAAGCCTAGGGATTATTTCTTTTGAACAAAACAATTATGGAAATATTGCAATTTAGAATATTGTCTAAAGTTCACTGTTGCTGTTTATATATACAGTATATATACGTATATGTATATACAGTATATATATACTGTATATATACTGTATATGCGTGCGTGTGTGTGTGTGTGTGCGCGTGTGCATACACACAAATATAATGTGCGTATCCACCCCGATGACCCTGACCCCGGAAAAAAGTTCAGGCTCGGGAAATTTTTTTGCTTTAACCCCTGCACTGATGACACGTTTGGAAAAGATGAAAACTGTTCTCCTTCAGTAAGATATTGGGATCTTCAAAGAAAACCGAAGTGGGGGTTATTGCAGTCACGTCAGAGTGCTCTTGTTGAATGAGGAGCTGTAAGCCAATCATAAATTATGAGGCATAGCCTGTCATGTCAGTGTGGGCTTTTCCCCAGTCTGTTTCATAACTTTCCTGGGATTTCATATTTCCCTGCTGTATTGTTATTTCTTGTGAGTTCCACACCGCCTTCCATTTTCCCTGTATTGATCACTATCTGTTGCCTGTATTTAGGTTCCATTTGCTATTTTCATGTTGTGTCTTATTTCTGCAGTTTTGATATGTATTATTTAGGATGTCATTTTATTTTGGTTTTTCTGTGTTCCTTTTCACTATTGACAGTTGTCAGGGTTCTGCAGCCTCGCGTGGGCATGCCCTGCCACCTGTCAAACTGCCAGCTGCCCCTCCCTCACCTGTCATTACCGTCAGCCACTCTCCCTCATTATTACCATCAGCCATTTCCAGTTTCTGTTGTGTTTTCCTTGCCTACTCATGTGATTCCACACTGGTGTTCACTTATGCTATCAATTATTACTTGTATTTAAGCCTTGCCGCCTCTCTGCCTCTTTGCGGCGTTATTATTGGTGTCAGCCTGGTATCCCTTGTCTCATCCCAGCCTCCGAGGCTCCGAGGCTCTTCCTTGTTAAGGCATCACTTGTTATATTTTCCTCGTATTCTCTTTTGGACTGTTATGTTCTATCTTTTATTAAATGTTCAAACGCATCCAGCAAAGGGGCCCAGTACATGACATAACCTACAGCAGTGTTTTTCAGCCAGGGTGCCCTGGTATGTTCAGCTTTCTGTGGTAAATCATTTAGATTCACTTAACTGATCCAAAAAATGTAAATAATTTGCCGTTGTTGTGCATAGGTTCTGTAAGAATCTGTAAGTTGAATTCTAACCTACTGAAAACAACTCACCTAAATTCCAAGTCAAAATATCATCATTTAGAGCATTTATTAACAGTCAATGACAACTGGCCAAAACAAAAAAGATACTGCTTGTAGATGTGATTTTACATCATATAATGCAAAGAAAACAAGTTCATGTTCATTCATAAACACTGCAATAAAGTTTTATTCATTTTTTATTGAACCTTTATTTTATCAGGCAATGCTTGAGATCAAAATTATCTCTTTTACGAGCACGGCCTGTTACTTGGTTTTAACTTGGGAAATAGTCAGTCCTATATTTGTGTAATAACTCTGATTATCATTCACAGCTTTCATGCATCTTACTGTACTTAGATGATCCCCTTAAAGGGGTCAATGACTGAAAAATGGTGTGTTTGTAGGTTTTAACTGTCTGAAATGAGTCGACTGGTCACGTAATTATAAAAAAATTATCAAAACAGTCAATTCTCTTAAAACACACACACACACACACACACACACACTTTAGCTCATTTTTTCTCTACTTTTTGTTACACCCCTGTCTAGGGGGAAAGGAGCGCACCATAAACAGAATGGGGGGGGGGGGAAGCCCGGTCCCGGTCCCCAAAAACCAAAACTGGAGATTAATAACAAGTTCATTGTGCTTTATATACACATGAATTATTTACAAACTAGTGAGCGTGTGTCTGGGGTGAGCCAAGGCCAAAATAACAAACAAAACCCCACCTATCTTTATCCAGATTAGTGCTACCAAGTCCCTATGTGAAACAAAAGGAACAAAAAGACAATCCTACACCTGACTTCCTACACAAACAAAAACAGGAGAAAAATGGACACAAAGAAATAGGCAGCTCACCCCTTCTATTCTGTGAATATACGGTCGTGAAAAAATTAGGACACCCTGTATAAGCCTGTGTGGGTTGTTTTTTTTTTTTAACATATTTGGACATATGGATATTTAATATTAATGTTAAAAATACTGGGAGATTTATGTAATACAACTAAACAATTAAAAATGAATTAGACTTTTTTCAAATTTTCTGTAAAGTGTAATTCTAAACAAATAGTGAGGAATAAATTAGGACACCCTCCATCTTTTTTAGGACACCCCCTCATTCATTCCCACTTACAATGGCTAAAATAAATGTTAAACA
Organism: Pholidichthys leucotaenia; assembly: GCA_020510985.1. Taxonomy (NCBI): domain Eukaryota; kingdom Metazoa; phylum Chordata; class Actinopteri; order Cichliformes; family Pholidichthyidae; genus Pholidichthys; species Pholidichthys leucotaenia. Next base: position 55,511,569 of record CM035845.1, on the reverse strand, counting down.
ATGCAAACAAAACAAAAACAAGGTTAGCCATAGATACTGTACCTGAACATTTCTTAATAAAGAACTGAATATTTAATGGGGTGTCCTAATTTTTTCACATGACTATATACTGTACAAAGATGTGGTCTCACCAATTTACACACATGGACACAATTGTTGGTACCCCTCTGTTAATGAAAGAAAAACCCACAATGGTCACAGAAATAACTTGAATTTGACAAAAGTGGTAATAAATAAAAATTTTATGAAAATTAACCAATGAAAATCAGACAGTGCTTTTGAATTGTGGTTCAACAGAATTATTTTAAAAAACAAACTCATGAAACAGGCCTGGACAAAAATGATGGTACCCCTAGAAAAGATTGAAAATAATGTGACCGTAGAGACATGTTCAACCAAGATGTGTCCTCTAATTAACATCACAGGTGTCTACAAACTTGTAATCAGTCAGTTGGCCTATTTAAAGGGTGACAAGTAGTCACTGTGCTGTTTGGTGACATGGTGTGTATCACACTAAACATGGACCAGAGGAAGCAAAGGAGAGTTGTCTCAGGAGATTAGAAAGAAAATTATAGACAAGCATGTTAAAGGAAAGGCTATAAGACCATCTCCAAGCAGCTTGATGTTCCTGTGACTACAGTTGCACATATTATTCAGAAATTTAAGATCCACAGGACTGTAGCCAACCTCCCTGGACGTGGCCGCAGGAGGAGACAGATAATATGAATGGTAACAAAAGAGCCCAGAACAACCTCTAAACACATTCATGGTGAACTCGAAGGTCAAGGTACGTCAGTGTCAGATTGCACCATCCGTCGCTGTTTGAGCCAAAGTGGACTTCATGGGAGACGACCAAGGAGGACACCACTGTTGAAAATAAATTATAAAAAAAACCAGACTGGAATTTGCCAAACTGCATGTTGACAAGCCGCAAAGCTTCTGGGAGAATGCCCTATGGACAGATGAGACAAAACTGGAACTTTTTGGCAAGGCACATCAGCTCTATGTTCACAGACGCAAAAATGAAGCATACCAAGAAAAGAACACTGTCCCTACTGTGAAACATGGAGGAGGTTCCGTTATGTTCTGGGACTACTTTGCTTCATCTGGCACAGGGTGTCTTGAATCTGTGCAGGGTACAATGAAATCTCAAGACTATCAAGGTATTCTAGAAAGAAATGTGCTGCCCAGTGTCAGACAGCTTGGTCTCAGTCGCAGGTCATGGGTCTTGCAACAGGATAATGATCCAAAACACACAGCTAAAAACACCCAAGAATGGCTAAGAGCGAAACATTGGACTACTCTAAAGTGGCCTTCTATGAGCCCTGCTCTAAATCCTATTGAACATCTGTGGAAGGAGCTGAAACATGCCGTCTGGAGAAGGCACCCTTCAAACCTGAGACAACTGGAGCAGTTTGCTCATGAGGAGTGGGCCAAAATACCTGCTGAGAGGTGCAGAAGTCTCATTGACAGTTACAGAAATCGGTTGATTGCAGTGATTGCCTCAAAACACAATCACTGCAATAGACTTACACAATGGTCCCCTCCGGTATACAACTTGGAAAATACCGGTCGCTATGGAGGGTGAGAATATGTATGGGTACATAATCATACCATGTAGGATAACTAAGTAGACGGTTGTGCTATTTCATTCCATCTAGCTACAATGCTCTGCACTGTGTGTGTTTATATATTTACATATTTATTCCATCTAGCTACAATGCTCTGCACTGTGTGTGTTTATATAAATATTTATATATTTACTCTATCTAGCACCAATGCTCCACACTGTGTTTACATATTTACATATTTATTCCATCTAGCTACAGTGATCCGCACTGTGTGTTTATATATCTACATATTTATTCCATCTAGCTACAATACTCTGCACTGTGTGTTTATATACTCATATATTTATTCCATCCAGCTACAATGCTCCACACTGTGTTTATACATTTATATATCTATCCCATCTAGCTACAATGCTCCGCACTGTGTGTCTATACATATATATATATTTATATGTACATATGTATACTTGCTGCTCTTGTTTTTTCTCTTGCCTTCTGATTGTTGCTCTGAGTGTTGCTATCCCTGTGCTGTTGCAATCCTGGAATTTCCCCATTGTGGGACTAATAAAGGCTTATCTTATTCTTATCTTATTCTTAAAAGGTTGTGCAACAAAATATTAAGTTAAGGGTACCATCATTTTTGTCCAGGCCAATGTGGAGAAAATGGAACAGGCGAGAGGCAACGAGCTGGAAAGACACAAGGTTTTATTTTCTCCAACATAATACAACATGCTTCGTAGCTCGTGTGAACTACTGCGCTGCTGAGGTTACTGTACATACGTAGCTCTTTTATACTGTTGCACAGACAAAGAGAATATGTGGCACATTAGCATAGTGATTGTCAGTCAATACACATCATTAGCCTAACATCAGCTGGCGCTGCTTTGACCGCTGCTTCTGGTCTCCATCCTTGGGGGGGCGCAAGGAACTCATGGCTTGGCAGCTCGGCTTGGCAAGCTTTGTCTCAGCTTGGCCTCTGGCCGACAGCCTCAGATCCCAGGCCAGGTCAGTTGCGGTAACTGGGGGCCCCACCTGGCATGCGGTGCTGGCGATTTGCTGTAGAGTCATGGCGAGGTTGTTGGGGGGTGCGCTGAGGTGGCCCATGCTGTGCTTTCGACTGTGGCTCAATGAACCAGTGCCGCTCATCCGAACTAGAAGGAGGCTGAAAGCTGAAGACTAGAAGCTAGTCAGCTAATGGCTAACTGACATAAGAGGGAGGGCAGAGTTGAATAGTTGAAGGATGTTTCTTAAAGTGATAGGCTAACATTTCATATTGTATGGCCTCAGATTTACTACAGATCATAAATATGTCTCTGCATTCAGGTGTCTTCCCTCAGTGCTTTAAAACAGCTGTTATCAAGCCACTTCTATAAAAGAGCAACCTAGACACTTCACTCATGAACAGCTATAGGCCCATATCAAACCTCCCCTTTCTTAGTAAAATAATAGAAAAAGCTGTTTTTCAACAATTGTACAACATCCTGACATTAAATAACTGTTTTGATGTCTTCCACTCAGGTTTTCGACCACATCACAGCACTGAGACCGCTCTAGTTAAGGTCCTTAATGACATCCACTTCAATACAGATAATGCCAACATTTCAGTCTTGGTTCTACTGGACCTCAGTACTGCATTCGACACGGTCGACCATAACATCTTACTAGACTGGCTGAAAAACTGGGTGGGACTTTCTGGTACAGCACTTAGCTGGTTTGAATCCTATTTAAAAGACAGGGACTATTTTGTGTCTATAGGTAACTATAAATCCAAGCGAACAAAAATAACCTGTGGAGTTCCCCAGGGTTCCTTTTTGGGACCTTTGCTTTTCAACATCTACATGCTCCCACTAGCTCAAATCATAAAAAAACAACAAAATATATTACCATAATTATGCAGATGATACACAACTATACATAACCATCTCACCAGGAGACTATGGTCCAATTAAAACCCTGATCAAATGCATTGGTCAAATTAAAGAGTGGATGTGCCAGAATTTTCTTCAGTTAAACAAAACCGAAATAATAGTTTTTGGAGCCAAAGAAGGAAGACTCAAAGTTAGTACTCAGCTTCAATCAATGATGCTAAAAACCAACAGCCAAGCCAGAAATCTGGGTGTGGTTCTGGACTCGGACCTGAATTTTAACAGCCACATTAACACAGTAGTGAAATTAGCCTATTATAACTTAAACATAGCAAGGATTAAAGATCTGATGTCTCAGCAGGATCTAGAAAAACTTGTCCATGCATTTATGTTCAGTAAACTGGACTACTGTAATGCTGTCCTCACAGGTCTCCCTAAAAAATCCATCAGACAGCTGCAGTTGGTTCAGAAGGCTGCAGCTCGAGTACTCATGAAGACCAAAAAAGTTGATCATATAACTCCAGTTCTCAAATCTTTGCACTGGCTTCCTGTTTGTCAAAGAATATATTTCAAAATACTGCTGTTGGTTTATAAAGCTCTGAATGGTTTAGGGCCAAAATCATCTCAGATCTGCTAGTCTGTTATGAACCACCCAGAGCCCTCAGATCATCAGGGTCAGGCCTACTATCTGTGCTCAGAGTTAGAACCAAACATGGTGAAGCAGTGTTTAGTTTTTATGCTCCTCACATATGGAACAAACTCCCAGAAAGCATCAGGGCTGCTGAAACTCAGCTGCTTTAAATCCAGGTTAAAAACTCCTATTTGCCATGGCGTTTCAGCAGAATAATTGTTAATCTCCTACAATGCACTGTAAATTTTTATTTGTCATATTCTATTTAATCTTGTTTATGTTTCTCTTTAATTTACTTTTTAGTTTGCTTTTAAATTCTTATGTGTTCCTTTTGCAACTTGCTGTAATCCTTTATTGTTTTTATGTAAAGCACTTTGAATTGTCTTGTACAAATGTGCTATACAAATAAACTTGCCTTGCCTTAATTCTGAGCATTTCATGAAATTCGGGGAAAATACAAAACAAATTTGCTTCAGTAATTTATAAAAATAAAAAAATGTGAACAAAATATGTCACAAACATTTCATTAAGACATGTGAGCTGTTAAAATGTGGAAAAAGTGCAGTGAATGACCCATTTAAGTAGACTGATGTGTTCTTGTGTTGGAACGATGTTGTAGTGGTCTCATTTTTTTTTTGGAGCTGTATAAAAAGGTGTCCTTTTGATTTTAAATACATTTTTTTCCTCTGGCACCAGTGATGTGGGTCAGTTTTTTTTTTTGGTTTTTTTGGCTGCATATGTTACAAGATGTTAAGGAATACTTAACATCTCTTGTAGAAGTTATAAGACTGACCACTATTACCCAGCCCCACATCTTTTTATGCTTTAAGACGGTGCTTTATTAGTCACACAATAGCGAAAATTTTAACTTGATGCGTTTATAGTTAATGCAAAATTTAGTATTGTCAGAGATTCCTTTTATTCTTATTGTATACTTTGTTCCAGTTTGTATGCCCCAAGAAAGAACATATCATGTTTTGTTCCCATCTACAGCCTAGCAAAGACACAAGACACACACAGTAACTGCTGACTCAGCATTCCATGCTTATCTACTCTGTGTATTAAATCTCTGCTGTTACTTTCTGTCACTTGGAAGACCTTCCCCGTCACGCTGACTGCGTACAGCGTTGCGTGCTTCTTTCCCCTTTAGTCTTACGGAAAACAAAGAGAACTTTAGCAATAACTCTCTTTTCTCTAACTGGGAATAGCAATTATACCATTACAAATAAATGCTATTAAACCTACCTCAGTCTTCATCTCTGCTTTTCTTTTGCTCTCATTTGTGTCTGAACACTGTCCCTTCTGTCTCCTCAGTGAGGGCTGCAGGCGGGAAAACACCATGAAGAATGTCGGATGCAGAAAGTACGCCTTTAACTCGCTGCAGCTAAAGGCCTTCCCCAGATACTACCGCCCACCTGACGGCACCTACGGGAAAGTGGAAACCTGAGCGAGCCGAGGAGGGATGTGGACGAGGAAGGCAGCAACGTTACCAGACTGCTGCTTGGAGGGGAAAATAGCTGAGATTAGATCAGACTGAGTACAGTCAAACATGCTGTGACCGTCATGTCCTCTAGTTCCTGATTCAGGATGTTTTAGGTCAATCGCACTAATGAAGGATCTCAGACTTAAGAGTTTTAGATACTTTAGCCTTTAATTATGCCACGTCACTCAGAACATGCTGAGCAATGCGTTTCATGTGCTTTTAATTTTTTAAAAGCACCACCTCTTCATCGAGCATTCATGTCATCAATATGCAACCATGTTATCTGGTTTAATAACAAAAATGAAGAAAGCAATAGATTTTAATTTAGCCAGTCCATTTTAGAGCAGTTTATTCTGACATAATTTGGCAGGATATTTGGATTTTTTTAATTTTCCCTCCAACGTGGACATCGTGACAACAGAAAGGAAAATATTATTCATACATCAGAGTCATTTCATTGTTGTTTTGTCTGTTTATTTCTCTGTGTATTTGTTTTCTTTTGCAATATAGTTGAGCTGAACTGTCACTGAACTGTAACTAGGATTAAAAAAGTGCCCCTAATCATTTTTAAATATGGATAATTATTCATAGGTGTAAATGGGGGGGGGATATCCCCCCAACCTGGAAAAAACAGAATTGTTCCTTATTATCATCATAAACCTCTCTATATTATGGTACAGAGCTGAATAAAATGCATTTTAAGCACAAATGCTAAGGATACATGCAAAACAAATATTTTGGGGGGAAATTTAACTTCTTATAGATTTGTAATTTTTTTCCTCATAAATTTGCAACTTTTTCTCAATTTGAAACAGTTTGACATTTTTTGTAAATTTTCAACTTTTTTATTCACATTTTTCATGCAAATTTGCAACTTTTTTCCTCTTTTCATGCAAACTTGCAGCGTTTTTCACATTAATTTGCAACTTTTCTCATTTCAATAATTTTGGACATTTTTGGGGTAAATTTGCAGCTTTTTTCCCCTCACTTTTTAATGTAAATTTGAAACTAAATTTCAGAATGTTCACATGGATACTGGTTAAATTTGTATTCTGTGTAATGGTTAATTTTTTTTGTCTAGACAAAAAATTCAGTTTATAGGGTATGAATTCTTCACCATTACAAAATCTTGCATATTGCCCCCAAAACCCAGGAATAGACCTGACTACAATAATACTAATAGTGTCCCCTCAATATTTACTCTTGACAAAATGTTCAGTTTATCACCCCCCCCCAAAAAAAAAAAAAAACAAAAACCAAAAAAAAAACAGTGAAATGAAATATCCGTCTGTGTAATTATTGCCTTATGCTCTTTTTATGGTTATCAAACTTAAACGGGGCAAAAACTAACAACTGAGTCCCAAATGAGGGCCAAACTGGTCAGTATTTACTGAAAAACCGGTTTAAATTGACCACATTTGTGACCCGCCATGAGTAAACCAGCAACAAGTTGGCCTGAAGTGGTTCCTAAAAAACACAGAAAATATATATATATTTTTTTTAATTTGTGATTATTTTTTTTTTAAATATGCTAGTTGAAATCATGAAGTAGCTACTCCATGCTTCAAACAGTGTGGGAGATTTTAAAACCGTAAATTTTGTATTCGAAATGGAGTAGTTTCAGAGGGAAATATCAGCGAGACCACTTCCTAGTTTCGAGGGCGTGGATACCACAGCTGATTTACATATGCGGTTTGTTTGGCTATTCACAGATCTTTATTATTCATTTCAGCCAGTCAGCAGCACGTTCAGGTAGAAGCACATGGCTACTTAAGCAGCTTGTCTTTCTGCATCTGATAAGCACTGTAAGGGGGTTTGGTTCATTCTAAGTCATGCAAACGACCAGCTTTCGTTACACCCCCCCCCCCCCCAGCTCCCCTGGAAGGTGACAGTCCTTGGAAACTTTGAACCTCATTTTCTCAGAAGTAGTTTGAGAAGTGCTAACATTGAAATGACCACATCTTCTTCAAATGTTTTCGGATTTCCATGTGGTAGACATCATTGGAAAGCTTAGATTTCACACTTTTATCTGTAAATAACTCAAAATACCCTTCCAGAGACTTGTTCCTGGTTTTACCATGGCTGGTCACATTTTAGAGTGCACTAAGGCATCTCAGAATGGAGAAAGAATCAAGTATAGATGGGGAAAAAAAAACCCAATATACTGAAAGACACATTGGCATTAATCCTTATGTTTCTCTTCCAGCAGTTTCACTGAATCATTTCTAATAAGGTAAAAACAGAACTGTCCCCCAAACACTGTCATAAACTTTTCTAGATCATGTTACAGGACTGAATCAAATGCATTTGAAGCACCAATGCTAAGGATACATGCAAAACAAATATTTCGGGAGCAAATTTGCAACTTAAAAATATACATTTTTTTTTTATTATAAATTTGAAACTTTTCTCATTAATTTGCAACTTTTTTCATGTAAATTTGCTAAAAAAAAATTTCATTTGCAACTTTTTCTCGTTGATTTGTAACTTTTTCCCCTCATTATTTGCAGCTTTTTTCATGTAAATTTGCAACTTATCTTACTAATTTGCAACAGTTTGGGACATATTTTTGTAAATTTGTAACTTTTTCCTGACTTTTCATGTAAATTTACTGATTTTTTCATGTCAATTTTCAACTTTTTTCATACTGTATGTAAATTAGTAACTGTTTTCTCATTAATTTGCAACCATTTTGGACATTTTTTTTTTGTAAATCTGCAACTTTTTTCCTGACTTTCTGCATGTAAATGGGGCAGCTGTGGCGCAGGTGTAGTGTAGCCGACTACTAATTGGAGGGTCAGTGGTTCGATTCCTGCTTTGTCTATAGTCTGTCTGTCGAAGTGTCCTTGAGCAAGACACTGAACCCCAAGTTGCTCCTGGTGGGTCAGGTCAGCGCCTTGCATGGCAGCCGCCATCAGTGTGTGAATGGGTGGATAGCAGGATCCGTAAAGCGCTTTGGTCATCCAGAGATGAGTAAAAAGCGCTATTTATTTATTTAGTGAATGCCATTTACCACTTAAATTTACAATTTTTTCATTCAAGTTTTCAACTTTTTCATTATGTAAATTTGCAACTTTGTCATGAAAATGTGCAAATTTTTCTCATTAATTTGCAGTTGTCTTTGATTTGTAAATGTAACTTTTTTCCTCATTTACAACTTTTCCTCATTAATTTGCAACTTTTTCATTAATTTGCAACAATTTTGGACATTTGTAAATCTTTTCCTCACTTGGAAATTTGAAACAAAATTTTGGAATGTTCACATGGATGCTGGTTACATTTTTATCGTATGTAATGGTTAATTTTTTTTTTCATTTGTCTAGACAATGACTCCATTTTATTTGTTATAAATATATACAGATGTTTTTTCCCCACATTTTATACGGTTTGACTTCTTTCCCATTACAAAAGCTTGCGTATTGTTGCCCCCCAAAACCTAGGAATGACACATACTACAATAATACTGATAGTGTCTGTTATGTCCACAAACCTGGTACTAAAGGAGGAGGACAAGGAGGTTGCACTGGAACACCGCTTTAATATAAAGATGGTTGCACTACAGGGACCACAACATAGGCGGAGTCGTCCTGGGCAAAGAGGAAGCCCAAATGGCGGACGCCCCCTATAAGGCGGTGTGATGACGCAACTGGAAGGTGGCGGCGCATCAACACTGCACTTCACAATAAATCCCCCATCACATTCTCTCCCCCCCTTTACAAAAAAATAAAACACATCCAATTAGAACTCACCCAAATTTGGAACATAATCAAGTGAACGTGTAGCCAGGTGGTGCCTTCTTACCAAGACTTCATCTTTAGTCAATGTAGTGAATTCTTCATTTTATTTAACTGAAATCAGAGTCAAAATCTTTGTTTTTCTCTTATGCCTTAAATATTACTTTAATACTGTCTACAGTTTATTTCTAAGATCTAGATTATATTAGAGAGTACATGTTGATATTTTATATTTTATTTTGTTAAATTTTTTTTGAAAGTAAAGTTGCACACTTACAAGAAAAAAGGTCAAAAGTTACATGTAGACTTCCAGTTTGCAGCCACATGGAGTAGAAGCAGCCTCAAGGGCTCCTACAACTTTTCATCCTTTTTGTACTCTTTACTCGATAATTCTTTAAGTAAAAGTGTGATATATTTTTTCGTTTAAGTCATTTACTCAGTTATCACTAAGATGGCTGCTAAAAGCACTAAAACAGTGAAAAAAGACTTATTGTCTGGACTGACGATGGAGGCTATATCAGAGGTACTTGACCAGCACCATGAAGCGCTAGCTGCTGACTTTAAAAGCTCTTTCACCTCGCTGGAAACGAAGTTTGACCAGGTCCAACTCACTATACAGAAACTGGGTCAACGAATCTCATCCTTGGAACTTGCCACAGATGACCTGAGCCAGTGTGTAAGCGAGCTGGAAAATTTGTGCTGTAGCCTATGTGAAACCAACACCAAGCTAACAGCTAAAGTGACTGACCTCGAAGGATGGAGTCAACTGCAAAACCTGCATATCCTCAGCCTGGCAGAGTCCACTGAAGCTGGTCGCCCTACCAAGTTCTTCTCTGGTCTGCTACATGAGGTTTTTGGCAGCGAGACACTTCCATCTCCGCCGGAGATTGATAAAGCTCACCACTTCCTGACAGCCAAACCGGGGAAAGGACAGTGGCCGTGTTCAGTTATCATTCCCTGGACTCGACGGGTTCCCAGTGGAATTTTTCAAATTATTTTCTTCTTTGCTTATACCCCAATTGAGTTTGGTTCTGTCTGATTCATTTAAGCAAGGCAAACTTCCTGCATCATTCAGTGAAGCAACTATTACATTAATTGCCAAAAAGGACAAAGATCCAACACAGTGCTCCTCCTACAGACCAGTTTCTTTATTGAATGAAGATATTAAAATTCTTGCTAAATTTATGGCTCATAGATTAGAGAATGTTTTGCCATTGGTCATATCCACAGATCAAAATGGTTTTATTAAGTACCATCATTCCTATTTTAGCACACATCGTCTATTCAGAATTTTGTACTCCCCTACCACCACAGCCCCTGAATGTGTTCTTTCTCTAGATGCTGAGAAAGCTTTTGATCGGGTGGAGTGGGCATACCTTTTTGCAGTTTTAAAAAAACTGATTTTGGACCAAATTTTGTCTCATGGATAAGACTATTATATTCAAGCCCCACCGCTTCGGTACTCACTAATTTGCAATTATCTCGTCCATTCACCCTCCAACTCGCCAAGGGTGCCCCTTAAGTCCTCTACTTTTTGACCTTGCTATAGAGCCACTGTCAGCTGCTCTCCATGGCTGTAAGGAGACTCCAGGGATATGGGGGGGGTAGAACATACGGTGGCTTTATACGCAGACAGCCTTTTACTTTTTCTGTCAAAGCCCAGTGTCTCCTTGCCTCATGTACTGTCCCTATTGAGCAAATTTAGCCAGTTCTCAGGGTATAAGCTAAATCTAAGCAAAAGCAAACTCTTTCCAGTGAATGAACCGGCCCTTAAAATACAATACACCAATTTCCCATTTAAAGTTGTGAAAGAACATTTTACCTACCTTGGTATTGTCACAAGAAAGCACAAGGAAGGATCTTTTTCGAGAAAACTTTCTTACGTTGTTAAACAAGGTTAGACATTGTCTGGAACAGTGGTCACCCCTATCAACTTTTCTCGTAGGCCGAATTAACTCCATGAAGAGGAATATTCTCCATTTTATTCAAACTGTACCAATCTTTATATCTAAATCCTTTTTTGATTCATTAGATTCAGTTATTTCATATCTGGAAAGGCAAACATCCTCATCTGAATAAAGCCCACCTTCAAAAATCTAAAAATAAAGGAGGCCTAGCAATGCCTAACTTCCATTTTTATTACTGGGCAGCTAATTTGCGGTGTCTAGCTTTTTGGTTTCACTCTCATAACCAAGTTAGTTGCCCACTCTGGTTTAAGATAGAGCTGAACTCTACAGAGAACTTTTTTATCCCTGCACTGCTCAGGTCCCCACTCCCTTTACCCCCAAACATCCTAATTTCTAATTCAGTTGTTAAACACACCATGAGAGTGTGGACACAGTTTAGGACACACTTTGGTTTTCTTAACTTTTCGATACTCAGTCCTATCCTTAATAACAATTTGTTTCAGCCCTCGGTGCAAAACTCTGCCTTTGTGGAGTGGCACAGAAAGGGCTTGGTGTGTTTCAAAGACCTCTTCATAAATAATTGTTTTCCCTCATTTGAACAACTTTCCACACAGTACAATTTATCCAAAGGTCACCTTTTCAGATATCTGCAAATCAGGCATTTTCTTAAATCTCAGTTACCCCGCTTTCCTGACTTACCTAACACAAATATGGCTGATGATATTCGCTCTCAAAACTCTACACACAAACGCTTAATGTCTGTCATACACGATAAACTGACGGAAATCAGACAAGCTCCTCTTGATAAGATCAAAAAGGCCTGAGAACGGGACTTAAACACTTCTTTTTCAGACAGTGAATGGGACTCTATTTTCAAGCTAATGAACCCATCATCTCTTTGTGCCCATCACTGTCTATTACAGTTCAAGGTTGTACACAGGGCGCATTGGTTTAAAGTTAGACTGTCAAGCATTTACCCAGATGTGGACCCCCAATGTGACAAATGCTTGAAAGATGAGGCTTCCCTCATCCACATGTTTTGGACGTGTCCAAGTCTGGAAAATTTCTGGAAAAGTGTCTTTCAACCCTTATCAGCAACTCTTAACCTCAACCTTAAGCCCAACCCTCTGGTTGCCCTCTTTGGCACTACTGGGGAGGACAATATATGCCTGCCACCAACCCAATGCTGTATTGTGTCTTTTGCCTCTTTGCTAGCTAGGTGGGCTGTTCTGATCAGATGGAGGGATGCTGCCCCACCCACCCATACTCAGTGGCTTAGGGGTGTTACAGTGGGGCAAAAAAGTATTTAGTCAGCCACCAATTGTGCAAGTTCTCCCACTTAAAAGATGAGAGAGGTCTCCAATTTTCATCATAGGTATGCCTCAACTATGAGAGACAAAATGAGAAAAAAAAAATCCAGAAAATCACATTGAAGGATTTTTAATGAATTAATTGGTAAATTCCTCGGTAAACTAAGTATTTGGTCAATAACAAAAGTTCATCTCAATACTTTGTTATATACCCTTTGTTGGCAATGACAGAGGTCAAACGTTTTCTGTAAGTCTTCACAAGGTTTTCACACACTGTTGCTGGTATTTTGGCCCATTCCTCCATGCAGATCTCCTCTAGAGCAGTGATGTTTTGGGTCTGTCGCTGGGCAACATGGACTTTCAACTCCCTCCAAAGATTTTCTATGGGGTTGAGATCTGGAGACTGGCTAGGCCACTCCAGGACCTTGAAATGCTTCTTACGAAGCCACTCCTTTGTTGCTCGGGCGGTGTGTTTGGGATCATTGTCATGCTGAAAGACCCAGCCACGTTTCATCTTCAATGCCCTTGCTGATGGAAGGAGGTTTTCACTCAAAATCTCACGATACATGGCCCCATTCATTCTTTCCTTTACACGGATCAGTCATCCTGGTCCCTTTGCAGAAAAACAGCCCCAAAGCATGATGTTTCCTCCCCCATGCTTCACAGTAGGTATGGTGTTCTTTCTCCTCCAAACACGACAAGTTTGAGTTTTTACAATAAAGTTCTATTTTGGTTTCATCTGACCATATGACATTCTCCCAATCCTCTTCTGGATCATCTAAATGCTCTCTAGCAAACTTCAGATGGGCCTGGACATGTACTGGCTTAAGCAGGGGGACACGTCTGGCACTGCAGGATTTGAGTCCCTGGCAGCGTAGTGTGTTACTGATAGTAGCCTTTGTTACTTTAGTCCCAGCTCTCAGCAGGTCATTCACTAGGTCCCCCCGTGTGGTTCTGGGATGTATGCTCACCATTCTCGTGATCATTTTGACCCCACGGGGTGAGCTCTTGCGTGGAGCCCCAGATCGAGGGAGATTATCAGTGGTCTTGTATGTCTTCCATTTTCTAATAATTGCTCCCACAGTTGATTTCTTCACACCAAGCTGCTTACCTATTGCAGATTCAGTCTTCCCAGCCTGGTGCAGGTCTACAATTTTGTTTCTGGTGTCCTTTGACAGCTCTTTGGTCTTGGCCATAGTGGAGTTTGGAGTCTGACTGTTTGAGGTTGTGGACAGGTGTCTTTTATACTGATAACGAGTTCAAACAGGTGCCATTAATACAGGTAACGAGTGGAGGACAGAGGAGCCTCTTAAAGAAAAAGTTACAGGTCTGTGAGAGCCAGAAATCTTGCTTGTTTGTAGGTGACCAAATACTTATTTTACTGAGGAATTTACCAATTAATTCATTAAAAATCATTCAATGTGATTTTCTGGATTTTTTTTTTTCTCATTTTGTCTCTCATAGTTGAGGTATACCTGTGATGAAAATTGGAGACCTCTCTTATCTTTTAAGTGGGAGAACTTGCACAATTGGTGGCTGACTAAATACTTTTTTGCCCCACTGTACGTCTTGTCTTACTCTTGAGAAAATTTGGTACTCAATCGGTAACTCAGACAGAAAATTTTTAAATGTATGGGGGCCATTTCTGAACTATTTCACAGTCTTCAATGGAAATGACATCTTTGTACTTATTTCTTTGTGTCTGTTTACCACCCTTAATTCCTGCTGTGTAGATCTGTGTCTCCTGTCTTTTGATTGTTAATTTTGACTTCCAGCTGATTTGCGATTTGTTGTTTTTTGTCATGCTCCAGGGATGATGATCAATCACGTAGTCAGTAATCCAGCTGTTACGGGCTAGGGGGCATGGGGATAATAGTGGGGGGTTTTCTGTTTTGATTTGTTTTTGAATTTTGTAATATGTAATAAATGTCAGAATTCAATAAAAATATTTTGGACAAAAAAAAAGTTACATGCAAAACAAATATTTTTGGGGAAATTTAACGTATATATTTGTAATTTTTTTTTCTCATAATTTTGCAACTTTTTGTCATTATTTTGCAACTTTTTCATGTAAATTTGTAGCTTTTTTCTCATTAACTTGCAAGTTTTTTGTCATTTGCAAGTTTTTTTTCTCATTAATTTTCAACAATTTTGGACATTTTGTGGGTAAATTTGTAGCTTTTCCTGCTCACTTTTTAATGTAAATTCAGAATTTTTTCATGCAAATTAGCAACTAAATTTCAGAATGTTCACATGGATGCTGATTAAATTTGTATTCTATGTAATGGTTAGGGTTTTTTTTGTCTAGACAAAAATTTTTTCACATTTTATAGGGTATGAAATTTTATTTTAAAAAGTCACAAATTTGTATGCAACTCATAATTTAACTGTTTATTAGTAGCTGACTTTAAGGTGACTTAAAAGTCTTTTCTTATCCTCAACATGGTGAATCTTCTCCATTTTCTCCAGTGAAACAAAGCATCAGTAGTACAGTATTTAAAGCTTAATGTGCACTACACATCATTTTCAAATGCACAGAAGAGGTATGCTGCACTCCCAAAGAATGACACGTTACCAAGAGGATTTGAACCTGGATCTACTGCATGGCAGACTAGCGGCTTAACCCCTACACTACACAATTGCGTTTGGTCGGACGTTGACCTCCTCACACACTAACAAAATGTTCCACTGACAAGCCAAAATGTCTGATAGACATTTCAGAAACGTGATTTTTGGAACATGAACGGAATTGCATTGTTTTGCTGAAGAGTACTGTTGTGTTCCTGGCCTTCCCAACACTGACATAGCTACAGGCTCACAGATGAGTCCGTTGACCAGAACCCAAAGCCAGGATAAAGAGGCTGAGAGAATGTGGTGTTGAAGGTGTGGAGGTGTATCAGTGTGTCCGATGAGACTCTGTAGAAGGATAAAATACCACTGGGATAGTCCACATACACTGCTACTCTGTTAGAGACAGAGGAGGAGGAGATGAATATTTGGAAGCTGTTGTGACTGACAGAGTAGCCAATATCATCAGAGCAGCTCAGACTCCAGGACTGATCGTTCCCTCCAAACCCACAGTCATAACTGTTTCCTTTCCTTCTTATTCCTCTGTAACTCACCGCCACGTCGACCACTCCTTGCCATTCGACCTCCCAGTAACAGCGACCGGTCACTTCATTTCTACACAGCAGCTGATCCCAGTGGTCAAATCTGTCTGGATGATCGAGATATGGCTGTTCCTCTCTCACATACGTAACCTTCCTGTTGTTGTCGGACAGCGTGAGGTGTCTGTTTACAGAGTTTGTGTCCAGTTCAAGTTCTGAGAAATCTAATGGAGAGAAAAAGGACACACCACAGTGGCAGTTTATCATCTGACATTTTTACTCACTGAAGCTGCTCAGTTCAATACATTTAATGATGGGGGAAAACCAGCCATTTTTAAATGAATAAGTGCCACAACTATCAACTTTGTATTTGAAGGCCAAGTGACATTTTTCTGTTTTGTCATCATTAATAAAACTTACACTTCTTCAGACCAGGCTTTAACCACTTCTGTCCACCATGGTCCACCCTGGAGGAAGAAACAGAATACTTTTCTGAACATAAGCCAAACTGCTGATCAGCATAAAGCAGTGTCTGTGGTCAATAGTCCAGAAGGGGAAGATGATAATGTGACATAGAAACCAGTGAACAGAGTCTCCATTGGTGTGTTATTGATGTCCTCCAACAAGTGAAATATTGGTCTTTGCATTTTGTCCCTTTAATGGACAATCTGACCAACATTTGCACAAACAAACAATTTTCAGACTGTTCATAGATCTGTGGAACCACCAGATTCAGCTGGTTCAATCCAATTCAGATGTTCCAGATGAAGGTTTTAAAAATAAAGGGAGTCAGCTAGAGTAGATGAGTGAAAGAACCCCAGACATCTGCACACCAGGGGCCTCTAATGAGAACTGTGATCAGTATAAGATTGATGGGGAAAAATAAATCCTCCCCCAAAATGGAACCCCTCATTTCAGTCAAAGCTTCTGTATAAATCTGAAGTGAATCAGATCAGAAATGTTGAAGCTATAGTGGTGAAAACATAAAAAGATCCCACCCCAAAATAAACCCCTCATTAGATGTGTCTAGAAACTGAATGTGTCCAAGGTATTGATGAGTTAAAGTTTGTGTAAATTTGAAGTGAGTCCGATCAAAAATGCAGACGCGATAGTGGCGACAACATGCTAAACAAATTGACGGATGGGTCAAAAACATACCCTCCACAACTTTTTGTTGCATCAAGTATAGCAAGAAAACTGTGTGTACGGTAAACCAATTCAAACGAGTTACAGTGGTGTGAAAAAGTGTTTGCCCCCTTCCTGATTTCTCATTTTTTTGTATGCTTGTCACACGTAAATGTTTCAGGTCATCAAACAAATTTAAATATTAGACAAAGATAACACAAGTAAACACAAAATGCAGTTTTTAAATTAAGGTGTTTATTATTAAGGGGGGAAAAATCCAAACCTGCATGGCCCTGTGTGAAAAAGTGATTGCCCCTAAACCTAATAACTGGTTGGGCCACCCTTAGCAGCAACAACTACAATCAAGCGTTTGCAATAACTGGCAATGAGTCTTTTACAGCGCTGTGGAGGAATTTTGGCCCACTCATCTTTGCAGGATTGTTGTAATTCAGCTACATTGGAGGGTTTTCGAGCATGAACCACCTTTTTAAGGTCATGCCACAGCATCCCAATTGGATTCAGGTCAGGACTTTGACTAGGCCACTCCAAAGTCTTCATTTTGTTTGTCTTAAGCCATTCAGAGGTGGACTTGCTGGTGTGTTTTGGATCATTGTCCTGCTGCAGAACCCAAGTGCACTTCAGCTTGAGGTCACAAACAGATGGCCGGACATTCTCTTTCAGGATTTTTTGTTAGACAGCAGAATTCATTGTTCCGTTTACCACAGCCAAGTCTTCCAGGTCCTGAAGCAGCAAAACAGCCCCAGACCAGCCACCACCATATTTTACTGTTGGTATCAAAGTCAAAGTACCTTTATTGACCTCCTTTAGGAGAGATTTGTCTTAGACAAAAGGATCTGCTGTGCAACAAAAGCACACACCATACAAACAACCAATAAGGTATGACGTTTTTTTTATTATTATTATTATTACTTATTTTGTACCCGTAGGTAGATTTGTTTTGCAGTCTGGTGACAAGCCACCAGCTGCCGGTCGCTGCGTGCACAAGCGCCCCTTATCCCTAACCTGCATGTTTTGGCATGTGGGAGGAAACCGGAGAAATCCACACAACACGGGGAGAACATGCAAACTCCACACAGATTACTGTTGGCTGGGGGCAGGGATCGAACCCACGATCTCACGATCCCTGCGATCCCCCGGCCGAGGGTAAACTGTGCTTCCACAGTGCTAACCACTGCGCCACCAATGTTCCTTTTCTGAAATGCTGTGTTACTTTTACGCCCGATGTAATGGGACACACACCTTCCAAAAAGTTCAACTTTTGTCTTGTTAGTCCACAGAGTATTTTCCCAAAAGTCTTGGGGATCATCAAGATGCTTTCTGGCAAAACTGAGATGAGCCTTTATGTTCTTTTTGCTCAGCAGTGGTTTTCCTCTTGGAACTCTGCCATCCAGGCCATTTTTGCCCAGTCTTTTTCTTATGGTGGAGTCATGAACACTGACCTTAATTGAGGCAAGTGAGGCCTGCAGTTCTTTGGATGTTGTTGTGGGGTCTTTTGTGACCTCTTGGATGAGTCGTCGCTGCGCTCTTGGGGTAATTTTGTTCGGCCGGCCACTCCTGGGAAGGTTCACCACTGTTACATGTTTTCACCATTTGTGGATAATGGCTCTCACTGTGGTTCGTTGGAGTCCCAAAGCTTTAGAAATGGCTTTATAAACTTTTCCAGACTGATAGATCTCAATTACTTTGTTTCTCATTTGTTCCTGAATTTCTTTGGATCGCAAACATGATGTCTAGCTTTTGAGGATCTTTTGTTCTACCTCACTTTGTCAGGCAGGTCCTATTTAAGTGATTTCTTGATTGAGAACAGGGGTGGCAGTAATCAGGCCTGGATTTGGCTAGAGAACCTGAACTCAGCTTTCCAAAGATGCGATAAACCACAGTTAATTTATATTTTAATGGGGGGGCAGTCACTTTTTCACAAAGGGCCATGTAGATTTGGATTGTTTTTACCCTTAATAAAAAACAGCTTCATTTAAAAACTGCATTTTGTGTTTACTTGTGTTATCTTTGTCTAATATTTAAATTTGTTTGATGATCTGAAACATTTAAGTGTGACAAACAAACAAAAAAATGAGAAATCAGGAAGGGGGCAAACACTTTTCACACCACTGTACCTCCGTGGATCATCACCTTATCGTGGTGGAGGGGTTTGAGTGCCCTGTGGAGTGTGTGAAATAAGAGGCTGATTCATGGCAGACGGTTTATTACACACTTCACATCTCTCAAGCACAGAACAGACTGAAACATTTCAGCAGGCACTCTTCTTTTACCCAAATCACTCACAAGTTTCATGGCATTTCTCCACACACGACATTTGCATCACACTGCATTCAACCCCCTACGTCCTTGACTCCTTCCTGCTATCTCGCCAGGAACCTCCTGAGCATTGTTCTCCCATGCTTATCCACTGTCTCTTGTCTGAGATGCTAAATAATCTGACTCCCCCAAGGTGCTACACTTCCCCCCCCAGCATCTTAGATAGAACAATAGAACATCAGTCCACATGCCGTTTGGGCTTCCGTCTCCTCCCGTATCTGCTGTAACTGGGGTTTACTGCCTCTGTGGCGCTGCTGTGCCGGTGGGGAGCTGCTGGGAGTGTGTCTGACTGAGGGTGGGGCGTGACGGGGGGGGGGGCACTTCGGTCTGTCCGTGTGGCTGCTCTGGTGAATCGTTTCCCTGGGGAGCTCTCCGTGGGGGTCTTCCATGCCGAGGGGCCCTAGCCAACAGCACTTGCTCGTCCACCACAACGAAAGCGGGTTTGAGTCTGTCTATGCCAATTTTCTCCCGCCTACCCCCCAAGTCTAGCAAAAATTGCTTATCCCCTGTTTCCAACACTCTGAACGGTCCATCATAGGGTGGGCGCAATGGAGGGCGGTGGGCTTCGTGTCTGATGAACACGAACTCCGCGCTCTTCAAAGTTTTAGGCACGAAAACACGCAGAAAACAGTGGTGGGCAGGGCCCAGCAGCGTGCCTGTGTTTGCACTACGCTGCAAAAGCTGAGACAGGCAGCTGTCTGGCGCGGGATTATCTGGCAGGAACTTCCCGGGCAGCCGTAGGGGCTGTGGAAAAACGAGCTCTGCCGGGGAAGCTTCCAGATCCTCTTGGCGCGGAGCGCAACCCCAATAAAGCCCACGGCAACCTGTCTACCCAATTTGCATCCGTCAGTGAAGCCCTGAGCGCTTCTTTCAGTGATCTATGAAAATGCTCGCATAACCCATTGGCCTGTTGGTTGTATGCGGTTGTGCGGTGAATTGTAACACCCAGGCTGCGGGCCATCGCGGACAAGAGTTCGGAAACAAATTGAGGGCCCCTGTCGGATGTAATGTCCGACAGGACTCCAAAACGCGCCACCCATGCTGTTAAAAAAGCGCGTGCTACGTCCGTGGACGTGGTTGCCGCCAGTGGGACTGCTTCTGGCCAGCGCGTGGTGCGGCCCACCACTGTCAGGAGGTGCGTGCACCCCTGTGATGGTGGGAGGGGTCCCACGAGGTCCACGTGAACATGGTCAAACCTCTTAGCCGGTACCCGAAACAGCTCCAAGGGAGCCTTCGTGTGCCTGTGTACCTTGGCTCGTTGGCACACCACGCAGGCTGCAGCCCACTCTTTTACTTGTTTGCGTAGGGTCGGCTACACAAACTTCTCTCCCACCATTTTGACTGACGCGCGCACTCCTGGGTGCGCCAGAGTGTGAACCGACTCAAACACGCGGCGGCGTCACGCGACCGGGACATTGCAGATTGCGGGGGGGGGGGGGGGCGCCATCTTGCAACACCCAGCTCTCCAGCCTTAACCCTGTTGGTCCAGACTGGAGCGCGCGCACGTCTGCATCGCTAATCTGCTCCGCGGCCATGGCTGTGTAATCTATCCCCACGCAGACTGGGGCCACCACGGCGCGTGAGAGGCAGTCTGCCACCACATTCAGTTTACCCGACACATGCTGAATATCAGTAGTAAACTCTGAGATCGCGGCCAGCTGTCTCTGCTGCCGGCCCGACCACAGTTCTGAAACCTTGGCCATCGCGAATGTTAGCGGCTTGTGGTCCACGAACGCGGTGAAGTTGCGCCCTTCCAGCCAGAACTGGAAGTGGCGTATGGCCAGGTGGAGAGCCAGTAGCACCCTGTCAAACACGCTATATTTACGTTCGCTGTCGCGCAAAGTTCTGCTGAAAAAGGCAAGCGGCTGCCAAGCCCCGGCGACGCGCTGCTCTACGACAGCCCCTATGGCCACGTCTGAAGCGTCGGTGGTGAGCGCTATCCGGGCCGCCAGATCCGGATGCGCCAGCAGTGCGGCATTTGCCAGGGCTGCTTTAACCTTCGAGAATGCCCGCTCTCGCTCCGGGGTCCATTCGACCCTATCCGCGGGTTTCTGTCTCTTGAGCGCGGCGTACAATGGTTGCATGAGCTGCGCCGTGCGGGGAAGGAAACGGTTATAAAAGTTAACCATCCCCAAAAATTCCTGCAGCGCCCTGACCTTCTGAGGCCAGGGGAAATCCGCCACGGTGCGCACTTTGTCGGGCAGCGGGATCGCTCCTTCCGGAGAGACGCGGTGCCCCAAAAAATCAATCTCCGTCACGCCGAACTGGCATTTCGCCAGGTTGATTATTAACCCGTGCTCCTCCAACCTCCGGAAAACCGTCGTGAGGTGGGTTTTGTGTTCGTCTTCGGACACACTGGCTACCAGGATATCGTCCAGGTAGACGAACACGAACGGGAGGTCGCACAGCACTGCATCCATCATGCGCTGGAATGTCTTTGCCGCTCCTTTTAACCCGAATGGCATGCGCAGGAACTCGAATAAACTGAACGGAGTTATTACCGCTGTTTTGAGTACGTCCTCCGCGCGCACTGGGACTTGGTGGTAACCGCGGACCAGGTCTATTTTGGAAAAAATGCATGCTCCGACGAGGTGAACGGAAAAATCCTGTATGTGGGGAATCGGGTAGCGGTCGTGTGCTGTGGCGTTGTTCAACCTGCGGAAATCACCGCACGGTCACCACGATCCATCAGCCTTAGGGACCATGTGTAGCGGGGATGCCCATGGGCTGTTCGAACGCCTGATGATGCCCAACCTTTTCAGGTTGGCGAACTCCTCGCGTGCTATGGCCAGTTTAGCTGCGTCCAAGCGCCGAGGTCTTGCAAAAATGGGCGGCCCGGTGGTGGAGATAAAGTGCACCACCCCGTGTTTAGCGATGGCCGCCGAAAACGTCGGGACCGTGAGTGCTGGGAACTGAGTGAGCAGTGTGTGGAACTTACCGCCTGTAGCTGTGACGTTGGCTTGTGCTGTTGGCCGGGTCACTCGAGCTATACAGGGGAGAGAGTCAAAGGACAGTGCATTAACCAGGCGCCTGTTAGCAACATCAACCAGTAAACCATGTGCACACAGAAAATCAGCCCCCAGGATATGGTAATTCAGTGCTGCTACAACAAAAGTCCACTCATATGTACGGCCGTGTAGAGATAAGATCAGTGTCCTCTCACCAAAGGTCTTAATTTCCGAGCCGTTTGCTGCCAACATCTCGGGGCCGCTAGGTCCTGCCAGCCGGTCAGCGTAGGACGGCAGGATGAAGCTTTTCTGGGCTCCGGTGTCCACGAGGAAATGCCTCCCCGAGCGCGCGTCCGTCAGGTAGAGCAGCTTGTTCTCTTCACCGAGGGTTGCAGCTGCTACCGACCACCGGCCTCGGTGTTTTCCCGAGTGCTTGAATTGACACGATGGCGTACATCTGCGTGCGTTCTCTCCGAAGCGGCGGTGGTAGAAACAGAGCGTGTCTCTCTGGCGCTCCTTGGCCCCCGCTGCTGCTATCGTCGGTGGCTCCTCGCCTCCTCTGGTCGTCTCGCTGGGCTCCACCGCTGCCGCGTTGACTGTGATCGCCCGGCTGGTGAGGATGATCCGGTCTGCCTCCTGGGCTAGCGCACGGTAGTCACGCGCGGCCAGCAATGGCGAATTGACCAGAACCGCTCTCGCCACTGTTGGAAGGTTCCGGAGGAAGAGGTGGGCAAACAGAAAGTGCCCGTCGTCCGTGCCCATTAACGCCAGCATCTTCTCCATCAGGTCTACGGCTGAGCCATCTCCTAACTCGGCCCGCGTCAGGAGCCTCTCCGCTCTCTCACATTCCGAGAGCGTGTAGCGCCGGGTCAGCGCAGCCTTGAGCGCCTCGTATTTGTTGCTGGCTGGAGGCTGATCGAGTAGGCTCGCTACCTGCTGAGCTGTGCGGGTGTCCAGCACTGCGACCACATGGTAGAATCTGGTGTTGTCTGCCGTTACTCCCCAGAGGGCGAACTGGGCCTCGGTGTGGTGGAACCAAGAGCGCGGGTTGTGCTGCCAGAAATCCAGTAGCTTGACTGAAACCGCACACGCGTGGCTGGGGGTTCCAGTCCGGACTGTCTGTGGGATGGCTGTCGCCTCGCTGGAGCTTCCTGACCGGGCCGGCTCCGGGGTTCTTGCCTCGTGTTCCATAATACGTCTTGGGTCACCAGTGTGGAGTGTGTGAAATAAGAGGCTGATTCATGGCAGACGGTTTATTACACACTTCACATCTCTCAAGCACAGAACAGACTGAAACATTTCAGCAGGCACTCTTCTTTTACCCAAATCACTCCTCACAAGTTTCATGGCATTTCTCCACACACAACATGACATTTGCATTACACTGCATTCAACCCCCTACGTCCTTGACTCCTTCCTGCTATCTCGCCAGGAACCTCCTGAGCATTGTTCACCCATGCTTATCCACTGTCTCTTGTCTGAGATGCTAAATAATCTGACTCCCCCAAGGTGCTACAGCCCGAATGATCTCAGGAGCTATGTTGTTGGAGGCAACTTGCCCCTGGTAGGGTCTCCCAAGGCAAAATGATCCTGGGTGAAGGATTAGACTAAGAGTGGTCCACAGGATCACCATGAAAAATGTTACATCAAGGACCTAGTGTACTCAAAGGAGGCACATGGGTCTGTCCTCCAGTGGGCTCACCACCTGCAGGAGGGATGATGGGGATGATGGTGCTATGGGGAATGGGCAGAAATCCGGGCTACCTTGCCTGGACTGATGCCCTCGTGACCCGGATAAGCAGTAGAAGATGGATGGATGGATAGATACCTCCTTATGTCTGTTTCTGAGGCCCAGCAATAATTGACATAACGCACGGCTCAGGAGACGCACACACACAGGCTCAGAGTAGTTCAAACAGTTTATTAACAACAGGAATGAATGGATGTGTGTCTGCGAGATGTAGATGTGTTGGCGGCGGCGTCTGCTTTGGGCACAGAGGCAGGAGACCGTACAGCCGGACAACCCTATGGGAAAAGCACAAGGAGAAGGGTGACGGGCACACACCAACACAGGAGATATAATAGCGAGAGAGGAGCTTACTTGAATGGGGCAGATGACTGGCACAGCAAGGGACGAGGCCCGGTAGACAGCCACCTGGAGAGCCCGATGCAGCAGCGAGGAACAGGCAATGGAGAGGCGTTGTCTGCCGCCGGGAAATCCACCTGTGCACAGGGGAGCAGACTGGGAGGAAAAGGAGGTAAGGTCTTCTTACCAGAATGTTTAGCTGAAGTAGAGGTTTGACTCACAGCAATGCGTGATGAAGTCTGACGGCTTCACGCCGAAGCTCAGGGCGAGGCGGCTTATATCCCTCGCCGCTGATGACGAGCAGGTGTGCGAGCAGGTGGCGCCGCTAATGAGCGGCGCGGCGTGACAGTACTCCCCCCTCTAGCAGCGCCTCCTGGCGATGGCTTCTCTGGGTGCGCTCGGTGGAAATCAGCGATGAGCGACGGGTCCAACACAAACGACGAGGGAACCCACTGTCGATGTTCAGGCCCATAGCCCTCCCAGTCCACCAAGTACTGCAACCCACGACCCCGGTGCCGGGAGTCCAGGATGGAGGCGACGGACCAGGCCGGATGGCCATCAATCATCCGGGGCGCGGGTTGCGCAGCAGGAGGAGGGCAAAGGGGGTCGGAGACTGCCAGCTTCACCTTGGACACGTGGAAGGTGGGATGGATGCGGAGGGAGGGGGGAATAGCTACATGCACAGCCACCGGGTTGATGATCCTGGTGATGGGGTAGGGTCCCATAAAGCGCTGTGCCAGCTTCCTCCTCTCGCCTTTTAATGTCACGTCCTGGGTCGACACGTAGACTTGTTGCCCAACTCTGTACGCCGGGGCAGGTCTTCTGTGCCGGTCCGCCACGGCTCTGTTGCGCTCCGCCGTGCGTAAAAGCGCATTACGCGCTGATGCCCAGATGGAGCGGAACTGCCTGAGATGCGCCCTTACTGAGGGGACAGTTACCTCACTCTCCTGCGCCGGGAACAGCGGGGGGTCGTAACCCAGGGACGCCTTAAAGGGAGACATCCCTGTAGCAGAAGAGCGAGCGGTGTTATGGGCGTATTCAACCCAGGCAAGATGGTTACTCCAGGACGTGGGTTTGGATGCCGTTACACAGCGGAGCGCAGCCTCCAGCTCCTGGTTGGTCCGCTCACACTGCCCGTTGGACTGGGGGTGATGGCCGGAGGAGAGGTTCACCTTGGCTCCTATGGCGTTGCAAAACGATCTTCAAACCTCAGAGGAAAATTGGGGCCCCCGGTCCGAGACCACGTCCACCGGAATCCCGTGCAGCCTGACCACGTGTTGGATGAGGAGGTCCGCCGTCTCCAGGGCAGTTGGGAGACCTCGTAGGGGGACGAAGTGCACAGCCTTGGAGAAGCGGTCAACGATGGTCAGGATGGTGTCATAGGTGTTCGAGACTGGGAGTCCGGTGACGAAGTCCAGGGCGATATGCGACCAGGGCCTGCCAGGGACGGGCAGAGGCTGGAGCAAACCCGCTGGAGGGGCATTACCCGATTTATTGGTGGCACACACTGGACAGGCCCGGGCGTAGCGGGCAGCGTCCCTCCGCAGGCCCGGCCACCAGAAGGACCGCTGGAGGAGGTCAATCATCCGGGAGGAGCCAGGGTGACAGGTGAGCTTGGAAGTGTGTAACCAATGGATGACCTCTCCTCGAACCGTGGATGGCACGAACAGCTTCCCCTCCGATCCGCCGCCAGGGTCAGGTTCCACTTCCTGCACCTTCCGGATCTTGCTCTCGATGTCCCATGTGACGGCTCCCACGACGCATGACCTGGGTAGGATGGTGTGAACCGTGTCCTCCGACTCCTCAGGGGCGAATTGCCTAGAGAGGGCGTCGGGCAGGCCGTTCTTGGAGCCAGGCCTGAAGGTGATGGTGAATTGGAACCTGGCGAAGAACAAGGACCAGCGCGCCTGGCGGGCGTTCAGGCGCCTGGCAGATCTGAGGTATTCCAAGTTCTTGTAGTCCGTCAGGACCACAAACGGCAGGTCCGCCCCCTCTAGCCAGTGACGCCACTCCTGTAGCGCGAGCTTGATGGCGAGGAGCTCTCTGTCACCCACGTCGTAATTTCTCTCCGCCGGGGACAAGCGCCGGGAGAAGAAGGCGCAGGGCCGCTTGATACCGTCGTCTGGCGACCACTGGGATAGCACCATCCCCACTCCTGTGTCCGAAGCGTCCACTTCCACGATGCACTGCAGCGCGGGGTTGACTTGGCTCAGGACCCGGGAGGAGGAGAACTCCGCCTTCAGCGCCTGAAAAGCAGCTGCGGCCTCTTCGGTCCACCGGAATGGAACCTTAGGGGACGTGAGGCGGGTCAGCGGGCCGACGATGGTGCCAAAGTTTGGGACGAAGCGGCGGTAGAAGTTCGCAAATCCAACGAACTGTTGCACCTGCTTCCTTGATGCAGGTGTAGACCATTCCACCACCGCCTT
Source organism: Pholidichthys leucotaenia (assembly GCA_020510985.1). Lineage (NCBI taxonomy): Eukaryota > Metazoa > Chordata > Actinopteri > Cichliformes > Pholidichthyidae > Pholidichthys > Pholidichthys leucotaenia. The sequence goes on along the minus strand of CM035845.1, from coordinate 55,485,039 downwards.
CACCTTCTCTGGGTCCGGAAGCACCTGGTCATGTGAGATGGTGAACCCCAGGAAGGGTGTTGTCTTGGCGTAAAATTCACACTTCTCAGCCTTCACGTATAGCCGATTCTCCAGCAGTCTTTGGAGGACCCGCCTCACGTGGACCTGGTGCTCGTCCCTGGACTTGGAGAAGATGAGTATATCATCCAGGTAGACGAACACAAAGAGGCCGATGAAATCCCGGAGGACGTCGTTGATGAGGCGCTGAAAGATGGCTGGAGCGTTGGTCAACCCGAACGGCATAACTAGGTATTCGAAGTGGCCGTTCGGGGTACGGAAGGCTGTTTTCCACTCATCCCCCTCCTGGATCCGGACGAGGTGGTACGCGCTGCGTAAATTCAGCTTGGTGAACCAAGTCGCCCCCTGGAGGGAGTGGAAAGCGGTGTCCATGAGGGGCAGGGTGTAACGATCCTTCTCCGTGATGTCATTAAGAGCACGGTAGTCAATGCAAGGACAGAGGGACCCGTCCTTTTTGCCAACGAAGAAGAATCCCGCCCCCACGGGTGATGACGATGGGCGGATTATCCCAGCACTCAGCGACTCCTTAAGGTATGTGTTCATCGTCTCCTTCTCTGGCGCCGACAGACTGTAGAGCCGTCCAGAAGGTAAGGGCGCCCCCTGGCGGAGATTGATGGCGCAGTCGTAAGGCCGATGAGGAGGGAGAGACATCGCCTTGGATTTGCTGAATACCATACCCAGGTCGTGAAATTCCAGAGGCACCAGGGACAGGTCCGGGGGTGCAGTGTCCGTTGGAGGGGGAGAAGCGGACGGAGAAGAGGCAGCGGACTGAAGACAGGTGCCCATGCAGAAAGTGCTCCATGCCGACACCCCGGCGGACTTCCAATCCAGAACAGGGTTGTGGAGGCGTAGCCAGGGATACCCCAGGATGACGGGCGACACAGAGTTGGGCAGGACATAAAAGGTCATCTCCTCCCGGTGGTTTCCTGAGATAATTACCGGAACGGGGATGGTCTGGTGTGTAACTCTCCCAAGGGAGGCACGAGAGAGATTGACCAGGGAGATGGGGTTCCTGAGTGCCTGACAGCGGATGCCCAATCGGGTTGCCAGGCTTTGTGAAATAAAGCTGCCTTCTGCGCCCGAATCCACCAGTGCGTGGGTGAGATGCCCAGTGGGATTGTGGCAGAAACGGATGGGCAGCTTCAATTGAGTGAGGGGACTTAACCGATTGACATCCGCGAGGCCCCCTACAGTGACTCGCGGACCCCGCCGTTTGGCTTCTGTGGACAAAGCTCCACCGTGTGTTGACTATCTCCGCAATACATGCAGAGATTCAACTCACGGCGGCGTTGTCTCTCTGCCGGGGAGAGCTTTGTCCAGCCCGTCACCATCGGCTCCGACTCCTCGGGGCGCGATGGTGGCGGCGTCGCCAGGGGGCGAGCTTGGGGCAGGCGCAACGAGGCTCCCCGAGGGCGAGAAGAAGACGACTTCCGTCCTGAGGAGCGCTCGCGCAGCCTGTTGTCCAAACTGATGGCTAGGGAAGTTAGCTCCGCTAGCGTTCCAGGGATATCCCGCCCAGCCAGTTCATCCCTCAGATCATCATTGAGGCTGCGGAGGAACAGGCCACAGAGGGAGCATTCGTCCCAGCCCAATTCCTCCGCCGCTACCCAGTAGTCGACCGCGTAGTCCGCGGCCGACCGGCTTCCCTGCTGAAGGGCGAGAAGCCGATCGACCTGGACCGTCTCAGTACGAGAATGGTCGAAGACTTCCAGGAAGCGCCTCACGAATTGGTCGTAGGTGAGGGTGGCATAACTGGGCTTCGCCATTACGGCGTAGGTCCAAGTTAATGCGCGCCCCTCCAGGAGATTCCCTATATGACCAATTCGACTGTGATCCGAGGGAAAGTCTCCGGGCACACGATGGAACACGGACTCACGCTGCATAATGAACCCCCGCGCTCCGCCGAGCTTCCCGCTAAAGCGGGCGGGGGTCGGAATAGGTGTGAGCCAAGTCGGTGCCGCCGGAGCCTGCTGGACGGCCACTGGAGCAGCAGGAGCCGCGCCACCCTGACGAGCCGGGGGGAACGGCTGTTGGGGGTCCAGGCGGTCCAATCGGTTAGTTATGCTTACTAATTGGTTTAGGATCACCTGTTGCTGATAAGCAATTTGATCCACTCGAGCCTCGAGAGTGGTAAGCCGGTGTGCGAGCCCGCCGTCTGCCGAGCCGCTCTGCTGAAGCCGTACTGACATAACGCACGGCTCAGGAGACGCACACACACAGGCTCAGAGTAGTTCAAACAGTTTATTAACAACAGGAGTGAATGGATGTGTGTCTGCGAGATGCAGATGTGTTGGCGGCGGCGGCTGCTTCGGGCACAGAGGCAGGAGACCGTACAGCCGGACAACCCTATGGGAAAAGCACAAGGAGAAGGGTGACGGGCACACACCAACACAGGAGATATAATAGCGAGAGAGGAGCTTACTTGAATGGGACAGATGACTGGCACAGCAAGGGACGAGGCCCGGTAGACAGCCACCTGGAGAGCCCGATGCAGCAGCGAGGAACAGGCGATGGAGAGGCGTTGTCCGCCGCCGGGAAATCCACCTGTGCACAGCGGAGCAGACTGGGAGGAAAAGGAGGTAAGGTCTTCTTACCAGAATGTTTAGCTGAAGTAGAGGTTTGACTCACAGCGATGCGTGATGAAGTCTGACGGCTTCAGGCCGAAGCTCAGGGCGAGGCGGCTTATATCCCTCGCCGCTGATGACGAGCAGGTGTGTGAGCAGGTGGCGCCGCTGATGAGCGGCGCGGCGTGACAATAATGTTCCTGGGTCAGTCTGACCGGGGGCATGTTTAATTATCTTAAAGTGTCAGAAACCAAAAAATCCCAGTAAACACTGTTTATAGCTCATTGTTAACTCCATTACTAATCATTTCAGTCAATATTTAGTGCAGTGGTGTTCTTTACCTCTCACAGTTCATGGTTTAATGAGGATAATTCACTTGTTTTTCATTTAAAAAATGCATGTAAAATCTTTTTTAATGTACATTGGAAATACCTACATATAAAATACATGACTATTTTTTTTTTATTTATTTTACATTTTGATTTTTTTTCTTTTATGGAGTGATGTTGACAAATTAACATAAGACACCTCTTCTGTTCAGGGTCAAACTGACCCGCTGACTACAGATAGTGGTATCAATATGCAATATCGATCAGAGCTGGAAGTCGATATCCTCCTCTGTTTCACTGTCATGATCAAAGGTGAGTTCCAGAGCCTCCAGGGCTGTCACTCGTTTACATGTGCTGCTCATATTGTATAGCTATGACAGAGCTACGGGGGGCTGAAAAGTTCATAGTGTTCAAATTTGACCAAATGTGGTTTATTTTTCAACATAGTCTTCCCTGCGGTCCACACACTTCTTCCATCGGTGTTGCAGCACTTGGATCCCTGGGGTTGAAAAATAAACCACATTTGGTCAAATTTGACTACTATGAACTTTTCAAACCCCCACCCCCGGTACATCATATATAGCTACAGAGTGTAATGGTGGTAGGACTCCCTTTGTTTTGCCCCTCCCCTGCTGAGTGCCCACTCACTGTGGGTGGAGTCTGCCCAAAGGAACAGTTCCTGTTGAAAGTCATAAAAATACCTGCATTCTCAAACTTTACAGATGAGGTCAAGAGAATACGGAGAGAGAAAGACTGGGGTGAAATGTGTCTCACAGTTGCAAAGAAACAAATAGTATTTGACACTCCTGACCCATTTTAGCCTCCACTTTGACTGCTGGGTCAAACTGACCCGAACAGTATCAAATCAAATCAAATTTTATTGTCATATTGCTGTACATACAACTGTAGTGCAGGCAAGATGAAATTGCGTTTCTCTCGGCATCCATATAAATAGAAGCAGCATGATTTAAGACACACTCACACATAGCTTCACCCCCCCACCCCCACCCCCCCATCCATTCACACATCCCTGAGACATACTTGGGAAAAAACTAACTAACTATAATATACAAATAATATACAAAATGTCCGTAGGTGCAGTAGTGTGTATGAGAGATTCCGGGTCAACTGTTCAGCATCCTGACAGCTTGTGGAAGGAAGCTGTTGATCAGTCTGGTGGTTCTGGAAGAAGTTCAAAGTGTTTATGCAGAGGGTGAGAATGGTCCTTGACAATGTTCAGTGCCCTGCTCCTACAACGGTTCTGAAAAAGTTCTTGGACAGAGAGGAGGGAGACTCCAATTACCCTCTCAGCCCCCTTGACTAGCCTCTGCAGGGCTTTTTTGTCTGACATACTGCAGCTGGAGTACCATGTAGCAATGCAGTATGTCAGAACACTCTCCACCACACCTCTGTAGAAGGTCCTGAGGATGCAGATGGGGAGAGAGGCCTGTTTGAGTTTCCTCAAGAAGTGCAGTCTCTGCTGAGCCCGCTTCCTGATCCCCAAGGAATTCTTGCTCCAGGTCAGGTCCTGCGAGATCTGCACTCCGAGGAACTTGATGTTCTCCACTCTCTCCACTAAACGGCCGCCGATGCTGAGGGGGACGTGCTCAGGCTGTGACCGCCGGAAGTCGATAATCATCTCCTTCGTTTTGTTCACGTTGAGCACCAGATTGTTCTCCCTGCACAGCCCTCCAGGTTCTCTCACTTCTTCCCTGTACATTGATTCCTCATCCCTCTGAATAAGTCCCACCACCGTGGTGTCGTCTGCAAACTTAATAATCTGGTTCCCCTCGTGTCTGGATACACAGTCATGTGTTAGAAGTGTAAACAACAGTGGACTGAGTACACAGCCTTGAGGGGATCCAGTGCTCAGCGTGACAGAGTTGGAGATGTTGTTTCCAACCCGGACAGACTGAGGTCTCTCAGTCAGGAAATCCAGGATCCAGAGACATGTGGCGGTGTTCAGACCGAGAAGGAGTAATTTCTCCATCAGTCTCTGGGGAATAATGGTGTTGAATGCTGAACTGAAATCAATTCAGTAGATACTGTTCAGTATCTACAGTATGTAGTATAAACATGCAAGATTTTTTTTTAACTTTCAAATGGGTCAATTTGACCTGAAACAAAACAGGAGGGTTAAAAATAACATGCTGTGTGCTTATTAAATTCTAACCTAATAACTAATATTACACGAGAGGGAGTACGGTATCAATGAATATAGGAACTGTGGGTGTGATATGTCTAATACCCGTAGTTAGTATATTCATGATACTGTAACGACCTCAAGTGTAATATTGCTTTTATACAACAGTTCTGGCAAGCACAATTTATTAAATGACAGCAATACCGGACAAAATATTATCATTTGTTTGTTTAACCAGTTATTTTGCACAGCTGAGAAAAAAATAGTCCCTTCTAAATGTAGCCAGTAATTGTTGCTAAACATCTCAATCAGCATGAAGACGTCTATTGTCATTTCACACACATGTAAACAAATTCAGTATTGTCAAGTGCAAAAGTCATTGTTTGGTTCCAAGGTTGTCATAGCCAGGAGCGGCACTGGGGTTAAGCTCCCAGTGCCCATAAAATGCTCCTTATGGCGTGCGTCTCGAAAAGCCTCTGACAACTAAGTCCAACTCCTAGCCTGCCCGTGTGGTTTAGTCTCTAAGCCCGGCGGAACTGCTTTTACTAATAGGAGAAGGGGCGAGGGCGGATCTCTGGCGCCTTAAAACCAGATGCTTCGGGTAGATGGTGGCTCGTCAACCTGGGAAGGTAGCCCATCTAGGGGAAGGTAAACCCTGATTTCAAACCAACCTTGCGGCACACCTGGTCACGGGAAAGGCTTCGGGAGTCAACCCTGAGGAAAAATCCGGAGTCGGAGCCCCTAAGTCAGTTCTCTGTTGTGCTCAACATCGTTCTGGCAGCTCCTGCGACGGCGCTGGTGCCAAACTATAGCAGCCCTGCTGTTCCTTTGGATTCATCAGTGACGTGGAGAGGGGGGACATGCTGCATGGGTAACATCTTGTCCTCCATATCTTCCTGCCCAGGCTTGAATCCTACCAACGCCCAACGCTGGAAGGTAGAACACCGCTGCGTATCAGCCTGTTCAGCCACAGGCGGTGCTGTTCCAGCAGAGTAGACGTTTAGGATTCTCTTCCATGGTCATCATAGACCGACGGAGGCCGACGAAAAGTCATTGTTATATTAATACATACCGGTCACCTGTTGAGTTGGTACCAAAAAGGCCCAGATCAAAACGTAGCCAATTGGTTGCTAGTTAGCATATTAGCGATTTGGCGTTAGCACACTTCGCTCACTTTTCCTTGGTATTTTCAAATAAAACAAAGAGTCTATCACCACAAAGGTATAGTGGTTTGTTAATCGAGACAATAAATCCAACTCTAGCACTGCCTGTGTTTTTTTAAACAAACATGAAATAGCTTAACAATGTTTATACAAGGGCAGATGTAAACAAAGCTTTTTTCAAAAGGGTGGAACTTCTGGGTCACGGATGTATAATTTCTTGTTAAATAGCACCTCACTGTGGAAATTAAGGTATCCAAAACAGTACTGCAATTCTTAGAGAATTGATAGTAAACTACCGTTAGTAATTAACGGTTACACGAACACCTCTGAAGTAGAGTGGTACATATCCAGTGAAACGTTGGAGTGCAGTTATCATGGATTTTAGTAACTCCTGGAATCCCTAATGTCCAAATTGCTCGGTCGGAACTAACTGTTGTATAAACAAGATTAAAAAAACAACAAAAATAGCATTACATTAATCTTGTCTATACCTGAGAGTTTCCAGACTGCACCATGGATCCTCTTGTAGAGCAGACAGCATCTTCACTCCTGAGTCTCCTGGATGATTGTAGCTCAGGTCCAGCTCTCTCAGATGGAAGGGGTTGGACCTCAGAGCTGAGGCCAGAGCAGCACACCCTTCTTCTGTGACCATACACCCTGACAATCTGGAGACAGTAAGATGATGAAAAAGATAATAAAAAGGAAGTAAATTCACATCAAATAACTGCATCCTGACCTGAGAATCTGCAGTCTACAAAATGAGCTTTCCAGTCCAGCGGACAAAATCTTCACTCCTGAATCCTTCAGGATGTTGTTACTCAGGTTCAGCTCGCTCAGATGGGAGGGGGTAGATCTCAGGGCTTCAGCCAGAGAAGCACAACCTTCCTCTGTCACCAGACATTCTGACAGACTGAAGTTGAAAAAAAAAGGTCAAATATTGATCTTTATCGTCATTAAGCTCAAATGTATTCCATTCATCTGCATCCTAACCTGAGAATCTCCAGTTTACAGTGTGGACTTTCCAGTCCAACAGACAAAATCTTCACTCCTGAATCCTTCAGATTGTTGTTAGTCAGGTCCAGCTCTCTTACACTAGAGGACTGGGACTTCAGAACCGAGGACAGAGCTTCACAGCTTCTCTCTGAGAGGTTACAAATGCTCAGCCTAAAGAATGAACGTTAAATATTCCATTCATTTCTGTATAAAATTAACCATAATACTGTATATTTCAATGGTTTATACGTCCACTTACAGAGCTTTGGTGGAGGCTTTGACCACTGGCAGCAGCCTTAGAAGAGCCTCTTCTGTAGCAGAGTATTTCTTCAGGTCAAACACAGCCAGATTTTCCTCTGACGTCAGTAAGATGAAGACCAGAGCTGACCACTGAGCAGGAGACAGTTTATCTGTGGAGAGATGCCCTGAACTCAGGGACTGTTGGATCTCCTCCACTAGAGAACGATCATTCAGTTCATTCAGACAGTGAAACAGATTGATGCTTTTTTCTGTGGACATATTCTCGTTAACCTTCTTCTTTATATATTGGACTGTTTTTTGAGTTGTATGCAAGCTACTTCCTGACTCTGCCAGCAGGCCTCTGAGGAGAGTCTGATTGGTCTCCAGTGAAAGACCCAAAAGGAAGCGGAGGAACAAGTCCAGATGTCCATTTGGACTTTGTAATGCCTTGTCCACAGCACTCTGGTGGAGATGATTTAGTTTTTCTTTAAACACTTTGGACCACAGAAATGTTGTTTGTTGTTCTCCCAGCAGGTTGACACCAGAGTTGATGAAGGTTAGATGGACATGAAGAGCAGCCAGAAACTCCTGAACGCTCAGATGGATGAAGCAGAACACTTTGTCCTGGTACAGGCTTCCCTCCTCTTTAAAGATCTGTGTGAACACTCCTGAGTACACTGAGGCTGCTCTGATATCAATGCCACAATCTGTCAGGTCTGACTCATAGAAGATCAAGTTGCCTTTCTGTAGTTGCTCAAAAGCCAGTTTTCCCAGAAACTCAATCATCCTAACACTCTCTGGACTCCAGTGTGGATCTGTCTCGGCTCCACCTTCATACTTGACTTTCTTCACTTTCACCTGAACCACCAGGAAGTGGATGTACATCTCAGTCAGGGTCTTGGGCAGCTCTCCTCCCTCTCTGGTTCTGGGCACATCCTCCAGAACTGTAGCGGTGATCCAGCAGAAGACCGGGATGTGGCACATGATGTGGAGGCTTCGTGATGATGTGGTAGATGATCTTGGTGGCCTGCTCCTCATCTCTGGATTTCTTCCTGAAGTATTCCTCCTTCTGTGGGTCAGTGAAACGTCTGACCTCTGTTACCATGGCAACACAGCAAGGAGGGATCTGATTGGCTGCTGCAGGTCGTGTGGTTATCCAGAGGCGAGCAGAGGGAAGCAGGTTCCCCCTGATGAGGTTTGTGAGCAGTACATTCACTGAGGTGGACTGTCTAGGGTCAGTTAACAGTTCAGTTTTGTGGAAGTCCAAAGGAAGTCGACACTCATCCAGACCATCAAAGATGAACACAACCTGAAACTGTTCAAAGTTGCACATTCCTGCTTCTTTGGTTTCAGTAAAGAAGTAGTGAATGAGTTCCACCAAGCTGAACTTTCTCTCTTTCAGCACATTCAACTCTCTAAAAGTGAATGGAAATGTGAACTGGATGTCCTGATTGACTTTTCCTTCAGCCCAGTCCAGAGTGAACTTCTGTGTTAAGACCGTTTTCCCAATGCCAGCCACTCCCTTTGTCAGCACTGTTCTGATTGGTTTATCTCTTCCATGTGAGCTTTTAAAGATGTCTTCTTGTCTGATGGTTCTTTCTGGTCTGTCTGGTTTCCTGGATGCCATTTCAATTTGCCTGACCTCATGTTCTTCATTGACCTCTGTGGTCTGTTCCTCTATGATGTACAGCTCTGTGTAGATCTGGTTCAGAGGAGTTGGAGTTCCTGCTTTAGTGATCCCCTCAAACATAGACTGGAACCTCTTTTTAAGCTTAGACTTCAGTTTAATTTGACAAATTGGAGCAAAAAGTCCTGAATGAAGAGAAACATTCAATTTCAATCAAATAATGTCTGCAAGTACATTTTTTTTCAGTTTAAGCTATGGTCACAAAGATTCTTATGAACGTTGGGTTCGTAAGAATCTCCCAGTTCCTACAAATTCTGGATTCAGATATTTGTGGAGCGGGGCATAGCTTCTTATAGCTGTTGTTCAGTTCGCAAGAGCAAATTGAGGCATTCTTGAGAAATGAGGTGCTTTTCTGTCATACAATAGCCCTAGAGTTCTTACGTTCTTCGTAAGGGTGCCTTGGGATCGTCCTATGGCATACTTACTGCAATCTTATGAAAATTTTTTGTGTAACTCACAGCACTCCCAAGTCATTGGTAGGAATATCTTACAGCTTTCAGCACATTTTGTCGGCACAAATGTCACAAGAATGACATACTTCCGCCTTATTAGCACCTCACTACCACCTTATGCACACTGTACGAATCTCTGTACGAATGGGGATTCGTACGGCGTTTCCTACGACTGCTGTAAGGGGCCCTCAAGAACAACTTAAGGTGTTCTTGAGGCATACTTATGGCCAACATCTTGCATAGTTCTTACGTTGTTCCTATGGCATTCATACGGTTGCCCTACAATGAGGGGTTTTCGTGGAGTGTTCGTAGAAATCTTGGACAAGACCATCGACGTGGCCACAAACTTACAAATGGTCTGTGAACACTGGATTCTCCTACGGCTGCCCTAAGAAGGCTGTACGAAATGGTCCAAAAATTGTTCATACGGTGTTCGCAGCCATTCATAAGGGTATTTGTGACCGTAGTTTTAATGAGCAAATTAAGGTTTTGATGAAATTCTCTTACTGCTTTGCAGATGATCGGCCAGCTCTTTCTGCTTCATCCTCCTCAGGAAGTTCAGTGTGATCTTCAGAAACGACTCTTTGCTACTGCTCATAGGATCTTCATCCTCATCCTCCAGTGCATCCTCATTCTTCCTCTGATTCTCTAAGCATTCTGAGTAACTTGGACTTAGAAGTTTCTGCATCTTTTTCAGTTCATTCTTGACAAAATAAATTGTGTTTTCTTCCAGCAGCTGAAGCAAAGAAATGTAGAATTAAGTTTTAACTAAAACATAACATATCATAAGTTCTGATCTCTCTCTATATTTACTCCCCAACAGTACACATACATTGTGCCAACATTGGCCTGACGTACCAAGTATACATCAGGAATATGTCTTATAGAGGTCGTTTGCACATTGGCAAGACATTGGCTAGATGTCGGCATTACACTGACATCTAGCCAATGTCTTGCCAGTGTGCAATCGACATCTATAAGACATACAGTGGGGTAAAAAAGTATTTAGTCAGCCACCAATTGTGCAAGTTCTCCCACTTAAAAGATGAGAGAGGTCTCTAATTTTCATCATAGGTATACCTCAACTACGAGAGACAAAATAAGATTTCTTTCTGAAGAGCAGGCTGGAGCACTGACAGTTTCAAATCCATGTCAGCAGTAAAAGTTCAGAGACTGTGGTCGTAATCTGCTGATTTTTTTGGTTCATTAATACCAGTGGCTCTTAAACTTTTTTTTTTATTCCCCATTTTGGGGAGCTGTTAACAAACCCACCTACCCACAGCTATTCCTCTGCCCCTCCACCCACAATGAATTCAAGTGCAAGCTAAGCCTCATCATATTTCCTTTTCTTCTTGGCTTTTTTTGTTAATGATCGTCTGGAATTTCTCTTTGGTCATCATTTTGATGGAGAGAATTTTAAACATTAGGTCATGATATAATTTTATCCATCTATCCATCCATTTATCTTCTACTGCTTAATCATTCTCTGGTTGGGGGGACTGCAGCCTATCCCAGCATCTTTGGGTGCGAGGCAGGGTACATGCTGGACAGATCGCCAGTCCATTGCAGGGCAGATATAATTTTATCAGTAATTTTAATTCTAATATGATAAAACACTGAGTAGCTTTTATTTTCATTTGCATTTTCAGTTTTAACTGTGAAACTTTTGACTTTGCACGAAATAATAACCCCAACCCCCCACCCCCGTTTCCCCCACGGAAGGTCTGGACCTCGGGAAGTGAGGAAAAAATGTTGTGGCCCTTACTACCACCAAAGTTGCCCATCCCTGATCTATAAAGACTGATCTTGTTTTATGGGTTTTGGACAAATGCCATTTATTGCTATGTTGGGACATTTTTCCTGCATGATGAAAAGCAGGAAATTCTGAAATGTTGATGTTGGATTTAGAGCTGGGCAATAAATCGATTTTTAATTGGTATTCCAATAGTTTTGTTTGTAAGATTTTTTTTAAATGAAAATCGACTGAATCGACCCCCCCACACACAGACACACAAAATATATGTACTGTATATTTTCATTTTTTCCCCATTTTCGCTAGAGTAAATGTAACAGCCTCTAATGTGAGGCATCACCCCCACCCCCGTCTCTCTCTGATACAAACCCACATGAAACATGGCAGCATGCACGGAGAAAAGGGAGGATCTTGTTCCTAAAAAAGGCAGCCTAACCTCTGTCATATGGAATTGGTTCAGCTTCGCACTTTCTGACAATGAACAAACATTTCATAACTGATGACTAGAGTCTGAAAAGTGTCTGTTTACAGGCTGTGAAAGTAAGCATTCACTGTGGATTTGTTTACAGTTGCTATGGTTATGTGGTGGCGGAGTAATTTCAGAATGGTGATTAAATTGCAGCGGACTACATGTTTTTTCAAGAAGAAGTGAGGCATGTTCATTTATTTTACAAAACGTAAGATTGGTTTGCACTTTGTGTATTCAGCTTAGATGATGGAGGAACCCTTTAGTTTTTATGTTCATTTTACAAAAGGTTGTTACTTTATTCTAAATTTGTGGATTTGTCTTTGATCAGGGCTTTATTCAAAAAAAGGTTTTGTTTGGTTTGCACTTTGGTTGCACTTTGTATCGAAAAGTCGTTTTGTTTTAGTAAGAGTAATTGGTTTTATAAATTAGTTCAGACAACTTAAGAGAATGGAATTTAGTTTTATGTTCAGACAGGCAGACACAGCACCATGACAAGCCCATTTCACCTTTGCCGGAATCAGTTAGAAACTGCAATATTAAAATCTGATTTATTTTAAAATTACTGTATTATCTTGGCGGATCTCACAAGTCCTGTGTTATTTGCTGTTGTCTATCATCCTCCAAAATATAATAAGGGCTTCATTAATGAGTTTTCTGAATTTTTGGCAGATGTTATACCAAAATATGATAAACTTTTGATCTGCGGGGACTTTAATATTCATGTCTGTTGTCCATCTGATCAGCTGGCATTTGATTTTAAAAGACTGTTGGCGACATTTAATTTAAATATTTTAGCAGACAAACCAACACACTGTCTTGGTCACACTCTGGACCTTGTTATCTCTTTTGGGCTCTCAATCTCTCTCAAAGAAATTTCTGAGTCTGTCATCTCGGATCATTTCCCCATTATTTTTGAATTGTTGACCCCTTCATCACCCAGCAAGCCTGTGGCTCCATCATGCTGGCGTTGCATCATCACTTCTTCAATGTCAGAGGAGTTTTCTGCTGCTTTTAGGGATTCACAGTTTTTTGCCTTAAATGGACTTGTTTCCCCTTCCCATCCGGATAATATTCTTTCCTCCTTTCATACCACCTGCTCTGGGATTTTGGACTCTATTGCCCCATTTCAGCTTAAATCGGCTAAACCGAAAACAGATGCCTGGCTAAACGACACTACCTGTGCCATTAGACAGCGGGTCAGGCAGGCTGAACGGAGATGGAAAAAGGACAAATTACATGTGTCTCTGGAATTTTTGGGGGATTGTCTTCCTGATTACCAGAGGACCGTGCAAAAGGCAAAATTTCAGTATCTCTCTGATATTATTTCTAGCAGCAGTCACTGTCCTAGAGTGCTATTTAACACAATTAACTCTTTTATAAACCCATGCACTCTGACTGTAACAGATGATTCGTTTACAACATGTGAGAATTTTCTTCACTTTTTTGTTGATAAAGTGGACTCTGTCAGACGAGTTATTAATAACAGTTTTAATGGAAGCTTGTCTGTTGTCCCGGGTTACTCTGGTGTGTTTGAACAGTTTGAGTTGGTCTCTTTATCATCACTTACTGATATAGTGAAGTCTCTGAAGCCAGCAAATTGCTCACTGGATGTTGTTCCCGCTGGAATACTGAAAAGGGTTTTTAATACTGTAGGGCCTGGTCTTTTGGTTTTTATTAATTCCTGCCTTAGTTCAGGATTTGTCCCGCCTGCTTTTAAACATGCTGTGGTTAGGCCCCATCTTAAAAAACCTCACCTTGACCCTTGGATTGTCCTCTCCGGGTTGGGGACAGGCTCCTGCCCCAAGTGGAGGAGTTTAAGTATCTTGGGGTCTTGTTCACGAGTGAGGGGAAAATGGAGCGAGAGATCGACAGACGGATTGGAGCAGCATCTGCAGTGATGCGGACGTTGTACCGGTCTGTTGTGGTGAAGAGGGAGCTTAGTTCTAAGGCAAAGCTGTCGATTTACCAGTCAATCTACGTTCCTACTCTCACCTATGGTCACGAGCTTTGGGTAATGACCGAAAGAACGAGATCGCGGATACAAGCGGCTGAAATGAGCTTTCTCCGTAGGATTGCTGGACTCACCCTCAGAGATAGGGTGAGGAGCTCAGTCATCCGGGAGAGGCTCAGAGTAGAACCGCTGCTCCTCCACATTGAAAGGAGTCAGTTGAGGTGGTATGGGCATCTGATTAGGATGCCTCCTGGACGCCTCCCACTTGAGGTGTTTCAGGCACGTCCCACTGGGAGGAGACCCCGGGGCAGACCCAGGACTCGGTGGAGAGACTATGTCTCCCAGCTAGTCTGGGAACGCCTTGGTATCCCCTCTGAAGAGCTGGAGCAGGTGGCTGGGGAGAGGGAAGTCTGGGCTTCTCTGCTTGAACTGCTGCCTCCGCGACCCGGACCTCCGGAAAAGCGGTAGAAGATGGATGGATGGATGGACCTTGACCCTTCGTTTTATCTTGGACCCATTTCTCATTTGCCCTTTTTATCTAAGGTTTTAGAAGAAGCTGTTTTTATACAGTTGTAATCTTTTTTAAAAGACATCTCTATTTTTGAGAAGTTTCAATCTGGGTTTAGATCTCGTCACAGCACTGAGTCTGCCCTGCTAAAGGTGCACAATGATGTTATGATGTCTGTTGATGCCAAATGCCCTGTGGTCTTAGTGCTGCTAGATCTTACAGCATCCTTTGACACGGTGGACCTTACTATCCTTTTGTCACGCCTGAATCACGATGTTGGCATCCATGGCACTGCACTTAAGTGGTTTGAATCCTACCTACAGTGGGGCAAAAAAGTATTTAGTCAGCCACCAATTGTGCAAGTTCTCCCACTTAAAAGATGAGAGAGGTCTCCAATTTTCATCATAGGTATACCTCAACTATGAGAGACAAAATGAGAAAAAAAAAATCCAGAAAATCACATTGAAGGATTTTTAATGAATTAATTGGTAAATTCCTTGGTAAAATAAGTATTTGGTCACCTACAAACAAGCAAGATTTCTGGCTCTCACAGACCTGTAACTTCTTCTTTAAGAGGCTCCTCTGTCCTCCACTCATTACCTGTATTAATGGCACCTGTTTGAACTCATTATCAGTATAAAAGACACCTGTCCACAACCTCAGTCAGACTCCAAACTCCACTATGGCCAAGACCAAAGAGCTGTCAAAGGACACCAGAAACAAAATCGTAGACCTGCACCAGGCTGGGAAGACTGAATCTGCAATAGGTAAGCAGCTTGGTGTGAAGAAATCAACTGTGGGAGCAATTATTAGAAAATGGAAGACATACAAGACCACTGATAATCTCCCTCGATCTGGGGCTCCACGCAAGATCTCACCCCGTGAGGTCAAAATGATCACGAGAACGGTGAGCAAAAATCCCACAACCACACGGGGGGACCTAGTGAATGACCTGCAGAGAGCTGGGACCAAAGTAACAAAGGCTACATCAGTAACACACTACGCCGCCAGGGACTCAAATCCTGCAGTGCCAGACGTGTCCCCCTGCTTAAGCCAGTACATGTCCAGGCCCATCTGAAGTTTGCTAGAGAGCATTTGGATGATCCAGAAGAGGATTGGGAGAATGTCATATGGTCAGATGAAACCAAAATAGAACTTTTTGGTAAAAACTCAACTTGTCGTGTTTGGAGGAGAAAGAACACCATACCTACTGTGAAGCATGGGGTGGAAACATCATACTTTGGGGCTGTCTTTCTGCAAAGGGACCAGGACGACTGATCCGTGTAAAGGAAAGAATGAATGGGGCCATGTATTGTGAGATTTTGAGTGAAAACCTCTTTCCATCAGCAAGGGCATTGAAGATGAAACGTGGCTGGGTCTTTCAGCATGACAATGATCCCAAACACACTGCCCGGGCAACGAAGGAGTGGCTTCGTAAGAAGCATTTCAAGGTCCTGGAGTGGCCTAGCCAGTCTCCAGATCTCAACCCCATAGAAAATCTTTGGAGGGAGTTGAAAGTCTGTGTTTCCCAGTGACAGCCCCAAAACATCACTGCTCTAGAGGAGATCTGCATGGAGGAATGGGCCAAAATACCAACAACAGTGTGTGAAAACCTTTTGAAGACTTACAGAAAACATTTGACCTCTGTCATTGCCAACAAAGGGTATATAACAAAGTATTGAGATGAACTTTTGTTTTTGACCAAATACTTATTTTACCGAGGAATTTACCAATTAATTCATTAAAAATCCTTCAATGTGATTTTCTGGATTTTTTTTTTCTCATTTTGTCTCTCATAGTTGAGGTATACCTATGATGAAAATTGGAGACCTCTCTCATCTTTTAAGTGGGAGAACTTGCACAATTGGTGGCTGACTAAATACTTTTTTTCCCCCACTGTATCTAACAGAACTTTTTCTGTAATGATTAGTGACATGTCTTCTTCTAGGGCCTCTCTCTCCTGTGGGGTCCCATAGGGCTCTATCCTTGGCCCTATTCTGTTTTCATTATATATGCTGCCACTCGGGTCAATAATAGCCAGGCACAACATGTCTTTCCACTGTTATGCGGACGATTTGCAGCTTTATTTACCTTTGAACCCAGAACAAACAAACTCACAAAGTGTTCTATTGGACTGCATCACTGACATTAAGTTGTGGTTAAGCCAAAATTTTCTCCACTTTAAATGAAGAAAAAACAGAATGTATTGCGTTTGGGGATACTGTAATGGCTGGCTTTGGTACCCTCTCTTTAAGGCTCAGTTCAGCTGTCAGAAATTTGGGGGTGACTTTTGACAGCCATTTTAAAATTTGATAAACAGATTGACAATGTAGTCAAGATGAGCTTTTATCAATTACATCTGTTATCCAAAGCCAAACCTTTCCTGAGCTGTCATGATATTCAGATAGCCATCCACGCTTTAATCACTTCTCGACTTGATTACTGCAATGCACTTTATGTTGGCATCTCTGTCTTCTCTCAGCCGCCTTCAACTTGTGCAAAATGCATCGGCCCGTCTTTTGACCAACACACCTAGGAGAGAGCACATTACTCCGATCCTTTTTTCACTTCACTGGTTTCTAGTCTATTTTAGAATTAATTTTAAACTTTTGCTTTTTGTTTTTAAAGCTCTTAATGGCCTTGCTCCCGTTTATCTGTCTGAGATTTTGACTGTCCGTGACCAAGGCAGGGCTTTGAGGTCATCCAGTCAGCTTTTGCTGGATGTGCCCAGGTCAAGGTATAAACATTGGGGTGACCGAGCCTTTTCTGTTGTCGTCCCCAGGCTCTGGAATAATCTCCCCCCGACCTACGTGCTATCTCTGACCTGGCCCTTTTTAAATCAGAACTTAAAACACATTTGTTTAGGATGGCTTTTAATACCCAGTAGTGGTGATATTTGTCTTGGCATTTGTTTTTATTTTATTCTTATTTTTAGGTATTTATTCTCATTTCTTTGTTTATGTTATTTGTTTTTAATGCTGTTTAATTTTCTGTAAAGCACTTTGGTCACCTATGGGTTGTTTTAAAGCGCTATATAAATAAAGTACATTACATTACATTGCATTGTGTAATTTTAATACTTGGTCATTTATGTTTCATGTTTTTTTATGATCCAAAAATTAAAAGATTCTAGTGCACTATTCGTACATACATTAGAAATTATGACCACAGTGGAATACTGAACGAAGAACAGTCCTTACCATAAATATGGTGTCCAGGTCTGTTTGATGCTGAGGGACAGACTGACCACTGAGAACCTCTGAGCTCTGCTGGTTAATGCTGCAAAAACATTAGGCATTAGGCTCCGTACAGTTTTTCCAGAGGTGTCATGCTCTACATCCCAAAATTAGAAAAAGCTGGGATTATATGAAGAAAAAAAAGATTCTTAAATTTATTTTGACTTTTATTTCAAACCAGACAGTATGAACTCCAGACATTTCGTGTTTATCCATTCAATTTCATTTCATTAACATGTATCCATTTCTGTATTGCAGGCCTGCAATACACTCCAAAAATGTTTGGAAAGTAAAGGATTTACTACTTTGTAATATTGCCATTCCTTCTCAATATATACAGTATATACAGTGGACATTAAAAGTCTACACACCCCTGTTCAAATGTCAGGTTTTTGTGGTGTAAAAAAATGAGACCAAGATAAATCATTTCAAAACTTTTTCCACCATTAATGTGACTTATAACCTGTACAACCCAATTGAAAAACAAACTGAAATCTTTTAAGAGGAAAAATAAAAAACTTACAATAACCTGTTTGCATAAATATGCACACTCTGTTATAACTGGGGATGTGGCTATGCTCAGAATTAACCAATCACATTAAAACTCATGTTAAATGGGAGTCAGCTCACACCTGCCACCATTTAAAGTGCCTCTGATTAACCCCAAATAAAGTTCAGCTGTTCTAGTAGGCTTTTCCTGACATTTTTGTAGTCACATCTCGGCACAAGCCATGGTCCGCAGAGAGTTTCCAAAGCATCAGAGGGATCTCATTGTTCAAAGGTATCAGTCTGAAGAAGGGTACAAAAGAATTTCTAAGCCAAATATACCATGGAACACAGTTCAGACAGTCATTATCAAGTGGGGAAAATATGGCACAACAGTGACATTACCAAGAACTGGACATCCCTCCAAAATTGATAAAAAGATGAGAAGAAAACTGGTCAGGGAGGCTGCCAAGAGGCCGACAGCAACACTGAAGAAGCTGCAGGAATTTCTGGTAAGTACTGGCTGTTTAGTACATGTGACAATAATCTCCCGTCTAAGGTGGCAAGCACAGAAGCCATATCTTTCTATGAAAAACATCCAACCCCAGCTACACAGCCACATCCCAGTTATAAGAGGGTGTGCATATTTATGCAACCAGATTATTGTAAGTTTTTTATTTTTGCCCTTAAAAGATTGCAGTTTGTTTTTCAATTGGGTTGTACAGGTTATAAGTCACATTAATGGTGGAAATTTTTTGAAATGATTTATCTTGGTCTCATTTTTTTACATCACACAAACCTGGCATTTGAACAGGGGTGTGTAGACTTTTTATATCCACTGTCTGTGTGTGTGTGTGTGTGTGTGTGTGTGTGTGTGTGTGTGTGTGTGTGTGTGTGTGTGTGTGTGTATGTGGTGACGTTTCAAGGGCTCACACAATGATGAGAGAGGATTTGGAACATAGTAGGCATTTATTTCATCACTGTCGAATTACGCAGAACAGAGGGAAGGTCATACACACTCACTTCATTCAGGGTGACACACACACATAATCTCTCACACGCACGGAAAACAACACTGTCACAACCAGACTTATAACACAATTCTAATGGTTCAACAATAATGGTCAGAGCACAAGTATTATATCAGTCTATGAATCCTCCGCAGTGCAAAGCATGCCGAGAGAATTCCTCGCCCCTTATCACAGCCCCAACGTTATACTATCCCCCCTATTCCCTATCCCCCACTATTCTCCAAGGCCTGGAAAAACTTATTTCCTGGGCAAGAATGAACTTTTTTTTTTTTTTTTTTTGTAACTTAGATTTTTATTCATTTTTCATCATATATAATGCATTCAGATCACATTCTACATTTAAAACACAAAGGGGTTAGGGTAGGGAAAAATAAAAAAAATAAATAAATAAAAAAAAAATAAAATAAAAAAATAAAAAAAAGGGGGGGGGGACAAATGTTGGAGCATCAAGTTTTTAGTTTCCATCTCTTAATTCTTCTGGTTTTTCCAGCGTCTTTGGTTATTCTTTCAATTTCTGCCTCGTTGTTGCACTTTGTAGTGTGTCCATTTCCGCCATTTTTTCTCCCATATTCCTTCTTGCATTCTTCGTCGATATGTTAGTTTTTCCATCATACGTATGTCCTCAACAATGTCAGTCCATTGTTCTTGGTCAGGAAGAACTTCTGATCGCCATTTTTTTGTGATAGTTTTTTTACATGCAATCAACAAGATTTTAACTAGATATCTGTCCTCAGCCTGTATAACATTGTCTTTTTTAAGATCACATAAGTACATCAGGTTACAGTTCATTGGTATATTATATCCTAATATCCTCTGTATTGTCACATGCATAGATTTCCAAAATGATGATATTTTGTAGCATTTCCAAAACATATGTGAGTGGTCTGCATTTTGAGCCCCACATCCCCTCCAGCATAAAGATTGGGTATTTGTATATTTTCCTTGAATCTGTGGTGTAATGAAAAAGCGAATCAGGTTTTTCCATCCAAATTCCCTCCATGCCCTTGAATTTGTTGATGTGTGTTGTGTTTTCCATATTTCCTGCCAGCTTTCTTCTGTTATGTTTAAATTGAGCTCTTTCTCCCATTTCTCCTTTATATAGTTACTTGTATGATTGTTTGTCATAAGTTTCTGATATAGTTTTGAAATAATTCTTATTTTATTTCCTGCATATGAGCTTAAAATAAGTTGTATAATCTCGTTCACATCTGTTTGGAGGTTATGCCTAATCTTCTTCATATAGTAATCTCTCATCTGCAGATATCTGAAAAATTCCGATCTTTCTAATTTAAATTTTCTCCTGATATTTACAAAGCTCCCGAGATCTTTTTTTCCGATATTGCCCCATGCTGTGATTCCCTTGTTCACCAGATTTTTGTATCCCCTATCTTGTTTTGTCGGTTCAAACTGACTGTCAAATGCTACCCATTTCAATAGTTTTATGTCTTCCCTTATATTATATTTTTGTACTATTTTATACCACAGTTCTAAAGTAAATTTAGTGATTGGGTCTATTTGTTTGATTTGCTTATATGCATCTTTATGCCCTATTATGCTTTGTACTGGGAGTCCCTCAATTTCCTTTTCCATTTCTTTCCATTTTGCCTCATATCCCTCGTCGCACCAACATATGATATATCTTATTTGTGCTGAGTAGTAATATTCCTTTAGACTCGGTAGGCCCATGCCTCCTTTCTCTTTTGGTAATTGGAGGGTTTTATATTTCACTCTTGGTTTTTTACCTCCCCAAACAAATCTCGATATCATCCTGTCCCACTTTGAGAATTGGGCATCTGGAATCTCTGTTGGTATAGCCTGGAAGAGGTAAAGTAATCTAGGTTGTATGCTGATTTTGACTGTCTCAATTTTTGAATTCAGATCCATATTTAAGATTGACCATCTATCAATATCTTTTTTTATTTCTTGTTCCAACCTATCATAGTTTGCTTTATATATTTTGCTTAGGTCTTTAGGTATGTTCACTCCAAGGTATTTTATTTCTTTTTGGTTCCAGTTTAGTTTGATCTTATCAGTTATCTGGTTTAGAGGGTTATAGTGGAATGTCAGTATTTGTGTTTTTGTTATGTTTATCTTGTATCCTGATAATTTTCCAAAATTTTCTATCAAGTTCATCATTTCCATTATTGATTTATCTGGTTGTTCAAGGTAAACTATAATATCGTCTGCAAATAGCCCAATCTTGTGTTCCGCCCCCTTTATTGTTACACCTTTTAATTTCTTATTTTGTCGTATCGCTTGAGCCAATGGTTCTATGAACAGAGCAAACAAGGTAGGCGATAAGCAGCATCCCTGCCTAGTTGATCTTTGTATATTTACTTTGTCTGTTAAGCTACCGTTTATCTTGATTCTTGCCACAGGTTCTTGATATAGCGTCCTTATGCATTGTACTGATTTTTCGTTAAATCCAAAGCGCTCCAGTACACTATATAGGAATTTCCAGTTAACCCTGTCAAATGCTTTTTCTGTGTCTAAACTCATTATTACTGCGCTTTTCTTTTCTTTATGTATTTGGTTAATTATATGTATTGTTCTCCTGATATTGTCATGTGTTTGGCGTCCCTCTATGAATCCAGTTTGATCATCTTCTATCAATTCCGTCAAGAATGTCTTTATTCGTTTACATATAATTGTTGTGTATATTTTATAATCTACATTTAATAAAGAGATTGGTCTATAGTTTCCGCATTGTTCTTTATCTTTCCCTGGTTTTAAAATAACTGAAATGATTGCTTCGTTCCATGATGGAGGTATTTTGTTGTTGTTCAGCGTCCATTTAAATGACTTTAGGAGTTGTGGCGTGAGTTCTTCTATAAACAGTTTATAAAACTCAGATGAGTATCCATCACTACCTGGTGATTTACCGTTTTTAAGTGACTTAATCACATCTCTGATTTCTTGTGTTGTTATTTCTGCTGTTAGTTTTTCATTTTGTTGATTTCCTATTGATGGCAAGTCCAATGTGTCTAGAAATTTTTTGATATCTTTAGTATTTGTTTCTTCAGGTTGCGAGTATAGTTCTTGGTAGAAATTATGGAAAATTTCTTCGATGTTTTCTGGGTTAACTGTGGTTTTATTTGTGGTGGGGTCTTTAATCTTGTATACATTATTCATTGTTTGTTGTTTTCTTAACCGTTTTGCCAGCAGTTTTGTGGCTTTTGGACCCGTTTCATAATATTTTTGCTTTAGATATCAATTTTTCCTTTCAATTTCATCCATTTGTGTTTCTTTTATCTTTGTTTTTTCTTCTTTAATTTCTTGATATATTTTTGGATCATTTGTGCTTTGATGTTTACGTTCTAATTCCCTCAGTCTCTCACATCTTTGTTCATACGCTTCCAGTTTAGTCTTATTTGCTTTTCCTGTTTCAACAATTAATTTACCCCTTAACACGGCTTTTAGTGCGTCCCATAGTATTGTTGGGTCCACTTCTTCATTGTCATTCTCTTGGATATATTCGTTTATGTTTATTTTTATTCTTTCTTTCATTTTCTCATCATTTAACAGTCCTACGTTAAGTTTCCATGTTGTTTGTCGTTTTCTATTGTTTAAATATATTTCCATGTATATAGGATTATGATCTGATATTTCTGCCCCTCCAATCCAACAATTTCTAACCCTGTGTCTGTCACCTTCATTCATAAGGAAGTAATCTATTCTAGAGTGTACTTTATGGGCTGCTGAATAATGTGTATAGTCTTTTTCGAGTGGGTGTAGGTCCCTCCATATGTCTACCATACCCATTTCTGCCAGTGAGGTTCTTATGAACTTTGTTACATGTTTTTTTGTCTTCTTAACACTTGTTGTGTCAACTTCATGATCCATGACAGCATTTAAGTCTCCTCCACAAATTAGGACTCCTTCACTGTGTGTTGCTATGAGATCAAACAGATGTTGAAAAAAACCCTTGTCACTTTCTGGTGGGGCATAGATGTTCACTAATGTAATCTGCATACCATCTATTCTTCCCTTTATTATTACATACCTGCCTTCTTTATCCTGGATTTCCTGTTCACTTTCAAATTGTATTTTATTTGAGATTAGTATCATAACCCCCCTTTTTGCTCCTCCCTTAAATGAACTGTAGTAGGAGTTCTTATAGCCAAATCTCTTTAGTTTCACATGTTCTGTCTTGCTCAAATGTGTCTCTTGCATAAATATAATTTCAGCTTTTTCCTTCTTGAATTTTCTTATTATTCTTTCCCTTTTAACAGGTGAGTTCAGACCATTCACGTTTAGTGTCATTATCTTAAGATTTTTACCCATATTCATGTTTTTCCATTTTTTTAACTTGTGCTCCTAGCCCCTTTAACAACAAAAATAACACATATTTATATAAAAACACATTAAAAAATCTCGACCTCCGTACTTTGGGCCTTTCTTCTGCCCACTGGTCCCTGTTGGTGGGTGGGGGGTTTGTCTTCACAGAGTGAAGGGCCCTCCCTAGACTTCTAATTACTATCAAAGTAATAGTCATAAGTCTAGAAATGTCCAACAAATATCACTTAAACCTCTCCTAGCCGTCTGTTTCTCTTTTACCTTGTCTTCTTGGCCTTCATTTCTTCTGTGCCTTTCTTAATCTTTGTTATGATCTAGGCTTTCAGTTGAAAGCCTTGTAGCTTGTCCTGGGCCTGCTGCTCTACGTCTCTCCCCCTTCTTCCGCCGTTCACTCGTCTCCACTCCGTCTGTCGTGGTGCGTTCAGGGCCGCCGCTGCTCCAGCCGTCTCCTTCGGCACGCTCACCTCAAGGCCCCGCTCCATCATATCCCGCGCTGCCTCTTCGGCCGTGTTGTAGGTTCTTGTGCCTTCCTCCCAATGAATCCTCATTTTCGTTAGCGGCGTTTGGAATCTAATTTTTTTCTCTTTCAGCGTTTTTTTAATATTGGCATATTTCTTCCGCTGCTGCACGATTTTTGTCGGGTAGTCATGGTCAAAAAATACCTGTTTGTCGCCGATTCGTATCTTTTTTTTCCATGCTTGCGTCAGGATTCTTTCCTTTATGTCATATTTCACAAAGTTTACCACAACTGACCTGGGTGGAGAGTTTGTTTTCGGGTTCTGTGCCGGGGTTCTGTGCGCCCGTTGAATCTGCAGATCCGTTTCTCCGGGTATTTCCAGTTCTTTTTTTAAGAACTGATCCATGAATTTTGTCATCGAGTCGCCTTCAATGCCCTCCGGAATTCCAAAGATGCGCATATTGCTTCGTCTGGATCTGCTCTCCAAGTCGTTTATTTTCTCCTGCATCCTCTGCGTTTGCGTCGTCAGGGTCTGTAGTTGTTTGTTTGCCTCGCTTTTCCAATCTTCTAGTTCCGAAATTCGGGTCTGCGCTTCTGTCATACACGCCCGCTGGGAGCGCAGCTCCTCCATGTTTTCCGTTAATTTACGCTCCATTTCTCTTCGGAGGTCCATGATTTCCTCCTTAATTTCTTTTTTCAGTTCCTCCTCAAGAGCCGCTAAATCCTGTTGTAGCTGTCGCTTGAATTCTCTTAACTCTTCACCCAAACTGGCGATGCCAGCGTTCATGTTGTCGAGTCTGGTGTCCTCCATTTTCTCTGCTGTAGACATCTTGCTTTTTTGGGCTTTGCGTACAGCGGTTTTTCCTGCGTTGTTGGAGAGGAATTCTTCAATTTTACCCTGTTTTTGTCCTTGTGCCCGGTTCCTTCGTGTTTTCATCCCTTAGTTTATTGATTCGTTTATGTCGAGTTGGCCATTTACCGATGATTTTTAATCCGGCTAGGGAGAGCTCTTTGTTTAAGTGTTATGTCTCTCCGCCATCTTCCCGGAAGTCCCGGCAAGAATGAACTTTAAGCCTTCAAAGTCTAGATCTATGGTCCTGAAAAGAGGGAAAGTGGTGGATAAGTTCCGTTTCCATCTGGATGGCATTGTGATACCATCTATCACAGAGAAACCAGTCACAAGCCTAGGGAAGGTCTTTGACTGTAGTCTCAGGGACACAGCATCCATCCGAACTACCATCAGGAAACTGGAAACATGGCTGTTGACTGTGGATAAGTCTGGCCTTCCCGGCAAGTTCAAGACTTGGGTGTACCAACATGGCATTTTGCCCCGTATCCTCTGGCCTCTGCTGGTGTACGAGGTGCCTCTGTCTACAGTGGAGACCCTGGAAAGGAAGATCAGCTCCTACCTTCGAAGATGGTTGGGTTTACCACATAGCTTCAGTAGTGCGGCGCTTTATGGCAGGAGCAACAAACTCCAGCTTCCTATTAGTAGTTTGGAAGAGGAGCTCAAGGTTTCCCGCACAAGAGAGGCACTAGCCTATCGTGACTCTAGAGACTCGAGAGTGGCAGCAACAAGCATTGTGGTGAGGACAGGTCGGAAGTGGAGAGCTCAAGAGGGGTTGGAGCTTGCAAAATCTCGGTTGAGACACAGAGCTCTGGTGGGCACAGTGGCAATAGGACGTGCAGGGCTGGGCTCCATCCCACAGCCGCACTATGATAAAGTCCAGGGAAAGGACAAACGCAAGTTAATCCTGCAGGAGGTGAGAGCAGGTGTTGAAGAAGTGAGGACTGGTAGGATGGTAAGCATGCAGCAGCAGGGGGCATGGACAAAATGGGAGGGAGTACTGGACAAGAAGCTGACCTGGAATGACATCTGGTATGCAGAGCCTCAGCGCATCCAATTTATGCTCCGAGCAGTATATGATGTGCTACCCAGTCCGGCAAACCTGCATACCTGGGGTAAGAACAAGCTGCCAACATGTCCTCTCTGCTCAGGAAAGGGCACGCTTGAACACATCCTTAGCAGTTGCCCAACAGCTCTTGGAGAGGGCTGATATCACTGGCGCCATGACCAAGTGCTAAAGTGTGTAGCGGAGACCATCTCCAGCGCCATGGCAAACAGTAAGCATGTCAGTAGTCAAAGGAAAATTACATTTGTTAAAGCTGGAGAGAGGCCCCGACCACAGCTTAGACCATCAGCCAGTCTGCTCTGTTCAGCATCAGACTGGGACCTGTGAATTGACTTGGGAAAGCAGCTTAAGTTCCCCGACTATGTAACATCAACATCTCTTAGGCCAGATGTGGTACTTACATCTTCCTCTTCCAGGCAGGTTCTGTTAGTGGAGCTCACAGTTCCCTGGGAGGAGCACATAGAAGAGGCCAATGAACACAAACGGCTCAAATACCAAGAACTGGTAGAACAGTACCAGAGGAATGGTTGGAGAGCACACTGTGAGCCCATAGA
The DNA here is from genome assembly GCA_020510985.1 of Pholidichthys leucotaenia. NCBI lineage: Eukaryota > Metazoa > Chordata > Actinopteri > Cichliformes > Pholidichthyidae > Pholidichthys > Pholidichthys leucotaenia. Next base: position 55,458,757 of record CM035845.1, on the reverse strand, counting down.
GGTGGGATGTTGAGGCTTTGCTGCCCGTTCCCTGTGCAAAATTTACACTCTCCTTGGTATTAAAGGAGTTGCTAAAAGGAAGGCCATCAAATCTGCCACTGAGGCTGCAGAAAGAGCTTCTCGGTGGCTATGGATTAAGAGGTCTGAATCGTGGGCCAATGCTGCCGAGACACAAGTCAGGGTCTGATCAACCCTGGCTGGGTCGCCTGATTGAGGGTGTCTGATGTTGTGAGACCCGAAACACCCGATGACGTCAGGAAACATCACTGATGATGTGTCCCGGCACATCCATGGATGTATCTATTCATCACCCCCGGACTGGTTTCTGTCCTCAGAACAATAAGTCCAACTCAAAAGTACAATACAAACCCGTCTAGGTGTTGGGGTGCCCACCGGCGGCAGCAGCTGACACACACAGGCCCGTTAGTGTCTATTTGAGTCTCGACCGGGGTCTCTGGTCAGGAAGAGGCCTCTGGCTAGGCTACTCGCAGGGTAGCTAGCTGGTACTGGGCAAGGTGGTCACGCTGAAGCACCACCACCTGGTTCCTCTTCTGCAGCCTCACCCTGTACACTGCGTCTGACAGTCTCTGTAGAACCACACACAGTCCCGACCAGTTGCTTGCCAGCTTTGGTGACAGTCTCTTCTTCCGCTTCGGGCAGAAAACCCAGACTTGATCCCCGGGTGCAAAGTCTCTTCCCTGGCAGCAGGAGTCCTACACTTGCTTCTTTCAACTCCCCGCCACTACCAGGGCCTCCTGACCAAGTTCGTACACCATGTGAAGACGTTCTCTTAAGCAAAACAAATAATCCAACCCCAGTTTGCTCTCCACCCCCACACGCGCCATGGGTGCCCCAACCCAATACTGCTGTAATGGGGCGTGGGAGCGCTCATCAGTTGGTCCTTTCTGAGCCGTGCAGGTGTCACAGTGGTGGACATGGAACTTCATGTTCTGCTGACACCCCAGTCAGTAGAACCGGGCACAAAGACGCTGCAGAGTCTTCGTCACCCCGAAGTGGCCCGCCCCACCAACCCATGGGCCAACTGAAGCACCTTTGGGCGGAGCCGTTGGAGGACCAGCAGCTGCCAGACGTGATGCTGCCCAGCTGGAGATTGCCACCATCGGTAGACAACACCCTGACGACAGCAGAAGTTGGACCACTGAGACTACAGGACCTTGGTCTCTGGATCCAGCACAGACACAGCCTCCCAGGCAGGCTGTCGGTCTGTGTCCAGTCACTGAGCTGTCAGAGCTCCAGTGATTCTCTCTGGAGAGAGTAGAACCTTCCAGAAGGACAACCATCTCTGCAGCAATCCACCAATCAGGCCTGTATGGTAGAGTGGGCAGACGGAAGCCACTCCTTAGAAAAAGGCACATGGCAACCCACCTGGAGTTTGCCAAAAGGCACCTGAGGGACTCTCGGACTACGAGAAACAAAATTCTCTGGTCTGATGAGACAAAGATTGAACTCTTTGGTGTGAATGCCAGGCATCATGTTTGGAGGAAACCAGGCACCACTCATCACTAGGCCAATACCATCCCTACAGTGAAGCATGGTGGTGGCAGCACTATGCTGTGGGGATGTTTTTCAGCGGCAGCAACTGGGAGACTAGTCAGGATAGAGGGAAAGATGAATGCAGCAATGTACAGAGACATCCTGGATGAAAACCTGCTCCGGAGCGCTCTTGACCTCAGACTGGGGTGACTGTTCATCTCTCAGCAGGACAACGACCCTCAGCACACAGCCAAGATATCAAAGGAGTGGCTTCAGGACAACTCTGTGAATGTCCTTGAGTGGCCCAGCCAGAGCCCAGACTTGAATCCAATTGAACATCTCTGGAGAGATCTGAAAATGGCTGTGCACCGACGCTTCCCATCCAACCTGATGGAGCTTGAGAGGTGCTGCAAAGAGGAATGGGAGAAACTGCCCAAAGATAGATGTGCCAAGCTTGTGGCATCATATTCAAAAAGACTTGAGGCTGTATTTGCTGCCAAAGGTACATCAACAAAGTACTGAGCAAAGGCTGTAACTACTTATGTACATGTGATTTCTTAGTTTTTTATTTTTAATAAAGTTGCAAAAATCTCAAAACTTTTTCACGTTGTTATTATGGGGTATTGTGTGTAGAATTTTGAGGAAAAAATTAATTTAATCATTTTGGAATAAGGCTGTAACATAACAAAATGTGGGAAAAGTGAAGCGCTGTGAAGACTTTCCTGATGCACTGTATACCTTCTCACAGTGTGTTGGCAAGAATCCTGCAAAACTAGTGGACAGACTTTGATGTAATTTTAACCAGAACTGGCTCCTGGCCTACACATGAACCCATTACATTTTGGAGGCGGATGGAAGGAGCCTTGGCAGAGGTATGCGCTCTCTGAGTGCTTTTCTGGTTTGTTATTTTTTCCTTTATTGTTACTAGCCCTAAATTACCCGTCTCAACTTTTTTTGGGGTGTGTTCCAGGCCTGAAAAGCAGAAATGGGTGTATATTAACAAATAAAATCAAGTTGGCCAGAAAAAAAAAGTCTTGGGTTTATTGCATTTTAGATACCGTTTTATATTTTTCAGATTTGGAGTTCTAAAACTATCAGTGTAGCAGAAGCACAAATGTTTTCTAATCTTAATATTGTTTTCATTCTTCCAAAGACGAAACACAGTCAGTGCTTTATATTCTTACCATTCATGAACACCCTGGTGTCCCTCTTTGAAGTCAGTGGGTTTCCACATGGACTGATCACTCTTCATGGACACACCGCTGGGTACAGGAGAAGCTGGTCTTTGCGTGAGGACACTGAAGAAAACAAAGACAACACAGATTTTATTCAGGAGGAAATATGCCATTTTACACAGTTCCACTAGGTCCTAATGAAATGTTCTCACATCACAAGTGAAGAAGACAAAATGAACCTACTTGAGCTTCAAATTATACCTGCTTAAAGAACAAGAGCTTCTGACACCATGATAGATGCCATTGTTGTCCAGTGTTATAAACTGCATTAAGAATAAAATCTTTAATGTTAAAGTCAAGATCATTTGTTCCTCAGGAGTGCCATCATCAGATCCAATGAGAAACTCACAAAGGCCACACACTGATTTGACGGTTTGACTCTGACATTTGATCATTTGTTGGCCTAACTTTGATTCACTACGCTGTTAAAAACTGAAGTCTTTGATCTTTTTTTTTTTTTTTTAGAAGTTTTGCTTTTTGCTTTTCTTTTCTAGGAAAATATTTATTTTTGACTGCTGTTTTTATATTTGGAACAATGAGCAAGACAGGATTTTTTTTCCCACGTGTTTTGTAATATCGATTTCCTCCAGAAGAGGGAACCACTCATCCATATTCTTCACATGCAGCTGTGTTTTAAACACACGACAAACTGTAAATCATAATGAACTGAGGTGTGGTTATACAGACGAGGGCTTGAAGATTGATGGGACTGTAAAATTTTGTGTTCATGATGGCAACTTTGCAGGATGCAAAAGTTTTGCTCTTGAACCATTTGGAAAATACAGTGGTGTGGAAAAAGTATTTGCCCCAATCCTGATTTTACATATTTGTCACACTTAAATATTTCAGATCATAAAAAATGGTTCCGATCATAAAACAAATTTTTATATTAGACAATGATAACCTGAGTAAAAACAAAATGTAGTTTTAAAATGATGATTTCATTAAGGGAAATTATCTCTGTCTTTATCTTTGTATAGTATTAAAATTTGTTTGATGATCTGAAACATTTAAGTGCAACGAATAAGAAATCAGGAGAGGGGGTAAATACTTTTTCACAGTACTGTATTCATGGTTTTGGTCTCTTGAGTGTTTCCTCAGTAGTAAAAAAGTCTCTCCTGCATGAACTCACAATAAGCGGTTTACTTTCTCACCCTTTATGAACCGGCAGATATCCATGTGTGAAGTTAATGGGTTTATCCATAGACCAGTCACTCTTTATCGATCCACAGCTAGGTCCACCTCCAGGTCCAGGTCCATCAGAGGGCAGTCTGTTCTGCTGCTTTGATCTAGAAGTGTGAATAATGAAGGTTTGGTGATGTGAGAGCTGAGGTGCGCCATGGAGAACAGTACTGAGGCCTCACTTATCAACAGGTCGTATGTAAAGAAGTGCGTGTGTCAAGCCGACATTCGAACATTCCTGTGCAAAAAGTTTCTTTATAAACTCTGACTTGAACTTGGGAAATGTAAGCAAGCACATCTCTGACCATACATGCACACAGAACTTAGTGGTAGAACAGTGAAGCCACAAATGGAAAGCAGCACTGTCCTAACACGTGCTGTACACTGGCTGTGATCTATTAAAGGGGTCATTTACTGAAAAATGGTGTGTTTGTAGGTTTTAACTCTATGAAATGAGTCTGCTGGTCACGTAATTATCAAAAAAATTGTCTCTTAAAAAACACACAGCCTTTATCTCGTTTTTCTTTCCCAGAAACGTTTTTGACTCTTCTGTCTAAATCATATATGTCACGATTAGAAAAAGCCAACCCACCGCCGTCCTAAAGACCCACCAACTGCTCTATTATTGGCCCACCTAGCTGTCCGTCATGGAGATAGAAGTGGGTGCTAAAGATAGTCTATTAGTCCTTGAGCTATTAGCACCCGAGCTAACACTGGTACCAGGACGCTCGCCACCTAGTTTGCCAGTGTGCCTCGCATCACTCCAGCCCATCTCCCAGTGGTTTCAGTGGTTTCGTTGTGATTCTGCGGCAGATCGCCCGTATCAGCAGCTGCAACCAAAATGGCCCGGGACCAGAGGCTGCTGGCTCTCACAGCCAGCTTCTCCACTGTTCTCCGTGGCTCCTCATGACTCCACTCCGCTCTTGCGGGCAACGTAGGAGAGCCGCCTTGTGTTGGGGTGTCCCCCAGCTGTCTGTGGGAGCAAAGCGGTGTCCCATAGAGCAAGACGCTGCCCTTGGAGATCCCTTGGCTCGGTAGCTCAGCCAGCAGCCTCGGGTCATGGGCCAGGTCTCTGTTGCAGTAATTGGGAAGGGGGCCGTCTGGCGCACGGTTCTAGCAATTTGTTGTGGAATCACAGCAAAACTATTGGCGATGGGCCAAAGTGACGCAGGATACACCATTGACTGTGGATCAGTGAACCAGTGCTGCTGATCTGAGCTAGAAGGAGGCTATAAGCTAGTCAACTAATGGCTGACTGACGTAAGAGGGAGGGCGGAGTTGAATAGGTGAAGGATGTCTCTTAAAGTGATAGGCTTTAAGTCAGAGCGTTTCAAGAAATCCAGGAAAAATACAAAACAAATTTGCTTCAATAATTAAAAAACTTAAAGAAAATGTGAACAAATAACAGTGGATATAAAAAGTCTACACACTATGGCTGTGTAGTTGTGCATGTACATGTTGGACATATGAGAGATATGCTGACAGCACATATGTGATTTAACCTTACGATGAAGGAGACGCAGAGTCTAGGACACGAGACGCAGAGTCTGGGGCACCTGCGGAGGACAGCGAGACAAGACAATAGGTGTGGACAGAAGACTCCCTGACCTCTGAGGCTCGAGAGGAGAGAGGGGGGAGTAATGTAAATAAAGGGATTATGATGGAGATGTGTGACCTCCCCTGCGAGGGAGATTTCTTGAGGTGAGAATGTTTAAAGGTGAAGACTGTGGTGTGTTTCCCCCTCTTTGTTTGCTGCTCAAGAATGAGAGCAGACTGTGGGAATGGATGCTTGAAATAAACTTGAATTAAATGCAATTCAGTTTCGTTATTCAAGGCTCCCCACAATTGGTGACCGACGACGTTGAGAATGACCGGAGAAGGTCTCAGGGTCCCGGACTCACAGAGTTCGGTTCTGGCGAGCGCAGTGGCCGTCAAGCTGCCTGATTTCTGGCAGGATAACCCACGGTCGTGGTTCCTGCAAGCGGAGTCGCAGTTCGCGCTCGCAGGAGTAACGGTGGATGACACTAAGTTCCACCATGTCATCGCTAAACTGGATAACCGCACAGCTCGGTGCGTGCAGAGCTTGGTGGAGCAGCCATCCGCTACCGGCAGGTACGACAAGCTGAAATACACCCTCATTAAGTTTTTCACCCCCTCGGCCAAAGTGAGGGCGAGGAGGATTCTGTCTTTGCTAGACCAAGGAGGACACAGGCCGAGCGCCCTGATGGAGGATATGATACAGCTGAGAGGGTCGGACAACGATGATTTCCTTTTCCAGTTCATCTTCCTCTCCAACCTCCCAACGCATGCGAGAAGCACGCTGGCCGGCAAGAAGTGTCACACCCTGGAGGAGTTCCGGGAGCTGGCCCAGGAAGCAGACGGGATTCTGGACGCCTGCGGCGGGCAGGCAACCACAGCGGCGACCCAAGACAGCGGGGAGCCAGAGGCGGCAGACCCAGGCTGGCCGACGACGGCAGGAGCACGACCGCGACGAGGTGGAGCCAATGGTCCGGTGGCAGAGGCGCGACCCCGACACAGCGGAGGAGAGGATCTCTGCTTTTACCATCGGAGGTTCGCTGATAGGGCACGCAGGTGCGTGTCGCCCTGCAACTTCAAGAGTTCGGGAAACGGCAAGACCGGGGGTCGCTAGCAGCTTCGACTCTCGGAGAAGGCAACAAGCTGCTCTACATCACGGATACGAGCTCCGGACGAGAGTTCCTCATAGACACCGGAGTCCAAGTGAGCTTCATCACCCCAACATACGCGGACCGGGTGGCTGGACCCCGCGGTAGCGGAGCTACGGCGGCAAATGGCTCGAGCATCAACACCTACGGGAAAAGGACCTTGCCTTTATGCTTACATGGCCGCACATATGAATGGACTTTTGTAATAGCGGCGGTGAGTTTCAACATGTTGGGCGCGGATTTTTTGTGCTCACACAATCTGTTAGTTGATCTTGCTAATAGACGGCTGGTAAATGCACTCTCTTTTTACTCTCTCCCCTGTTCAGCTCGAGTGTCCCCGCCACCAGTACAGACCCACGTCGCTACAGCAGGTGGTAAGTTTCACACACTCCTCACCCAATTTCCAGCGCTCACTGTGCCCACTTTTTCAGCGACAGTCGCAAAACACGGGGTGGAGCATTTTATCCCTACATCTGGCCCTCCCGTGTTTGCAAAGGCTCGGCGCTTGGATGCAGTTAAGCTCGCTATAGCGCGCGAGGAGTTCGCCAGCCTAGAGAGGCTGGGCATCGGTCGTAGGTCAAAAAGCCCGTGGGCTTCGCCGCTGCACATGGTCCCGAAAGCCGATGGCTTCTGGAGACTGTGTGGTGATTACCGCAGGCTAAACAATGCTACGGCGCACGATCGTTATCCCATCCCGCACTTTCAGGACTTTTCGGTGCACCTGGCGGGGGCGCGCATTTTTTCAAAGATTGATCTAGTTCGCGGCTATCACCAAGTCCCAGTCCAACCGGGGGACATTCCTAAAACAGCGGTAATAACCCCGTTCGGACTTTTCGAATTTTTACGCATGCCGTTTGGTCTCAAAGGGGCGGCGCAAACGTTTCAGCGGATGATGGATGCCGTGTTACGCGATCTCCCTTTCGTGTTTGTGTACCTCGACGACATTTTGGTCGCGAGTACTTCAGAGGACGAACACGAAAAGCACCTCACAGCAGTTTTTAGGAGGCTGGGAGAGCACGGCTTAATAATTAACCCAACGAAGTGCCAGTTCGGCGTCGAGCAGATCGATTTTTTGGGTCACCTCGTCTCCCCAGAGGGAGCGGTCCCGTTACCAGATAAAGTACGCGCGGTAGCAGATTTTCCCCGGCCACAAACGGTCAGATCACTGCAGGAATTCTTGGGGATGGTGAATTTTTATAACCGATTCCTGCCCCACGCAGCTCAAATCATGCAACCGTTATATGCCGTGCTCAAAAAGCAAAAACCAACCCAGGCGGTCGAATGGTCCCCGGAACGGGAGCGCGCGTTCACAGAGGTTAAAAAAGCCTTGGCTGACGCTGTGCTCCTGGCCCACCCAGACCCGGCAGCACGTATCGCCCTGACGACAGACGCTTCAGATTTAGCCATAGGGGCCGTTATTGAGCAACAGGTCGCCGGAGTTTGGCAGCCGTTGGCTTTCTTTAGCAAATCCTTAAGCGCGGCTGAGCGAAAATACAGCACGTTCGACAGAGAACTGTTGGCGCTGCATTTGGCTATTCGTCATTTCCAGTTCTGGCTGGAAGGACGGTGCTTCGCCGCTTATGTGGACCACAAGCCGCTCACATACGCCATGGCCAAAATTTCAGACCCGTGGTCAGGCAGGCAGCAGAGGCAGCTGGCCGCGATCTCGGAATTTACCACTGACATTAGGCACGTTGCGGGCAAATTCAATGTAGTAGCAGATTGTCTCTCGCGCGCGGTCACGACTCCATCGCGCGCAGAGGCAGAACAGGCCACCGTGACCGCGCCGCTCACACGCAGCCCCGGTGCACGTGGGTATAGATTACGCAGCCATGGCAGCGGACCAGGGGGCGGACGCAGATGTGCGCGTGCTCCAGTCTGGACCAACAGGGTTAAGGCTGGAGAGCAAGTGTTTACAAACCGGTATGCCCCCACTGATCTGCGATGTGTCGACGGGGCGCCCGCGTCCGGTGGTTCCGGCCGCGTGGCGCCGCCGTGTTTTTGACTCGGTCCACTCACTGGCGCACCCGGTGGTGCGCGCGTCGGTGAAAATGGTGGCGGAAAAGTTTGTTTGGCCGTGCCTGCGCAAGCACGTGAAGGAATGGGCAAAAACCTGCATTTCCTGTCAACAGGCCAAAATTCACAAGCACACAAGAGCCCCGTTAGAACCGTTTCGCATTCCAGCCAGAAGGTTCGACCACGTGCACGTCAACCTCGTGGGCCCCCTACCGGCATCACAGGGGTTCACGCATCTTTTGACAATGGTGGACCGAACCACACGTTGGCCGGAAGTGGTCCCGCTGCCGACGACCACGGCCGCGGAGGCGGCTCGCGTTTTTTTAACGGCTTGGGTGGCGCGCTTCGGGGTTCCGTCGGACATTATGTCCGATAGAGGGCCTCAATTCGTCTCTGAGCTGTGGTCAGCGATGGCCAACGGCTTGGGAGCCAAAATTCACCGCACTACAGCTTACCACCCTCAGGCTAATGGTTTATGCGAGCGTTTTCATAGGTCTTTGAAGGCAGCACTCAGAGCGTCGCTCACGGATGCAGATTGGGTAAATAAACTACCATGGGTTTTATTAGGGTTGCGTTCTGCGCCCAAAGAGGACTTAGACGCCTCCCCAGCGGAACTGGTGTTCGCACAACCTCTTAGGCTGCCAGGCGAGTTTTTACCAGAGCACCCGGAGCCCTCACCTCTCCCGGCTCTGGGACCGTTAGTTGGCACGGGAGCAGACACGCTTCTGGGTCCGGTGCATCAAGCTTTTCCACGAGTTTTCGTCCCCAAGGCTTTGAAAAATGCTGAGTTCGTTTTTGTCAGGCGCGAAGCCCTAAAAGCAACACTCAAACCACCTTACGAAGGGCCATTTCGAGTGCTGGAGGCAGGTGATAAGCAATTTGTGCTAGATTTTGGAGACAGAAAAGAGACAGTCAGTATTGACAGACTAAAACCTGCTTTTGTCATGAAGGACGGGTCTGTACCAGTCGCGAGGGCGCCTCGATGAGGCAGGCCCCTGCAGGGGGCAAATAATCACTCTCCCCCTCAGTCAACAGAGCCGGAGCAGAAAGGCGCCGCAGGCAAGGCGGGGTCAACTCACAGCAGATTCGGCAGATGGTTGAAGCCCAGGCGGCGCACAGACTGAATGTTGATATTGATTATACAGTAGTCAGTAACATGTTGTTGAATTTTAGGGAATAGTCCGTTCTTCATCGTTTGGGGGGGTGTTATATGGCTGTGTAGTTGTGCATGTACATGTTGGACATATGAGAGATATGCTGACAGCACATATGTGATTTAACCTCACGATGAAGGAGACGCAGAGTCTAGGACACGAGACGCAGAGTCTGGGGCACCTGCGGAGGACAGCGAGACAAGACAATAGGTGTGGACAGAAGACTCCCTGACCTCTGAGGCTCGAGAGGAGAGAGGGGGGAGTAATGTAAATAAAGGGATTATGAATGTGAATAAAGGGATTATGATGGAGATGTGTGACCTCCCCTGCGAGGGAGATTTCTTGAGGTGAGAATGTTTAAAGGTGAAGACTGTGGTGTGTTTCCCCCTCTTTGTTCGCTGCTCAAGAATGAGAGCAGGCTGTGGGAATGGATGCTTGAAATAAACTTGAATTAAATGCAATTCAGTTTCGTTATTCAAGGCTCCCCACACACACCCCTGTTCAAAGGCGAGGTTTTTGTGATGTAAAAAAATGAGACCAAGATAAATCAATTCAAAACTTTTTCCACAAATAATGTGACCTATAACCTGTACAACCCGATTGAAAAACAAAATGAAATCTTTTAAGGGGAAAAATAAAAAATAAAAAACTTACAATAACCTATTTGCATAAATATGCACACCCTTAAACTAACAGTTTGTTGCAGCACCTTTGGCTTTTATTACAACACTCAGTCTTTTTGGGTAGGAGTCTATCAGCGTGGCACCTGTTGATGTGGCAATATTTGCCCACTCTTCTTTGCAAAAAACACTCCAAATCTGTCAGACTGCGAGGATGACATCTGTGCACAGTCCTCTTCAAATCATCCCATAGATGTTCCATCAGATTCAGGTCTGGACTCTGGCTGGGCCATTCCAAAACCTTAATCTTCTTCTGGTGTAGCCATTTTTTTGTTGATTTGGATGTGTGCTTTGGGTCATTGTTGTGCTGAAAGATGGAGTTCCTCTTCATCTTCAGCTTTCTAGTAGACGCCTGAAAGTTTTGTGCCAACACTGACTGGTATTTGGAACCGTTCATAATTCCCTCTACCTTGACTAAGGCACCAGTTCCAGTTGAAGAACAACAACCCCAAAGCATGATGCTCCCACCACCATGCTTCACTGTAGGTATGGTGTTCTTTTGGTGATGAGCAGTGTTGTGTTTGCGCCAAATATATACCTTTTAGAATTATGGACAAAAAGTTCAACCTTGTTTTCATTGGACCATAACATTTCCCCCACATGTTTGAGAGATTCCAAATGTGTTTTTGCAAAATGTAGACGGGCTTGGATGTTTTTGTTCATAAGATAAGGCTTGAGTCTTGCCACCCTAGACGGGAGATTGTTGTCACATGTACTAAACAGACAGTACTTGCCAGAAATTCCTGCAGCTCCTTCAGTGTTGCTGTTGGCCTCTTGGCAGCCTCCCTGACCAGTTTTCTTCTCGTCTTTTCATCAAGTTTGGAGGGATGTCCAGTTCTTGGTAATGTCACTGTTGTGCTATATTTTCTCCACTTGATGATGACTGTTTTCACTGTGTTCAGTGGTATATTTAATGGCTTGGAAATTCTTTTGTACCCTTCTCCTGACTGATACCTTTGAACAATGAGATCCCTCTGATGCTTTGGAAGCTCTTTGCGGACCATGGCCTGTGCTCTAAGATCTGACTACAAAAATGTCAGGAAAAGCCTACTAGAGCAGCTGAACTTTATTTGGGGTTAATCAGAGTCACTTTAAATGTTGGCAGGTGTGTGCTGACTCCCATTTAACATGAGTTTGAATGTGATTGGCTAATTGTGAACACAGCCACATCCCCAGTTATAACCGGGTGTGCATATTTATGCAACCAGGTTATTGTAAATTTATGTTTTATTTTTCCCCTTAAAAAAATCAGTTTGTTTTTCAATTGGGTTGTACAGGTTATAGGTCACATTAATGGTGGAAAAGGTTTTGAAATTATCTTGGTCTCATTTTTTTACATCACAAAAACCTACCATTTGAACAAGGATGTGCAGACTTTTTATATCCACTGTATGTCACAAACATTTCATTAAGACGTGTGAGCTGTTAAAATGTGGAAACAATGCGGTCAATAACCCCTTTAACTCACAATAAGCGGTTTACTTTCTCACCCTTTATGAACCGGCAGATATCCATGTGTGAAGTTAATGGGTTTATCCATAGACCAGTCACTCTTTATCGATCCACAGCTGGGTCCACCTCCAGGTCCAGGTCCATCAGGGTGCTTTGATCTAGAAGTGTGAATAATGAAGGTTTGGTGATGTGAGTGTCAGGATAGAGCATTTTAGGGTTGTGTGTGTATATTGTTTTTTTGGTTTGTTACAGCTTTAAGGCTGTAACAAAGTGAATGATATTACAGTGGGGCAAAAAAGTATTTAGTCAGAATCAGAATCAGATTTATTGCCATTGTTCATGTAGTACACAAACTAGGAATTTGTCTCGGTGCAATGCTGCAACATTAAACATGATAAAATAAAAGAAATAAACTATACATGCAATAAAGTGTAGAATAAGAGTGAGTAATACTGGTCAGCAGTTAAAATATATTAGCGAGCAGCAGATAATGTGGAGAACCATATAGTGCAGTCGGTAATGCAGGAAGAAAACAGTGATGATTGACATGAGTCTGGTTGAGCTGCTGTACATAGTGCACGAGAGTCAATAAGTCAGTGTTCAGCAGTCTGATGGCAGAGGGGAAGAAGCTGTTCATGTGACGGGAGGTTTTAGTCTGGATGGACTGAAGTCTTCTACCTGAGGGGAGGGGGGCAAACAGTACGTGACCAGGGTGTGAGGGATCGGCTATGATCCGGCCAGCACGCCTCCGGGTCCTGGAGATGTACAGATCCTGGAGAGATGGGAGCTTGCAGCCGATCACCTTCTCAGCAGTGCGCACGACGCGCTGCAGCCTTAGTCTGTCCCTGGCAGTGGCTCCTGCGTACCACACGGTTATGGAGGTGGTGAGGGTGGACTCGATGATGGCTGTGTAGAACTGCACTAACATCTTGGTGGGTAGCTTGAGCTTCCTCAGCTGCCGCAGGAAGAACATCCTCTGCTGGGCCTTTTTGATGAGGGAGCTGATGGTCGGCTCCCACTTGAGGTCCCTGGTGATGGTGGTGCCTAGGAAGCGGAAGGAATCAGCAGTGGTGATGGGAGAGCCTGTGAGGGTGAGGGGGGGCAGAGGGGTTGTGACTTTCCTGAAGTCCACAATCATCTCCACTGTCAGCCACCAATTGTGCAAGTTCTCCCACTTAAAAGATGAGAGAGGTCTCCAATTTTCATCATAGGTATACCTCAACTATGAGAGACAAAATGAGAAAAAAAAAATCCAGAAAATCACATTGAAGGATTTTTAATGAATTAATTGGTAAATTCCTCAGTAACATAAGTATTTGGTCACCTTGTGGTGCACATATGTGGGTTTTATATGCTTCACAGGTGTATTACTGTATGCTTATTGTGTGCTTCACGTCTCAGAGGAACAAAAGGTCTGAACCTCCTAGGGGTAACAGGAGGATGTGAAGTCTGGCCTTTTGTATGCAAAGAGATGGCCTTGAAGGATTTCCTGACCACCAGGACTTTAGGTGGAGACGAGAAGACCTGGAGGGGGAGGCATTGTATTTGGGATTAAAAGACAATGTGACTTTGTGCTTCGATGTCCTAGGGTATAAAAGGGACAAATGTGGGGGATTCCTTTCTCTTTCTGTTTTTGGATGTTGGAGAATGTGAATGTGAATAAAGCTGGTCTTGAGAAATAACTCAGCCTCATCCTTCCACACTTCTCCACACTGGTGACCCTAAGACGTATCATGAGCGGGGACGAATCTCCCGAGCCAGACGCGTCAGGGGCCAGCCAAACGAACGCAGCCACAGTTCAGCTACTGGACTTCTGGCCGAACAATCCACGCTCCTGGTTTAACGCAGTCGAGGCGCAGTTCCACCTCCGGAGGATTTCGGTAGACGCCACAAAGTTCTACCATGTGGTTGCAAAGCTGGACAACCACACAGCCCAGCGGGTGGCGAGCCTGATCAACCACCCACCGGACAGCGACAAGTACAGCACGTTGAAGGCTGCACTCATCCGTTACTTCACCCCCTCAGTGGAGGAGCGAGCAGAGAGGCTCCTGGCGCTGACTGAATTCGAGAGCGACAGACCTGCAGACCTGATGGGGAAGATGCTGAGTTTGAGAGACTCCGAAGATGATAACTTCATCTTCACCCACCTTTTCCTCAGGACCCTACCGTCAGCGGTGAGAGTGACCCTGGCCAGTTCACCACTGTTGGCCCGGCGAGACTACCACAAGCTGGGCCAGGAGGCGCAACGACTCGTCGACGCCAATAAACGACGCGCGGCTACGGCTGCAGCAGTGGAGCTAGGCGCAACGTCCGGAGATGGCAGGGGGCCAGAGGCTGCAGCACCAGACTCACCGACGACGGCGGCGGCAGGGGCCAGGAGACATGGAGCAGACAACGTCCTTTGCTTCTACCATCGCTGCTTCGCAGAGAGGGCACGCAAGTGTATTCCACCTTGCCATTTCAAGCGCTCAGGAAACGCTAAGCCCGGGGGTCGGTAGCAGCTGCGGCCCTCGGAGAGGAGAACAAGCTGCTCTACTTGGGGGATACGCACTCGGGGAGGCATTTCCTCGTGGACACGGGCTCCCAGCTGAGTTTCATCACACCTTCCTACGCTGACCGGCTGGCGCCTTCCAGTGGTCCCCGGGTGTCAGCAGCGAACGGCTTGGCGATTAAGACCTTCGGTGAGAGGACTCTGCTTCTGTCTTTGCACGGCCATACATTTGAGTGGACTTTCGTCATAGCGGCAGTCAATTTCAACATGTTAGGGCTGATTTTTTGTGCTCACATGGTTTGTTGGTCGATCTTGCTAACAGACGCCTGGTTAATGCACTCTCTTTTCATTCTATTCCCTGTACAGCTCGAGTGGCCCCGCCGACAGCACAAGCCAACGTCACAGCCGCAGGTGGTAAGTTCCACACACTCCTCACTCAGTTCCCAGCACTCACGGTTCCAACATTTTCAGCGACCGTGGCTAAACACGGGGTGGATTACTACCACCGGACCGCCCGTTTTCGCAAAAGCTCGGCGCTTGGATTCAGCTAAACTGACCATAGCGCGCGAGGAGTTCGCCAGCCTGGAAAGGTTGGGCATCATCAGGCGTTCGAAGAGCCCATGGGCTTCACCGCTTCACATGGTCCCGAAAGCTGATGGCTCGTGGCGGCCCTGCGGTGATTTCCGCAGGCTGAACAACGCTACAGCGCACGACCGCTACCCGATCCCGCACATCCAAGATTTTTCAGTTCATTTGGCAGGGGCGCGCGTTTTTTCTAAAATAGACTTGGTACGCGGTTACCACCAGGTCCCAGTGCGCGCTGAGGACATACCCAAAACAGCGGTAATAACTCCTTTTGGGCTTTTCGAGTTTTTGCGCATGCCGTTTGGGCTTAAAGGTGCGGCGCAGACGTTCCAACGCATGATGGACGCAGTTTTGCGCGATCTCCCTTTCGTGTTCGTCTACCTGGACGACATATTGGTAGCCAGCGCGTCCGAAGGCGAACACAAAAACCACCTCACGGCAGTTTTCCGGAGGTTGGCAGAGCAAGGGTTAATAATTAAACCAGTGAAGTGTCAGTTCGGGGTGACGCAGATTGATTTTTTGGGGCATCGCGTCTCCCCAGAGGGAGCGGTCCCTCTGCCTGACAAAGTGCGCGCAGTAACGAATTTTCCCCAGCCACAAACGGTCAAAGCGTTACAGGAGTTTTTGGGAATGGTGAATTTTTATAACCGTTTCCTCCCCCGCGCAGCGCAGCTCATGCAACCATTGTATGCTGCACTAAAAAAAACAAAAACCCACAAATAAAGTCGAATGGTCTCCCGAGCGAGAGCGCACATTTTCTGAAGTCAAAACAGCCCTGGCAAACACTGCGTTGTTAGCACATCCAGTCCCAGCGGCCCGCATGGCGCTCACTACTGACGTGTCAGATGTGGCCATAGGGGTGGTCGTGGAACAGTATGTCGCCGGAGCCTGGCAACTGCTCGCCTTTTTCAGTAAGACCCTGCACGACAGCGAAAGAAAATACAGCGCATTCGACAGGGAGTTGTTAGCTCTCCACTTGGCCATTCGCCACTTCCAGTTCTGGCTGGAAGGACGCCGTTTCACCGCGTTCGTTGACCACAAGCTGCTGACTTTCGCGATGGCCAAGATTTCAGAACCTTGGTCGGGCCGGCAGCAGAGACAGCTGGCCGCGATATCAGAGTTTACTACCGATATCCAGCATGTTGCGAGTAAACTTAATGTAGTGGCGGACTGCCTCTCGCGCGCCGTGGGGGCTCCAGGCAGCGCGGAGGTAGATCCTGCAGCCATGGCCGCGGAGCAGGTTAGCGACGCGGAAGTGCGCGCTGCCCCGGTCCGTGTGGGGATAGATTATGCAGCCATGGCCGCGGAGCAGGTTAGCGATGCGGATGTGCGCGCGCTCCAGTCTGGACCAACAGGGTTAAGGCTGGAGAACAGGGTGCTGCAAGACGGTATGCCCCCCCTAATCTGCGATGTCTCCACTGGGCGGCCGCGTCCGGTGGTTCCAGCCGTGTGGCGCCGCCGCGTTTTTGACTGGGTCCATTCTCTGGCACACCCAGGAGTGCGTGCGTCGGTCAAAATGGTAGGAGAGAAATTTGTATGGCCGAGCCTGCGCAAACAAGTTAGAGAGTGGGCGGCAGCCTGCATAGCTTGTCATCGGGCCAAGGTACATAGACACACGAGAGCTGTGTGGGTTTCATATGCTTCACAGGTGTATTACTGTATGCTTATTGTGTGCTTCACGTCTCAGAGGAACAAAAGGTCTGAACCTCCTAGGGGTAACAGGAGGATGTGAAGTCTGGCCTTTTGTATGCAAAGAGATGGCTTTGAAGGATTTCCTGACCATCAGGACTTTAGGTGGAGACGAGAAGACCTGGAGGGGGAGGCATTGTATTTGGGATTAAAAGACAATGTGACTTTGTGCTTTGATGTCCTGGGGTATAAAAGGGACAAATGTGGGGGATTCCTTTCTCTTTCTGTTTTTGGATGTTGGAGAATGTGAATGTGAATAAACCTGGTCTTGAGAAATAACTCAGCCTCGTCCTTCCACACTTCTCCACAACCTACAAAAAAGCAAGATTTCTGGCTCTCACAGACCTGTATGTAACCCAGCTGAGAAAATGACCCTTTTTCTCACATTTCATTTGTATTAATGCAATTGTGTGACTTTATTTTGAAAAACAGTTATTTTGGGAAGAGGAAGTGTGATCCTCGTTATCCAACTTTTATTTTCCTGTTTCATGGTCACATTGGGTGATCTTGATCCTTTCATTCGTTAAGAGCGATATTAGTCCCGCCTTCCGAGCAAAGTGCTGAGTCGCGCACCCGTTTTTCATTCTTTTGCACTCTGAGGACGAACGAGAGAGGCTGTGTAGACGGTCCGTGTAAAAACCTGTGGGTCGTCTTGGTGAGTTTAATATAGAAAAGTGCTATAAATAAATCTAAACACTGTCCAAATGCTAATTTGAAACCTTTATTGTCTTAAAGTAGAACTGAACCCACCTTTTGGCGCAAAAAGTAGAATAGCAGATTAATTCCTTATTACCTATTGTATTTTTCAACACATAAAAGAAATTTTTAGGCCGTGCGATGGCCAAGCTATAAGCCGATAAACTTTTGCCTCTGGCTGGCAGTGCCAAACAAAGCGGAAGTAGTGCAGACGACGCTGCGTGACGTCACGAGTGTGATCCCTAAACAAAACAACAATGGCAGATGATAGCAGTTCCAGCAGTCAAGAAAACCAGAGTTTTCAGAGTGAAGAGGCATTCAGGATCGGTGACGAGACAGAGGAGGATGCAGGAGTGTGGCAGGTGGCAGGCGTGCACAAGGGCGAGCCCGGGAGACAGCGACCTAATGCACCTGTGACAGCAGCTGGCAGACGGTGATGCAGAGGCGAGGTCCGCCGCCGGGGAATACACCTGTGCACAGGGGAGAGACTGGAAAGGCAAAGGTAGGCATGCTTACGCTGTAGATCTTGCTGGGAGATGAGGGGGTTCCTCTGCAGCAAGAGGGCTGAAGGAATCAGACGGCTTCATGCCGGAGCCCAGGGCAGAGTGGCTTATATCCCACGCTGCTGACGAGGCGCAAGTGTGCGCGCAGCTGGCGCCGCTAATGAGCGGCGAGTTGTAACATATCCAGCCTGTGTTGTGTTGTAGCTTAGTTTTCTTTTTTCTCTGTCACATTTTGTCTTAGTTTTGTTTTGAATTGTAATCGCTCTTGCCTGTTTTCTCTTTTGAATTCTTGGATGGAATATGGGTGGGCAATATAAGCTGCGGCTTCAGCCATCACCCATTTCGGATAACTTACGTTGAATTGTATAATCAGATGAGTCATTGTTCAATTTGACCTTGTTGTTATATCATTCAGTTTCTTTCATCCTGTACTGTACTATCCGAAATAAATAAATTCATTCATTCATTCAAAAAATTGGGCTATGTATTACAATACTTCTACAGACTATAGTGGCAATACACATGAACAGAACTGGCCTCTGCATTTGACTGTGCTATTTATAAATACGTGATCCCTCACTTATCGCGTTTAATGGGGACCAAAACCGACCGCAAAAAGTGAAAAACCACGAAGTAGCGTCCCCCCCCCAAGGGCGTCACAAGCACTATTTTGCACAAAAAGGCACAAGAGAACAGCGAAAAGTGCCACTAAGCAACACGAGCGAGAAAGAACAATTAATGCGGTATGGCCGACACACATTGTGGGCTCACGCTGCCACAGAGACAGGACTGAATGTGTATTGTGGGGTGTCACGTCTGCAAGGACTGAGGACTCGAATCTACAGGAGGTAACAAGGAAGTGTGAGATTTGTCTCTTTGTCCCACAGAAGACGCCCCGGAGGGTATTCCGGTTCATCAGGAAATGAGAGACAATGGTGAAGCTTCAAAGGGATGCTTTGTAACTGTATGTTGACTGAAGACACCATGTGACTTGAATTCTGATGCTGGAAATGTATAAAAGGGTGTTGAGATATGATTCTTTCTCTTTCCTGCTTTGAGAATGCTAGAAGCTGCGTTCTGTCAAATAAAGCTGGTTTTATGACTGAAACTCAGCCTCGTTATTTGAGCATGCTTCTACACTGGTGACCTACGACGGAAAATGAGCAGACAGAATTCTCCCGAGCGGGGCTCGGTGAAAGCCAGCCTGCTGGCCGCCTCCACGATCCGGCTGCCCGATTTCTGGCAGCACAGCCCGCGCTCATGGTTTAGCGCAATTGAGGCGCAGTTCAACCTCTGGAGAATCTTCAATGACGACACAAGATTCTACCACGTGGTAGCGAAGCTGGACAGCGACACGGTCCAGAGAGTGGAGGATCTGGTTAATCATCCACCAGACAGCGACAAGTACAGCGCATTGAGGGGGGGGGTAGTGTGGTCGACACACATTGTGGGCTCACGCTGCCACACTTCCTTGTTACCTCCTGTAGATTCGAGTCCTCAGTCCTTGCAGACGTGACACCCCACAATACACATTCAGTCCTGTCTCTGTGGCAGCGTGAGCCCACAATACAGACACACTAAGGCCCCGTTAGAACCTTTCCACATCCCCGCTAAGCGTTTTGATCACGTGCATATTGACCTGGTCGGCCCGCTTCCGTTATCACACGGGCACACACATCTTTTGACGATGGTAGACCGCACCACGCGCTGGCCAGAGGCGATTCCTCTGACATCAACCACAGCGGAAGAAGTTGCGCGAGCATTTTTAGCAGCATGGGTTGCGCGTTTTGGTGTACCGTCGGACATAACGTCCGACAGGGGTCCCCAATTTATTTCCGAGCTATGGTCATCGATGGCCCACAGCTTGGGGGTGAAGATTCATCGCACCACCGCGTATAACCCCCAGGCTAATGGTTTATGCGAACGCTTTCACAGGTCATTGAAAGCAGCCCTCAGAGCGTCGCTAACAGATACAAATTGGGTAGACAAACTTCCATGGGTTTTATTAGGGTTGCGTTCTGCACCTAAGGAAGATTTGCACGCTTCCCCGGCTGAATTAGTTTTCGCTCAACCGCTCCGTTTGCCCGGGGAATTTCTTCCTGATAATCCCGCACCTAATGGCCCCCCCGCTCAGCCGTGGCAGAGCGGCTCAGGAGCAAACACGCTTGCTTCCTGGCCCAGTCCATCACAGTTTCCCACACGTTTTTGTGCCCAAGGCTTTAAAAAATGCAGAGTTTGTTTTTGTTAAACATGACGCCCAGCGTCCAAGTTTGCGGCCGTTTTACGACGGACCGTTTCGAGTGCTGGAGACCGGGCAGAAGCATTTTCTGCTAGATTTAGGGGGCAGAAGGGAGCTGATTTGCATTAACAGGCTCAAACCCGCTTTTGTTCTGGCTGACGAGGAGGTGCAGCTGGCGAGGCCCCCCGCTGGGGCAGGCCGCCGAGGAGACATTCTCCAAAGTCTTCACAGAGAGGTGTTAACAGCTTTAATCCACAGGTGCAGAGAGACGTTGCAGGTGCAGCCAAGCCAGGTTGCAGCAGATTCGGCAGAAGATTAAAACCTAGGCAGTTGGTGGATTGATTAGCGATGTATGGAGTGCTTTGTGTTTTTCTTTTTGTTATGCCATGCAGATTTTGCCTTACTAGACGTTTGGGGGGGGTAGTGTGGCCGACACACATTGTGGGCTCACGCTGCCACAGAGACAGGACTGAATGTGTATTGTGGGGTGTCACGTCTGCAAGGACTGAGGACTCGATTCTACAGGAGGTAACAAGGAAGTGTGAGATTTGTCTCTTTGTCCCACAGAAGACGCCCCGGAGGGTATTCCGGTTCATCAGGAAATGAGAGACAATGGTGAAGCTTCAAAGGGATGCTTTGTAACTGTATGTTGACTGAAGACACCACGTGACTTGAATTCTGATGCTGGAAATGTATAAAAGAGTGTTGAGATATGATTCTTTCTCTTTCCTGCTTTGAGAATGCTAGAAGCTGCGTTCTGTCAAATAAAGCTGGTTTTATGACTGAAACTCAGCCTCGTTATTTGAGCATGCTTCTACAGCGGTCTTCCTTCGCTGGGTATGGGCGCTCTGCAGGGAGAGAAGCTGGGTAAAACGTCTCGGCCAATCAGCTTGCGAGGTAAAACGTCTCGGCCAATCAGCTTGCGAGATTCCCGAGCGGTGAAGAGGTGGGTGGAGAGGAGTGGAGCGGTAGTCAGAGAGGTGGATTTTGAGTTGTGCGGGCTCTCCGTGTTGATACCTGATGTTCTAATGTAGTCTCCCTGCCTTCTGCTAGCGCCCGGGCAACTTTCGTGCCATTTTTTCTCAATTTTGAATTTTTGATGAATATTTTTGAAAAATCCGCGATGCACTGAGGGCGCAAAAGGTGAAATGCGAAGTAGCGAGGGATCACTGTAATATCTATATCTAGAAACGCATCGCTTCCCGGTCGCTTTTCCTCCCCCTTTCTTTTCTTTCGTTGCCATGACAGCTTTCCTTGGCCACTGAACAGATCTTCCCAGGTGTTGGAAGTGTTTTGTAGTCGACTATCACGACAAAATGCACCAAAAACAACCAGTGTTGACGTGCTCGCAATGGTAAACATGGAGGACTGTGTCACACTCGTGACGTCACACGGAACTCCGGCTGCACTTCCGGTTAATCGGCGGATTTGTCTGATTTTTCAGGGCGGGAAATTCAAAATCGCGATTTTCTCCAAGATTCCGGGATTTGTGGAGGGGGTGCCAATGATAAATTATCTTTATAATTGTATGTACTATCACCCAGTGCCGTTCAATGCCGTTCAGTTCAGTTCTACTTTAAGTTGATGGGAGCACGAGCTTGAGAGGCATTGTGGCTGTGTCCATTGCTATGTTCACTCTGATACCTCATCTTGGTGAGTGGGAACCAAGTGTGTGATAAAGAAAGCATGCTAGCGCCACGCTAATGTTAGCATTATGCTAATGCTAATCGCGAGTGGATCTTTTCTGTTTAAAAGCAATGGAAAAGGCTATTTTTGTTTCTGTATGGTTTTTCTAAATGTGATTTCAGTTCACAACAGTATGCTGAAGTACTTTTAGTTCTTTTGCACTATTTCTGTTGAATGTAATGTGTAGTTTGATGCTAAAAGCACATTTTGTTGGTTTCTAAGTAAATTCATAAGCTATGCTAAATCCAGTAGCTCAGTCAGGGTTTTACTGATATTGAAAGGGAATATTGGAAGTAATGGGACAGTATATTCCCTGGTTATGTGATAAATTAATTGTATTTCATTTCATGATTTACAAAGAAAAGGTTAAAAAGATTAATCATAATTTCATGGTTAAATGATGTAGAGATAAAAAGAGAAATTCATTTATTTGGTTACATGAGAAAAAAAGTGTTTCGTGTACTACCAGAGAGATTTTGAGTTAAAAAAAACATGCATGTAAGATGTGAAATGTAAAATGTAAGATATTACTATATTACTGGATTGTAACAATAGTAATATGAGAGAAGAATTTAAACACTAAGCTATAGTGTTATATGAAAAGAGATTGAAAAATGAATTACTTTAGCTGTATACAATAATATCATTATTGTTGTGCAGGCTAGGTTTTTTTGGTTGCCGATTAAGAATCTTCTGGATCCTGGATTATCTCCGAATGGAGATGGCGAGCCTGACCCGAGTACTGAACCAAGACCTGAACCAAGACCTGAACCAAGGCCTGAACCGAGACCTGAACCAAGATCTCGATTGAAGAACCTCCTTCCTCTCTCCAGTGCACAAAATTCAAAGTGGTAACAACTTAAGCCGCCGCTTTAAAAGAGGAAAAGAAACCTGAACTTGGAAATACAAGATATCTTGACTGGTCAAACGACTAAAACAAAAAGACAAACAAACACTGAGCTCAGTAAGACATTTTTTGGGTTTTTATTTCATGCCGGCTGTTGTTATATTTGTGTATTTGTAAATTGTTTGTATATTTTGTTCTATTTATCTTTAAAAATAATAGCCATTATTGCTCATTTCTTGCCTCCAGCTATTTTATTCCACACTCATTTTAATTCCCTATTGTAATCCTTACGAACCTAGCAACTGGTCTACACTTAATAATTTCTTTTACCTAATTAACGTAAGGCAAGGGTTACATGTAACTTCTTCTTTAAGAGGCTCCTCTATCCTCCACTCGTTACCTGTATTAATGGCACCTGTTTGAACTCGTTATCAGTATAAAAAGTGGGAAAACCTCGTTTTCCCACTTTTTTTTACTTTTTTTTTTTACTCTTCTTGCAAATAGATTGTGTGTCTAGATATCCTATGGATACTTATAACTTTGAAATGCAACCAAGAGCCAGTCTTTTCACTTATTCACGGGAGGAACTGCTGGCTCTGCGAACAAAGGGATGAGCCGGGATACGACATCCTATCCCGGCGGAGCTGAGGAGGAGACCACGGGGCTGCAAGGCCGGGGCTAAGCTAAAGGCTGAGCTAGTGAAAAAAACGGAGGTGCTTCAAACCGTCGATTCCCTCCGTCATCATGGGCAATGTGAACTCATTGCCGAACAAGATCGATGAGTTGTCCGCATTGAACAACCAGCGGATTTACCGGGAGAGCAGCTTGTTCATTTTTACGGAGACATGGCTGAACCACCTAGTACCGGATGCTAACGTGGACCTGCTAGGATTCACTGCTGTGAGAGCCGACAGAGACACTAAGGATAGCGGGAAAAGAAAGGGTGGGGGACTCATCATGTATATTAACAATCGCTGGTGTAACCCAGGTCATATCTCTGTAAAGACAGTCTCATGTTGCCGGGATCTCGAGCTGCTAGCAGTCAAAATGGTCCTCAACAAGAAGGAGGCTGCTTTTAGGAGCAGAGACAGGGAGGCCATGAAGGCAGCACAGCACGAGGTGAAACACTGTGTGAAGGAAGCCAAGGACAGCTATAGGAGAAAGGTGGAGCAGAAGCTGAGGGAAAACAACATGAGGGAGGTCTGGGAAGGTGTGAGGACCATCACAGGTCTCAACACAAAGACCAGAGTTGTTGAGGGGACAATAGAGAGGGCAAATGAACTGAACGATTTTTTTCAACAGGTTCAACCAGCCTTTGTCCTTGCCCCTCCCACCCCCACCCTCATTACAGCCACGTCCCCCTTTCACACGCCTCCCCCCAAATATTGCAACTCCCCCTCCTCCTCTACATCAGTACGACCCTTGCCATTTATTACCACAGAACAGGTCAGAAGGCAGCTGAGGAAGCTCCGACTCAGGAAAGCTGCAGGCCCAAAGTGTGTCCAAGAGTATTGAAGACCTGCGCTGCAGAACTGGGGGAACCACTACAACGGATCTTCAACCTCAGCCTGCAGATTGGGAGAGTGCCCACTCTTTGGAAGACATCCCGCATCGTTCCAGTTCCGAAAAAGAACCGGCCCAGCGAGCTGAATGACTACCGACCAGTGGCACTCACCTCACATCTGATGAAGACGCTGGAGCGGCTCTTCCTCAGCCTCCTCAGACCCCAGGTGCAACACGCCCAGGACCGCCTGCAGTTTGCGTACCAACCAGGTGTCGGTGTGGAGGATGCCATCCTCTACCTGCTTCATCGAGCGCACTCCCATATGGATAAGGGAAGTGGCACAGTGAGGATCCTCTTTTTGGATTTCTCCAGTGCCTTCAATACCATTCGCCCCCCCTTGCTTCGGGATAAATTAAGCAAGATGGGAGTGGACTCCCACCTGGTGGACTGGATCTCTGACTACCTCACTGGCAGACCACAATATGTTGGGCTGAAGGATATTACGTCTGACACTGTTGTCTGCAGCACTGGAGCCCCCCAGGGCACAGTATTGGCCCCTCTTCTCTTCACCCTGTACACCTCGGACTTCTGCTACAACTCGGAGCTGTGTCATATTCAGAAGTATGCCGACGACACAGCCATTGTTGGGTGTATCAGGGATGACAGAGAGGAGGAGTATTGGAGACTAGTAGGGGACTTTGCTGCATGGTGCCACACTAACCACCTACAGCTCAACACCTCTAAGACGAAGGAGCTGGTTATTGATTTTGGGAGGTCTAGACCAAGACCTCAACCAGTCCTGTTAGAGGGAGCTGAGGTGGAGGTTGTGGATTCATACAAATATCTCGGGTTGTGGTTTGATAATAAATTGGATTGGACAACATACATTAGCCACTTGTATGGGAAGACACAAAGTAGGATGTACTTCCTAAGGAGATTGAGGTCCTTCAACATCTGCAGCAAACTTCTGCGGATGTTTTACCAGTCGGTGGTTGCCAGCGTCCTCTTTTACTCTGTGGTGTGCTGGGGGGGGCAGTATATCCAAGAAGGATGCGTCCAGACTGGATAAACTGATCAGGCGGGCCGGCTCTGTGGTCGGCGCGAAGCTGGACACCCTGGTGACGGTGGCAGAGATGAGGACTCTGGATAAACTGTTGGATATAATGGACAACGTCAGCCACCCTCTGCACACCGTCATCAGTGACCAGAGGAGCCTGTTCAGTGAAAGACTGCTCCTTCCCAAGTGTCGGACCAACAGGCTCAAGAACTCTTTTGTCCACCATGCCATCACACTCTATAACTCCTCACTTGGGGGGGGGACATAGAGTACAGAGGACAGTAGGGCATTCATAGTGAAATAACCTTAACTTAACCATACTTATACAAGCCATATTTAGCCTTAAATTTATACTGTGTATATTATGTTAAGTGCTTATTAAGTGTTTATTAAGTGTTTTTTTTTCTTTTTTGCTTTTCTGATCTGTATGCTCCTTTTATGTGCTGCTGGAAATTTTAAATTTCCTAGAGGGAGTCATCCCAAAGGGATTAATAAAGTTAAGTCTAAGTCTTAAGTCTAAAAGACATCTGTCCACAACCTCAAACAGTCAGACTCCAAAGTCCACTATGGCCAAGACCAAAGAGCTGTCAAAGGACACCAGAAACAAAATTGTAGACCTGCACCAGGCTAGGAAGACTGAATCTGCAATAGGTAAGCAGCTTGGTGTGAAGAAATCAACTGTGGGAGCAATTATTAGAAAATGGAAGACATACAAGACCACTGATAATCTCCCTCGATCTGGGGCTCCACGCAAGATCTCACCCCGTGGGGTCAAAATGATCACGAGAACGGTGAGCAAAAATCCCAGAACCACATGGGGGGACCTAGTGAATGACCTGCAGAGAGCTGGGACCAAAGTAACAAAGGCTACATCAGAAACACACTACGCCGCCAAGGACTCAAGTCCTGCAGTGCCAGACGTGTCCCCCTGCTTAAGCCAGTACATGTCCAGGCCTGTCTGAAGTTTGCTAGAGAGCATTTGGATGATCCAGAAGAGGATTGGGAGAATGTCATATGGTCAGATGAAACCAAAATTGAACTTTTTGGTAAAAACTCAACTTGTCGTGTTTGGAGGAGAAAGAACACCATACCTACTGTGAAGCATGGGAGTGGAAACATCATACTTTGGGGCTGTTTTTCTGCAAAGGGACCAGGATGACTGATCCGTGTAAAGGAAAGAATGAATGGGGCCATGTATCGTGAGATTTTGAGTGAAAACCTCCTTCCACCAGCAAGGGCACTGAAGATGAAACGTGGCTGGGTCTTTCAGCATGACAATGATCCCAAACACACCACCCGGGCAACGAAGGAGTGGCTTCGTAAGAAGCATTTCAAGGTCCTGGAGTGGCCTAGCCAGTCTCCAGATCTCAACCCCATAGAAAATCTTTGGAGGGAGTTGAAAGTCTGTGTTGCCCAGCGATAGCCCCAAAACATCACTGCTCTAGAGGAGATCTGCATGGAGGAATGGGCCAAAATACCAGCAACAGTGTGTGAAAACCTTGTGAAAACTTACAGAAAACGTTTGACCTCTGTCATTGCCAACAAAGGGCATATAACAAAGTATTGAGATGAACTTTTGTTATTGACCAAATACTTATTTTACCGAGGAATTTACCAATTAATTCATTAAAAATCCTTCAATGTGATTTTCTGGATTTTTTTTCTTATTTTGTCTCTCATAGTTGAGGTATACCTATGATGAAAATTGGAGACCTCTCTCATCTTTAAAGTGGGAGAACTTGCACAATTGGTGGCTGACTAAATACTTTTTTTACCCCACTGTAATTGCTTTCATGCCTTCCTGAGTGTTTATGTTGTTGTGGCCCATGAATCATTTATTTCATTTACAATGCTCACAGTGATTGGCACTTCCAAACTGTGACATTTATTTGGCGTTGTCAGCAGCATTCTCTTACCACACAACATAAACATGGAAGAGCATGATGAACCCTCGATCTCAGCTGTGAACAATCAAACTGTAATTAACACAGTTGCTATGCCATGGTTTATGGGGGTACCTTGGGTCCTAAAGTTTTCTGGGGAGATGAGCCAGCTCAAGTTTAGGGAATGGTTGTGGCAGATTGAAGCACTCTTGAGAGCTCAGGGCCTTAGTGATGAGCAGAAAGCCGATTTTGTGATTGGGGCGTTGGAAGGTGATGCCAGGAGGGAAATTCGGCTGTTAGACCCTAGCTCTAGAAGGAATGTTCAAGAAATTTTGTCCCACTTAGAATGGCTGTATGGTGCACAAACCCCTTTAGCTGGATTACGGGTCCAATTTTTCAAGTGTAGGCAGGGGGACGGAGAAAGTGTGGGGTCCTTTATCCTTCGCCTTCGAGAACTGTTTGGCAGGTGGCATGAGCAGGAACCTGATGGCTCAGCACAGGATGAAAGCACAGCATGTGATCAGCTAATACTGGGTCTGAGGGCTGGTGCTGTCCGACAAGAGTTGCAGCGGCTGGTGAGACGTGAGCCACAAACGACTTTTGTTGAGGTCTGTAATGAGGCTAGAGCATTGGACGGAGAACGTCTGGGCCAAGAGGAAACATGGGCATCAAGCATAAATGCACCTGCACAGACTGTATGTGGGCCAGAAACCGATGGTTGGAAAGAGAGGTTCAAGGCGGAAATACATCATGGGGTGCAGGAACAAATCTCCATACTCAGCCATACTGTGATGGAAGAGGTGAAACAGCTACTCTCCGGTATGTGCCACAGTCGTCCACTAGGGGATATCTCCTCAAGAGGGAAATCTTCTATTTCCTACCGCAGGCCAGCCTTCCAGTGGGATGAACAGGGCCATCCAATTTGCAGAGCCTGTAGGAGCCAGGCTGTATTCAAAGGTTTTGTCCAGATAGAACTCAACAGGCACAGGTCTCCGAAGTAGTTGTCCCACCTGCTATGGGGCCGGTGACTGAGGAACCTGAAACCAGGACCTTGAAGGAGAAGATGGTTGGCTCGTGTCCAGGTGTAGAAGTAAAGGTGGCCGGCACAAAAGTTCCTTGTGTTTTAGACACAGGGTCTCAAGTGACACTGTTTTCTGAAACTTTCTTCCAGAAGTGGTTAAGCCATGTCCCCTTGGCAGACGCGGGAGAGCTGAAGTGGCTGACTCTGAAAGCAGCAAATGGTTTGAATATTCCCTATGTGGGTTATGTGCTACTCGACTTTGAGGTTGCAGGAGTTGTGGTACCGAATAAGGGGGCAGTCATTGTGAAGAATGCCTGTTTAGGCTCTGACAAGGGGATTTTGGGAATGAATGTCATTTTTAGCTGCTGGAAGTTTTTGTTTCAGGGACCCCATCCTGGTGTCTCTACTTTTAAGGTTACAGTGTCTCCACCTGTCTTAGGGCAATGGGAAAGAGCATTTGCGGTCTGTAGTCGGGTGGCCCAGGAGGAATCAGTGGATGGGAAAATAGGTGTGGCACGGTTATCCAAGCAGTTACCAGAAGACATTCCAGCCTGTAGCGAGATGGTGATTTGGGCCCCTGTGTTGGGGGCTTCCACCTTCCAAGTGGACCTGTCCTGGTGGAAGGGGTGTCGGATAGTATGGAGTGGCAAGTTGCCCGGGCTGTGACTAACCTGGAAGGGGGTAAAGTACTGATTAAGGTATGTAATGTTAATCCTTACCCCATCGGTCTGCCACCGCGACAGGCTCTGGCCTCTGTGTACTCTTTGTCCCCTGATCAGATATATGGTGACAAGGAGTTGGTGCTGCAGGTTGTTGACCAGGACACGGTGGAGGTGGACATTTGGACTGTTCAGGCACCTAGAACCAGTGAACCTGTGTCATGGACTTTTGAAGGAGACAATCTTAGTCCAGAACAGCAAAGAGAGTTGAAACAACTGGTAAGCCGATGGAGCTTTGTTTTTGCTAAGGATGAGGAGGATTTTGGCCATACTACTGCGGTGTTGCACCAGATACCAACCGGAACCGCACCTCCAAGTCAAGAAAGACATCGGACTGCCCCCCCCCCCCTTTATCCTGAGTTGCAAAGTCTGCTGCAGAGTATGTTGGAATGAGGAGTGGTGACAGAGAGCGCTAGTCCTTGGGCTGCACCAATTGTGCTTGTAAGGAAGAAGGATGGGTCCCTATGTTTTTGTGTGGATTACAGGAAATTGAACTCTGTGACCCACAAAGACTCATTCCCCTTACCGCGGATTGAGGAGTCCTTAACCTGTCTCAAACAAGCATGTTGGTATTCCACCCTTGACCTGGCCAGTGGGTACTGGCAGGTGGAAGTGGACCCAAGGGACAAGGAGAAGACCGCCTTTATAACACCTACGGGATTGTACGAGTTCCAGCGGATGCCATTCTGTCTCTGTAATGCCCCAGCCACTTTTCAGAGACTGATGCATCGGTGCTTGGGCAGTATGGTGAATGATTTCATTCTGATTTACCTCGATGATGTCATTGTTTTCTCACCTGATTTCCATTCCCATGTCACCCATTTGGAACAGGTTTTCGAGCGGTTGGCTAAACATGGACTGAAGTTGCAGCCACAGAAGTGCCATCTTTTCCAACGTGACATGAGGTATCTGGGGCACATCATTTGCAAGGATGGGGTGGCTACCGATCCCGAGAAGACCAGGGTGGTCCAGCAGTGGGAGCCACCTAGTACAGTGAAAGGGGTTAGATCATTCCTGGGTTTTTTGGGATACTCCAGGCGTTTTATTCCTGGGTTCTTGAAGATCGCAGCACCTTTACACGCTACTCTGGCGGGGAAGGCAGTTTCACGCAGGAAAAATCAGGCCATAGTTTGGTCTCCGGAATGTCAGGCGGCCTTTGAAAGACTTAAGTCAGCGCTGTTGAGTGTTCCAGTGCTAGCTTATGCTGATTTATCCAGACCCTTCAATCTCTATACAGATGCAAGTCTGGAGGGGTTGGGAGCGGTGCTCACCCAGGTTCAGGATGGGCATGAGAAGGTGATTGCCTATGCTAACTGAAGTCTTCATCCCACAGAAAGAAATGATCAAAATTATAGCTCCTTTAAATTGGAGTTGTTGGCACTAAAGTGGGCTGTTACAGAAAAGTTTAAGGATTACTTGTGGGAGGTGCCTTTTACAGCTTTCACCGATAACAACCCCCTTGTCCACCTGGACACGGCGCAGCTTGGTGCAGTGGAGCAAAGGTGGGTGGCCCAGCTGTCCAACTATCAGTTTACCATAAAATACCGACCTGGGGTGGCAAATGGGAACGCTGATATCTTGTCTAGGCTCCCACAGGATGAATCCCAAATTGAGACTGGCACGAACTTTGTGATGGCTACCCCAGAGGATACAGAAGATTGGCTTGCTCACCAAAGGGCAGACCCGGCAATGCAGCAGATTTGTGCATGGCTCCAACAGGGTAACTGGCCGTCTAGAGAGCATCAGCGGGAAGCTCTTCCACTGGCCCAACGGTTGTTGAGGGAGTGGAAAAGATTACGGTTGAGTCGAGGCCTGCTCCAGAGGAAGGTAGAGGATCCACAAACAGGCCAGGTGGTGTACCAAATTGTGGTCCCCTTAGTGAATGCGAGGCCATTGTGGGAATGGTTCCATGCCTCTTGTGGCCACATGGGAGCGAATCGAGTTGAGGCTGCTTTGAGAAGGTGGTTTTTTTGGCCTCGGATGAGTGAGGACGTGCGCAAGTGGGCTACAGAGTGCCCTTCTTGTTGTGAGAATAAGGCCAGGCCAGAACTAAGGGCACCCCTTCAGCCAATTGTCTCATTTTATCCTCTGGAGACCATGGCCATTGACTTCCTGTCTTTAGGAAACCCTCAAGGCACCTATCCATATATTTTGGTTATGACTGACTTGTTTTCAAGGTATGGATGGGCAGTGCCAACTAAAGACCAGACGGCGGTTACAGCGGCTCAGGTACTGCGGCGGAACTTCATTCAAACATGGGGCTGCCCTGAGAGGATCCTGTCAGATAGAGGGGCTGCCTTTGAGTCTGCAGTGTTGCAGCAACTTTGTGCTTTATATGGCTGCAAAAAGGTGTGCACTACCCCTTATCATCCCCAGGGAAATGGGGCATGTGAACACTTCAATTAAACTTTGCTGTCCTTGTTGTGTTCATTGACTGAGGAGGAGAAGACCAGATGGACAGAAAGTTTACCTGCTTTGCTCTTTGCCTATAACAACACAATCCATAGCAGCACAGGTTTGACCCCTCACTTTGTTCTGACAGGGCGGCATGCAAGTTTGCCAGTGGAGATTGCCACGGGAGTTTGCCACCAGCCTGAATGGTATGCAATGGAGGAGTGGGTTCGTCATCATCACAGGATTCTGAATGGAGCCCATAAATGAGTCTTGGCCCAAACGCAGTGGCAGCAACACAAGGACAAGCAGAGGTATGGTCATCATGCCAAGGATGTTTCGCTGGTGCCAGGAGAGAGGGTGTTGCTGAGGAATTTTCAATGCCATGATCAGAATAAGCTCCCCCCCCCCCCCCCCGATGGCAACCCTCCCCTTTTGTGGTGGTATCTCAGTTGGTTTCCACACACACCCGTGTACAAGATCCGACCAGAGGGGCTGAGTGGGGCAGAAAGGACTATCCACAGGAACAACTTATGACCATGTCCCATCAGACCCAGTGATCTACCAAAGGATGTGCTAGTGCCACTGGCTGAGCCTGAGAATATTGGGGCACATCTGTTCCTGCCTGTGTCTTTGCCTCTTGTAGGGCCCAGTTTAGTCCCAAATCCAGCCGTGGGAGTGGAACATTTGCAAGATGTGGTGCAGGCATCTGATCCACCTACTTCAGTGTCCCCACAGGAACAGGTCCCCCTGAGGCGCTCTCAGCGTAGCAATTTGGGAAAAAAGCCAGTTAGATATGGTGATGGAAGTTAATAGTT
This sequence comes from Pholidichthys leucotaenia, assembly GCA_020510985.1. Lineage (NCBI taxonomy): Eukaryota > Metazoa > Chordata > Actinopteri > Cichliformes > Pholidichthyidae > Pholidichthys > Pholidichthys leucotaenia. The sequence continues at coordinate 55,426,731 of CM035845.1, read as the reverse complement.
GGGGACGACTATTTAAAAAGCTGAGGGGAGAAATGTCAGGGTAGAGCATTTTAGGGTTGTGTGTGTATATTGTTTTTTTGGTTTGTTACAGCTTTAAGGCTGTAACAAAGTGAATGATATTATTAATGTAATGTATATTGGATTACTGTTTTCTTTTGTATATATTTGTGTGAGTGTATTTTTGCACTCATCCGCCATGTCAAACAGGTGCAGTCTTACTTGACATCATCTGCCTGGTAAACCGTTGGTGGCTTGTACGGCTTGTAAGGTGCTACACCTTGCCCAAGGGTGATCCAGCACAGCAGCAATTAAGAGGTAGTGACATTCTCCTCAGAACTCCCAGACTGGGGCCTTCCTGCCGGATGTAGTTTAACATCATGCCCAGGACTAACATCCACAGATGGGAACACCTAGCAATGGAGAGAATGGTATGGAGAGAAGCTATCCGCAATGGCACTATAGTCTTTGAGAAAAACAGATGTGCATTTGAGGAGGAGAAGCAAAGAAGAAGGAAGGAGCGCTCGCAGCAGCCGCGGCCTCCACGTCACTTCCCTGCGGTCTCTACCCACGCCTCTTCCATCACCGGCTCGGGCTACAGAGCCACATCCGTCACAAGCACAAGTGATTTCTGGAACGGGAGCAACCCTATGCTCGGACACGAGCAGGAGCCGATGACAACAAGTGTATTTTTGTTGAGTTGATTATGAGTTACACCTGCGCTAATTGATCAAATCAGCAGGAGCCAATTAGCGAGCTCCGTTGTGAACTCTCTGTCCAGAAGGACGTATTTAAAGATGGTGCGTGACTGTGTTAGGGGAGAAGCCGAGAAGTCTTGCAGGAAGAAGTCTTCAAGGAGCCGAGAGGCCAAAAGGACAGGTGGATAGCAGGACGTACTGACAGAGGACCCGAGGATTTGTGAAAACGTATTATCGAGGAGTACGGAGGAAACGAGGGCAGGAGCGCAGAAGCGGAGAAAGGACAGAGGAAGCGCAGCTGTGGTGATTTACAGCGGCAGCACGGGACCGAAGATGCTGGGAGAGTGACCAGCCGACGGAGGCTCCGTTGTGTTGGATGAAATGCGAATACACAGCTAAGTAAAGGAACGTGCTTACTTTCTGTGTGTGGTGAATGTATATTAGCCCCGGTGTGTTCACGGGAGGCTAAGTTTGTGCTGCGCTGTGTGCTGCAGGTTTCCTCTGGACGACAAATACGAAGGAGCCGCTCCTCTTCTCTCCGCCTGTTTGCCATCTCTCCTCGGGCACGGAACACTCCCTCTTCGAGGCGTACAGGAGGGTCTCAGACGAGCCCGGACGGACGATGCTTTCCTTCCAGGACAAGGAGGATGATAGCGGAAGTTCCTGGCCGGACCGGCAGTGAATGCATCACACTCAATTGCGGACGTTCAGAAGGTTTTTTCTTGTAGCGTAGGAAGTGACTTTTGATTGAAAGAGAATCGTATTGCTTTTTTTCCTTGTGTGCTTTTTATGGTATTTATAGTACAGTGGGGGGGAAAAAGTATTTAGTCAGCCACCAATTGTGCAAGTTCTCCCACTTAAAAGATGAGAGAGGTCTCCAATTTTCATCATAGGTATACCTCAACTATGAGAGATAAAATGAGAAAAAAAAAATCCAGAAAATCACATTGAAGGATTTTAATGAATTAATTGGTAAATTCCTTGGTAAAATAAGTATTTGGTCACCTACAAACAAGCAAGATTTCCGGCTCTCACAGACCTGTAACTTCTTCTTTAAGAGGCTCCTCTGTCCTCCACTCGTTACCTGTATTAATGGCACCTGTTTGAACTCGTTATCAGTATAAAAGACACCTGTCCACAACCTCAAACAGTCAGACTCCAAACTCCACTATGGCAAAGACCAAAGAGCTGTCAAAGGACACCAGAAACAAAATTGTAGACCTGCACCAGGCTAGGAAGACTGAATCTGCAATAGGTAAGCAGCTTGGTGTGAAGAAATCAACTGTGGGAGCAATTATTAGAAAATGGAAGACATACAAGACCACTGATAATCTCCCTCGATCTGGGGCTCCACGCAAGATCTCACCCCGTGAGGTCAAAATGATCACGAGAACGGTGAGCAAAAATCCCACAACCACATGGGGGGACCTAGTGAATGACCTGCAGAGAGCTGGGACCAAAGTAACAAAGGCTATATCAGTAACACACTACGCCACCAGGGACTCAAATCCTGCAGTGCCAGACGTGTCCCCCTGCTTAAGCCAGTACATGTCCAGGCCCGTCTGAAGTTTGCTAGAGAGCATTTGGATGATCCAGAAGAGGATTGGGAGAATGTCATATGGTCAGATGAAACCAAAATATAACTTTTTGGTAAAAACTCAACTTGTCGTGTTTGGAGGAGAAAGAACACCATACCTACTGTGAAGCATGGGGGTGAAAACATCATACTTTGGGGCTGTTTTTCTGCAAAGGGACCAAGATGACTGATCCGTGTAAAGGAAAGAATGAATGGGGCCATGTATCGTGAGATTTTGAGTGAAAACCTCCTTCCATCAGCAAGGGCATTGAAGATGAAACGTGGCTGGGTCTTTCAGCATGACAATGATCCCAAACACACTGCCCGGGCAATGAAGGAGTGGCTTTATAAGAAGCATTTCAAGGTCCTGGAGTGGCCTAGCCAGTCTCCAGATCTCAACCCCATAGAAAATCTTTGGAGGGAGTTGAAAGTTCATGTTGCCCAGCGACAGCCCCAAAACATCACTGCTCTAGAGGAGATCTGCATGGAGGAATGGGCCAAAATACCAGCAACAGTGTGTGAAAACCTTGTGAAGACTTACAGAAAACGTTTGACCTCTGTCATTGCCAACAAAGGGTATATAACAAAGTATTGAGATGAACTTTTGTTATTGACCAAATATTTATTTTACCGAGGAATTTACCAATTAATTCATTAAAAATCCTTCAATGTGATTTTCTGGATTTTTTTTTCTCATTTTGTCTCTCATAGTTGAGGTATACCTATGATGAAAATTGGAGACCTCTCTCATCTTTTAAGTGGGAGAACTTGCACAATTGGTGGCTGACTAAATACTTTTTTTCCCCACTGTATTTATAATATTTATTGTGGGGTTAGGTTCTTAAATTGTGCACTTTGGGAATGTACAGTATGGTTTTTATTGGGAAATGTATGGTTCTTATTAGGAATGTATGGTTCTAGTTTGGGGATTTATGGTTCTTATTGGGTAGTGTTGTAGTCTATAACCATTTTAATTGTCTAATAAACCTGTATAATTGCTTTCATGCCTTCCTGAGTGTTAACGTTGTTGTGGCCCGAGCATCACTTATTTTATTCATAATGCTCACAGTGATTGGCACTTCCAAACTGTGACATGAGCGCTGAGGTGTGCCATGGAGAACAGTCCTGAGGCCTCACTTATCAACAGGTCATTTGTAAAGAAGCGCGTGTGTCAAGCCACATTCGAACATTCCTGTGCAAAAAAGTTACTTTATAAACTCTGACTTGAACTTGGGAAATGTAAGCAAGCACATCTCTGACTATACATGCACACAGAACTTAGTGGTAGAACAGTGAAGCCACAAATGGAAAGCAGCACTGTTCTAACACGTGCTGTACACTGGCTGTGATCTATTAAAGGGGTCATTTACTGAAAAACGATGTGTTTGTAGGTTTTAACTCTCTGAAATGAGTCTACTGGTCATGTAATTATCAAAAAAATTTCAAAACTCCATGTTTTTGCTTCTCTGTATGATCATGTTCATATTGCAAGGTAATCTCAAACTCCTTATTGATCATAGATCAAAGCGTTAATCTTAATTCAACTTCATGGAATTGCAGAGGTCTACAAAATCTAAGAAAACTTAAACAAGTTATGAATAAAATAAAAGACATAGATTCAAAAATTGTATTTTTACAAGAAACTCCTCTCTCACTCACTTCTCTCTCTCACTTCCGCCTCCAAAGAGAGCAGACGCCTTTTTCCTTCTCTCTTGCTCTGACTTTTTTTCCTTCCCCCCCAACTAACTGGATCCCAGCTTGCTGTTGTCTGTCTGCGTCTAACTGCTGACCGTCGAAAGAAATTATGGAATTAATAAGCTGGGCTTTGAACACAATTGACACTATTTTTTCAACAAGGAAAAGTGCTCCGGGGGAAGTTGTTTGCCCCGCAGGGACGGCTCCAGCGGGCTATTTACGGGACACAAGTAATTGGAGGATCTTGTGCCTGACTAATCTCTCTATCGAAGATACTGAAGATTTGTATGTCTTCGTAATAATGGTGATTGGGATTGTTCTGATTGGAACTGGGATTGTCCTGGTGTACCGCAAATTGCTAAAGATGGATACAACCTATCAAAATGCTGGCCAGGCGAGGTGCATCCATCAAATTGAAAAATTGGAGAAGACCCTGATAGCGACAAATGGAGAACTGTCTCGGAAGGTGGATTACATCATGATTACGCTTAGGTCTATCCACGACGGACTCAACACCCCGCAATGAAGGATTAAGTACTGAATCTACAGAAGAAAATAAAGCTCCTTCTCTGTGATCAGTTCTATTTGGCTCAATTTCCCTACAAAAATTCCTCCTGATTGTCTGCAGTCTGTTTTTTCAAAACATTGAGCACAAGGCCTTGGACAGCAGCTGCTCGGATAATTGCAAGGACGATTGCGAGTAGCCAGACAAAACATCTCCTGCCAAAGTGTCCTTGTTGTTCTTACTGATACAACACTTGCTTCAACAGTGCACTCATATTGATCCACGAACTGACAAATAAGATCCACTCACTGCTCTCTTTGTGTCCTGTGAAATCTTGGTCCGCTGATGTGCATTGAGGGCTTTTTTTCCCCTTGTAATCATAATATTGATCATGTGACCAGTATTCTGAATCAATGATTTTTTTGCTCCTTCCTATTGTATTATTTCTTATGCTACCTGTACCCTCCTGCTGACAGGCGCGTTTCAGATGCGCCGCAGCACGGAAATGCAGGTTCATTTTCTGTGTCAAGTCAAATTCTCTCGTATGTTATCAGTGATCTGTTAATGTACTTGGCAATAAATCTTTTTCTGATTCTGATTCTGATTCTAATAGAGGAGGATGTAAAAAGAATTAGGAGAAGATGGCAAGGTAACGTGTTCACCTCATCATTTTCATCCCGAGCTAGGGGAGTTATGATTCTCATACACAAAACAGTCCCATTTCAATTGAAAAATGTAATTAGATATCTTCCAAATTTGTCTCCAATCATCCAAGGATCTTTGTTATTAGAAAATATAAATCTGGTGAACTTATATGGCCCCAATATTGATGATCAAAACTTCTTTGTTAATTTATTCCTTACTTTATCATCACTTACAGGGCAACATATAATAGCAGGGGATTTTAATTGTACATTGAATCCCAGTATAGACAGATCAACAGGACTGGACTGTACGCACAATGGATGTAGGATGACTATTAATCATTTTATGAAAGAATTGAGATTGCTAGATATATGGAGAGAAATGAAACCACAAGTCAAAGCCTATTCTTGTTATTCTAATACCTATAAGACATTCTCACGTATAGACTACTTTTTGATCTCTACAGAATTAAGGTCCAAGATTCAAAATTGTTTCTATGATAACATTGTGATCTCTGATCATGCACCCTGCTGTCTAATATATGTAGATAAGAAACTGACAAAGGATCCAGGTAGGTGGCATTTTCAGCATAAATGGCTTCAGGATGAGGAATTTGTTAAGTACATAGAAAAACAGATAGATGAGTTCTTTTATATTAATACTACACAAACAACAGCATGTATAAAGTGGGAGGCTTTCAAAGCTTTTATTAGGGGGCATATTATTAGTTATACAGGTTCAAAATCTAAAAAGACTTGACAGGAGAGAGTCCAGTTGGAACGTAAAATAAAAATTCTTCAAGAAAAGGTGTATGCAGGAAGACGATGGATGTCATGGATCGTCACCTTATCGTGGTGGGGGGGTTTGCGTGCCCCAGTGATCCCAGGAGCTATGTTGTCCGGGGCAATTTGCCTCTGATAGGGTCTCCCAAGACAAACTGGTCCTGGGTGAAGGGCCAGACTAAGAACGATCCAACAGACTCTCATGATAAATTGTATATCAAGGATTCAGTGTACCCCGCCCGGTATGGGGTTACCGGGGCCCCACCCTGGAGCCAGGCCTGGGGGAGGGGCTCGAAGGCTAGCGTCTGGTGGCCGGGTTTCCACCCATGGGACCCGGCCGGGCTCAGCCCGAAGGAGTTACATGGGTCCGCCCTCCAGTGGGTTCACCACCTGCAGGAGGGATCATGGGGGTCCGGTGCTATGTGGATTAGGTGGCGGTCAAAGGCGGAGACCTTGGCGGACTGATCCCAAGCTTTCTAAACTGGCTTTTGGTACGTGGAATGTAACCTCTCTGGTGGGGAAGGAGCCTGAGCTGGTGCACGAGGTTGAGCGATACCGGCTAGATATAGTCGGCCTCACCTCAACACACAGCTCCGGTTCCGGAACCAGTCTCCTGGAGAGGGGCTGGAGCTTGGCCTTTTCTGGAGTTGCCCCGGGCGAGAGGCGACGAGCAGGGGTGGGTATTCTTGTATCGCCCCACCTTGCTGCCTCTATATTGGAGTTTTCCCCGGTGGACGAAAGGGTTGCTTCCCTGCGCCTTCGGGTTGGGAAACGGGTCCTGACCATCATTTGTGTCTATGCACCAAATGATGTTTCAGAGTACCCATCCTTTTTGGAGTCTGTGACTGGGGTGCTGGAGGGTGCTCCTCCTGGAGACTCCATTGTCCTACTGGGGGACTTCAATGCGCACGTGGGCAACGACAGTGAAACCTGGAGGGGGGTGATTGGGAGGAACGGCCTGCCCGATCTGAACCCGAGTGGTGTTCAGTTATTGGACTTCTGTGCTAACCACAGTCTGTCCATAACGAACACTATGTTCAAGCATAAGGGTGTCCATATGTACACCTGGCACCAGGACACCCTAGGTCGCAGGTCGATGATCGATTTTGTTATCGTATCATCAGACCTGCGACCGTATGTCTTGGACACCCGAGTAAAGAGAGGTGCAGAGCTGTCAACTGATTGAGGATCTCCTCAATCCCACTGATACGCCTTCCACAGAGGAAGCAGGGTTTGGGGACGAGGGGGATGACTCGCCTATCACAGGGGCTGAGGTCGCCAAGGTGGTTAAAAATCTCCTTGGTGGCCGGGCCCCGGGGGTGGACGAGATTCGCCCTGAGTACCTCAAGGCCCTGGATGTTGTTGGGTTGTCATGGTTGACACGCCTCTGCAACATTGCGTGGAGGTCGGGGGCAGTGCCTTTGGCATGGCAAACCGGGGTGGTGGTTCCTCTCTTCAAAAAAGGGGACCGGAGGGTGTGCTCCAACTTTAGAGGGATCACACTCCTCAGCCTCCCTGGGAAGGTCTATGCCAAGGTACTGGAGAGGAGAGTCCGGCCGTTGGTCGAACCTCGGATTCAAGAGGAGCAATGTGGTTTTCGTCCTGGCCGTGGCACATCGGACCAGCTCTTTACCCTCTCAAGAATTCTTGAGGGTTCGTGGGAGTTTGCCCAACCAGTTTACATGTGTTTTGTGGACTTGGAGAAGGCATTTGACCGCGTCCCTCGTGGAATTTTGTGGGGGGTGCTTCGGGAGTATGGGGTATCGGGCTTGTTGTTACGAGCTATTCGGTCTCTGTACGACCGTTGTGAGAGTTTGGTTCGTATTGCCAACACTCGGTCGGAGTCATTCCCAGTGAGAGTTGGACTCCGCCAGGGCTGCCCTTTGTCACCGATCCTGTTCGTAATTTTTATGGACAGGATTTCTAGGCGCAGCCAGGGAATGGAGGGTGTCATGCTTGGTGACCACAGGATCTCATCTCTGTTGTTTGCAGATGATGTTGTCCTGTTGGCTTCATCCAGCAATGACCTACAGCTCTTGCTGGGACGGTTTGCCGCTGAGTGTGAAGCGGCTGGGATGAGAATCAGCACCTCCAAGTCCGAGTCCATGGTCCTCAGCCGGAAAAAGGTGGATTGTCCTCTCCGGGTTGGGGACAGGCTCCTGCCCCAAGTGGAGGAGTTTAAGTATCTTGGGGTTTTGTTCACGAGTGAGGGGAAAATGGAGCGAGAGATCGACAGACGGATTGGAGCAGCATCTGCAGTGATGCGGACGTTGTACCGGTCTGTTGTGGTGAAGAGGGAGCTTAGTTCTAAGGCAAAGCTGTCGATTTACCAGTCAATCTACGTTCCTACTCTCACCTATGGTCACAAGCTTTGGGTAATGACCGAAAGAACGAGATCGCGGATACAAGCGGCTGAAATGAGCTTTCTCCGTAGGATTCCTGGACTCACCCTCAGAGATAGGGTGAGGAGCTCAGTCATCCGGGAGAGGCTCAGAGTAGAACCGCTGCTCCTCCACATTGAAAGGAGTCAGTTGAGGTGGTATGGGCATCTGATTAGGATGCCTCCTGGACGCCTTCCACTTGAGGTGTTTCAGGCACGTCCCACTGGGAGGAGACCCCGGGGCAGACCCAGGACTCGGTGGAGAGACTATGTCTCCCAGCTGGTCTGGGAACGCCTTGGTATCCCCTCTGAAGAGCTGGAGCAGGTGGCTGGGGAGAGGGAAGTCTGGGCTTCTCTGCTTGAACTGCTGCCTCCGCGACCCGGACCTCCGGAAAAGCGGTAGAAGATGGATGGATGGATGTTGGAAATGGTTTTAGAAACATTTCAAAATGGTAATTTACCACCATACATGAATAATGCCTCAATTATACTGTTGCCAAAACCAGGTAAACCCCCTAATAAATGTGAAAACATGAGACCAATAAGCCTATTAAATGCTGATCTTAAAATAATTTGTAAAATTTTAGCAAAACGACTACAAGAAATATTACCAAATATTATTAACAGAGATCAGAATGGCTTTATAAAGGGAAGACAAGGCTTCCATAATGTAAGAAGACTATTTAATATTATTTATTCCAATAAAGAAGCACCGGGTACAGCTCTCCTATCATTGGACGCCGAAAAGGCCTTTGATAGGGTCGAATGGCCCTATCTTTTTGAAGTCCTACAAAGGTTTGGACTTGGAAATAATTTCATAAAATGGGTCCAGATAATATACAATAATGCTACAGCAGAAATCCTAACAAACAGCAATATCTCAAAATCAATAAAAATTAATAGAGGATGTCGACAAGGCTGTCCACTTTCACCTTTATTGTTTACTATGGCAATTGAACCTTTAGCGATGGCAGTACGTTTACATCCACAAATATATGGAATTAAAGTAGGACCAACAGAACAAAAAATCTCCCTGTATGCCGATGACATAATTTTGTTAATGTCGAATTTTAAAAAAAACAATTCCGACCTTGTTAAATTTAATAAAGAACTTTGGGGAAATATCAGGATATAAAATAAATAAAACAAAATCTTCAATATTAATGCTAAATGAGACCCAGAGAAATCACCCAGCTCCTGAGGTAAATCAATTCAATGTTGCAAATCAATTTAAATATTTAGGAATCCAAATTGTGCCTAAGCTAGAATCAGTCGCCAATGCCAACTATGAAGCCTTAATGACAGATATTAATGAGTTACTTCAGAGATGGATGTCACTACCAATGTCGATGATCGGGAGAATTAATATACTTAAAAGTAATATCTTACCAAAAATACTTTATTTATTTCAAAATATTCCTTTACCACCACCTTCAGATCTATTCTCAAAAATTAAAAAAAGTTAGTGGAATTTATATGGAACAATAGGAAGGCTAGATTACGTTTGTCCTTACTATATTTACCATTTGATTGTGAAGGTCTGAAATGTCCAAACTTTATGTTGTATTACTGGTCAGCACAACTGAGCTCTATGACATATTATTTTTCATCAAATGATTCTCCTCACTGGACTGAAATGGAATCATACAATTTACCTTTACCTCTTCCCTTATTCATATACTCAGACTCGGCTAAAAAATTACAGAAGCAAGTTAAAAATCCAATTGTAAAGCACATGATCAAAATATGGTGTGAAACCAAAAAATATTTAAAAGAACCACACTTACTGTCACAATTTAGCCCAATATGGGGTAATCAATATTTTACACCAGGGAGAGCGGATGCTGTATTTAAAGTGTGGAATTTAAAAGGGATTCAAAAGATTCAAGACTTATATTTGTCACGCTCAGATAACATAATGTCTTTTGAAAAACTGAGGATTAAATTCAATCTTAATAGAACACATTTTTTTTAAACATCTTCAGCTTAGGAATTTCATTCGATCAAATCAAAATAATGCTCTCACCCGACCTACTTAAGATAAGATAAGATAAGATAAGATAAGATAAGCCTTTATTAGTCCCACAACGGGGAAATTCCAGGATTGCAACAGCACAGGGATAGCAACACTCAGAGCAACAATCAGAAGGCAAGAAAAAAACAAGCAAGCAAGAGCAGCTAATATACATATGTACATATTACTATAAAATACTGTATATATACAGTATACACACACACACACACAGACACAGTGCAGAGCATTGCAGCTGGATGGAATAAATATATGAATATATGAACACACAGTGCAGAGCATTGTAGCTAGATGGAATAAATATGTAAATATATAAACACCCACAGTACGGAGCATTGCAGCTAGGTGGAATAAATATGCAAGTATATAAACACACACAGTGCGGAGCAATGTAGCTAGATGGAATAATATGTAGATATATAAAAACACAGTGCGGAGCATTGTAGCTAGATGGAATAAATATATAGATATATAAATATAAACACACCCAGTGCTGAGCATTGTAGCTAGATGGAATAAATATGTAAATATATAAACACACACAGTGCAGAGCATTGTTGCTAGATGGAATGAAACAGCATAACCGTCTACTTAGTTATCCTACATGGTATGATTATGTGCCCATACATATTCTCACCCTCCATAGCGACCGGTATGTTCCTAGTTGTATGCCGGAGGGGACCATTGTGTAAGTCTATTGCATCTTTTGCATTCAAAAAACTATTAGTTTGTTACGTCTTTTTGCTATCTCTGCGAGCAGCCCTGCTTAGGTTGTACAGTCTGACAGCCGTTGGTAGGAAGGACCTACGAAACCTCTCGGTTGTGCACCTGGGATGATGTAGTCTGCTGCTAAATGAGCTCCTCAGTGCATCCAGTATGTCCTGCATAGGGTGGAACTCGGACTCCAGCAGAGATGACAGTTTAGCCACCGTCCTTCTCTCTCCTATCTCCTCCATCGGATCAAGGCGCTGCCCCAGGACAGAGCTAGCTTTCTTAATCAGTTTGTTCAGTCTCTTCCTATCGGCTGCAGTAATGCCACTGCCCCAGCAGACCACTCCAAAAGTGATGGCTGATGCCACCACCGTGTCATAGAATGACTTCAGCAGCGCCCCTTGTACACCAAAAGACCTGAGTCTCCTCAGCAGGAACAGCCTGCGCTGTCCCTTCTTGTAGAGTGCGTCAGTATTGTGTGACCAGTCTAGTTTATTGTTCAGATGAACACCCAGGTACTTATAGGATGTCACCATCTCGATGTCTGTTCCCTGTATATTTACTGGTGCTGTGAGGGGCTGCCCATGCCTGCGGCAGTCCACCACCAGCTCCTTAGTTTTCCTCGCGTTGATCTGGAGGCAGTTCCGATGGCACCAGTCCACGAAGTCCTGGATAAGCCCTCTGTACTCAGCTTCATCTCCATTGGAGATGAGGCCAACGATCGCAGAGTCATCAGAGAACTTCTGTAGATGGCAGTGTGTTGTGTTGTGTGAGAAGTCCGCAGTATAAAGAGTGAACAGGAAGGGAGCCAGCACCGTTCCCTGGGGGGCCCCCGTGCTACTGATGATCGTGTCGGACACACAGTCCTGGGTTCTCACAAACTGAGGCCGGTTCGTGAGGTAGTCCAGGCTCCATGATGACAGGTGCTGGTCCACCCCTGCGCGCAGCAGCTTGTCCTTCAGGATCATCGATTGGATGGTATTGAAAGCACTGGAGAAGTCAAAGAACATGATCCTCACCATATTCCCGGGCTTCTCCAGGTGGGACAGAGAACGGTGAAGGAGGAAGATCACCGCATCCTCCACCCCAATGCCATGCTGGTAGGCGAACTGGAGTGGATCCATCGCTGGTTCCACCAGGGGGCGGAGGTGAGCAAGGAGCAGTCTCTCCAGGGTCTTCATCAAGTGGGACGTCAAGGCCACCGGTCTGTAGCTGTTCAGGTCTTTGGGGTGGGAAGTTTTTGGTACAGGTACCACACAAGATGTTTTCCACAGCTGTGGTACCCTCCCCAGTTTCAGGCTCATGTTGAAGATATACGTCACAATCCCACACAGCTGGTCTGCACAGGACTTGAGGAGCTTTGCGCCGATGCCGTCCGGTCCCGGCGCCTTCCTCGCTTTAATCTTCCTCAGCTCCGTCCTCACCTGGGTCTTGGTCAGGGTCAGGATGGGGGGCTGTGTGTTGGGAGTGGGGGGGGGTGTTGGTGGAGTGGGGAGTGGGCAGCAGGACTTGATTTCTTTAGAGGCAGCAGTGGTTGTTGTGCAGACAGGGGGGAGGGCGGTTGGTCAAATCTATTGAAAAACAGATTCAGGTTGTTCGCCCACTCCCTGCCCCCCGTGGCCTGGGGGGAGGTATTCTGGAGCCCCGAGATGGTTTTGAGGTTTCTCCAGACCCCGCTGATGTCGCTCTGTTGCAGCTTGTCCTCCATCTTCTTCCTGAAGCTGTCCTTGCCTTCTCTGATCTTTCTCCTCAGCTCCCTCTGTACGGACTTCAGCATCTCCCTGTTCCCCGACCTGAAGATCCTCTTCTTCTCTCTCAGAAGTGTTTTTATCTCAGGGTTGATCCAGGGTTTGTTGTTTGAGTGACGCCGTATGGTCTTGGTGGGAACGGATTTGTCCACACAGAAGCTGAGGTAGCCCGTGAAGGTGTGAATGAGGCCATTGATGTCCTCACCATGTGGATCGCAGAGCTGCTTCCAGGCGGTGGCTTCAAAACAGTCCTTTAGAGTGTCCTTATTCATCCTTGGAAAAAATTTTGACGAAAGATAGTAAGAGAAAGGGTATTATTTCAGAGTTTTATAACTCTGACACTATTCTCAAGTGAAAACTCACAGAAAAGACTGAATTATTGGAAAGAAGACGTGCAAATTGAAATTTCAGAGGAACAATGGGAAATGGCTTGTGCAGAAGCTCAAACCAAATCAATAAATGTACGTCTTAAACTGATACATTTTAAATGGTTAATGCGGATGTATGTTACACCAGTGGAGTTAAATAGATATAACAAAAACATACCAGATACATGCACAAAATGTATGGAAAGTAAAGGAACCCTATTTCACTGTTTATGGGAATGTAGAAAAATCAGAATGTTTTGGGAAGAGGTGAGGGTAACAATTGAAAAAATAATTTCAAAACAATTCACATTGAACCCTAAACTGTTTTTGTTGGGTCTGTATCCAGAAAAACATAACTTTAATAAGAGTGAAAGAGCATTCATAGACCTCGGTTTGCTTAATGCCAAAAAATGTATTGCACTATTGTGGAAAAAGACTCATAGACCAGATGTGACTCAGTGGTTAAGACAGATGTTAACCTTCCATTAGAAAGAATAACATATATACTGAAATTAAAGGAAGGTGCGTTTGAGAATATATGGAGACCTTTCATTGGTTATGTAAAGAAATTAAACATAACTTCTGAAGAAGAAGGTGAATGATATGTGTCGTCGGCCTCCGTCGGTCTATGATGACCATGGAAGAGAATCCTAAACGTGTACTCTGCTGGAACAGCACTGCCTGTGGCTGAACAGGCCAATGCGCACCGGTGTTCTACCTTCCAGCGTTGGGCGTTGGTAGGATTCAAGCCTGGGCAGGAAGATATGGAGGACAAGATGTTACCCATGCAGCATGTCCCCCCTCTCCACATCACTGATGAATCCAAAGGAACAGCAGGGCTGCTACAGTTTGGCACCAGCGCCATCGCAGGAGCTGTCAGAACGATGTTGAGCACAACAGAGAACTGCCTTAGGGGCTCCGACTCCGGATTTTTCCTCAGGGTTGACTCCCGAAGCCTTTCCCGTGACCGGGTGTGCCGCAAGGCAGCGGAGGTTTGAAATCAGGGTTTACCTTCCCCTAGATGGGCTACCTTCCCAGGTTGACGAGCCACCATCTATCCGAAGCATCTGGTTTTAAGGCGCCAGAGATCCGCCCTCACCCCTTCTCCTATTAGTAAAAGCAGTTCCGCCGGGCTTAGAGACTAAACCACAAGGGCAGGCTAGGAGTTGGACTTAGTTGTCAGAGGCTTTTCGAGATGCACGCCGTAAGGAGCATTTTATGAGCACTGGGAGCTTAACCCCAGTGCCGCTCCTGGCTATGACAACCTTGGAACCAGTGATCCAATGATATACTGTATGTGGACCTTGCAAATTCCAAACTGGAGAATGTATATTATGTATTCTTATGTAATAGATTACCTAGACTAAACAGAGAAGCGTTGTTGTTGATTTGCTTTTGTTAATGGTTGTTGTTGTTTTTAGTACATTTTTTTGTTGTTGTTAGTGTTTTTTTTTTTATTTTTTAAATTACTTTAGTGTTAGTGTTTGACTGTTTGTCCCATGTTTGCAAAAAAAAGGTCCAATAAAAAATATTGTGGAAAAAAAAAATAAAAAATTTCAAAATGGTCAATTCTCTTAAAAAATACACTGTGGAAGAAGAAAACAGATGAGGCAGCGAGCTAGACGACACATGAACTTTATTCTTCTTCCAACATCAAGTACAGGAAATACTGTCTGGGTCTCTCTGCGCCTTCTTTTTATAACCTTTATTTCTGCACAATAAGACCCAGGGAGTCCAAACACAATACTGTCAGTGCACAAAGACATGCGTGGCACATTAACATAATAACCCCCTCTCTTCCTCTCTCGACTCCTGCATCTCCCGACTCCCAGGGGGGAGGCGGATAGTCCTTTCCGATACTTCTGAGACCCCCTGGAACCACTTCCTCCTTCAGTCCTTTTGTTCCATCTTCCCCCAGCTTCTGACTCTGGGTGGAGAACCCCCACACAGGGCCACCACAACGCAGCCTTTACTTTTGTTTTTCTGTCCCAAAAATGCCAGAAATGTGTTTGACTCTTCTGTCTAAATCGTATATGTCATGATTAGAAAAAGCCAACCCACTGCCGTCCTAAAGACCCACCAACTGTTCTATTATTGGCCCACCTAGCTGTCCGTCCTGTAGATGGAAGGGGGGGGGCTAAAGATAGCCTATTGGTCCCTGAGCTATTAGCCCCCGAGCTAACACTGGTACCCGGACGCTCGCCACCTAGTTTGCCAGTGTGTCTCATGTCATTCTGGCCCATCTCCCAGTGGTTTCATTGTGATTCTGCGGCAGATCGCCCGTACCAGCAGCTGCAACCAAAATGGCCCAGGACCAGAGGCTGCTGGCTCTCACAGCCAGCTTCTCCACTGTTCTCCGGGGCTCCACACAACTCTGCTCTGCTCTTGCGGGCAGCGTAGGAGAGCCACCTTGTGTCGGGGCATCCCCCAGCTGGCTGTGGGAGCAGAGCGGAGTCCCATAGAACGAGACGCTGCCCTTGGAGATCCCTTGGCTCGGTAGCTCGGCCAGCAGCCTCGGGTCACGGGCCAGGTCTCCGTTGCGGCAATCTGGGGGGGGGGGGGGGGGGGGGGGTCTGGCACACGGTGCTAGCAATTTGTTGTGGAATCACAGCAAAATTATTGGCGATGGGCCAAAATGACGCAGGATACACCATCAACTGTGGATCAGTGAACCAGGGCTGCTGATCTGAGCTAGAAGGAGGCTATAAGCTAGTCAGCTAATGGCTAAATGACGTTAGAGGGAGGGTGGAGTTGAATAGGTGAAGGATGTCTCTTAAAGTGATAGGCTTTAAGTCAGAGCGTTTCAAGAAATCCAGGAAAAATACAAAACAAATTTGCTTCAATAATTAAAAAACTTATAGAAAATGTGAACAAACTACAGTGGATATAAAAAGTCTACACACCCCTGTTCAAATGCCAGGTTTTTGTGATGTGAAAAAATGAGACCAAGATAAATCATTTCAAAACTTTTTCCACCATTAATGTGACCTATAACCTGTACAACCCGATTGAAGAACAAAATGAAATCTTTTAAAGGAAAAAATAAAAAACTTACAATAACCTGTTTGCATAAATATGGACACCCTTAAACTAATACTTTGTTGCAGCACCTTTGGCTTTTATTACAACACTCAGTCTTTTTGGGTAGGAGTCTATCAGCATGGCACATCTTAATGTGGCAATATTTGCCCACTCTTCTTTGCAAAAACACTCCAAATCTGTCAGATTGCGAGGATGACATCTGTGCACAGTGCTCTTCAAATCACCCCATAGATGTTCCATCAGATTCAGGTCTGGACTCTGGCTGGGCCATTCCAAAACCTTAATCTTCTTCTGGTGTAGCCATTTTTTTGGTGATTTGGATGTGTGCTTTGGGTCATTGTCTGCTGAAAGATGAAGTTCCTCTTTATCTTCAGCTTTCTAGTAGACACCTGAAGGTTTTGTGCCAACACTGACTGGTATTTGGAACTGTTCATAATTCCCTCTACCTTGACTAAGGCCCCAGTTCCAGTTGAAGAACAACAACCCCAAAGCATGATGCTGCCACCACTGTGCTTTACTGTAGGTATGGTGTTCTTTTGGTGATGAGCAGTGTTGTGTTTGCGCCAAATATACTTTTTGGAATTATGGACAAAAAGTTCAACCTTGGTTTCATCGGACCATAACACATTTTCCCACATGTGTTTGTGAGATTTCAAATGTGTTTTTTTCAAAATGTAGCTGAGCCTGGATGTTTTTCTTCGTAAGATAAGGCTTCCGTCTTGCCACCCTACCCCATAGCTCAGACATATGAAAAAGACAGGAGATTGTCCCATCTTCTTCTGCTGTCGGCCTCTTGGCAGCCTCCCTGACCAGTTTTCTTCTCGTCTTTTCATCACTTTTGGAGGGACGTCCAGTTCTTGATAATATCACTGTTGTGAAATATTTTCTCCACTTGATGATGACTGTCTTCACTGTGTTCCGTGGTATCATTAATGGCTTGGAAATTCTTTTGTACCCTTCTCCTGACTGATACCTTTGAACAATGAGATCCCTCTGATGCTTTGGAAGCTCTCTGTGGACCATGGCTTGCGCTGCAAGATGGGACTACAAAAATGTCAGGAAAAGCCTACTAGAGCAGCTGAACTTTATTTGGGGTTAATCAGAGGCACTTTAAATGGTGGCAGGTGTGTGCTGTCTCCCATTTATCATGAGTTTGGATGTGATTGGTTAATTATGAACACAGCCACATCCCAGTTATAATCAGGTGTGCATATTTATGCAACCACGTTATAGTAAGTTTTTTATTTTTTATTTTTCCCCTTAAAAGATTTCAGATTTTTTCAATTGGGTTGTACAGGTTATAGGTCAGATTCATTGTTGAAAAAGTTTTGAAATGATTTATCTTCGTCTCTTTTTTTACATCACAAAAACCTGGCATTTGAACAGGCTGGTGTGTAGACTTTATATATCCACTGTACGTCACAAACATTTCATTAAGATGTGTGAGCTGTTAAAATGTGGAAAAAATGCAGTCAATGACCCCTTTAACTCACAGTAAGCGGTTTACTTTCTCACCCTTTATGAACTGGCAGATATCCATGTGTGAAGTTAATGGGTTTATCCATAGACCAGTCACTCTTTATCGATCCACAGCTGGGTCCACCTCCAGGTCCAGGTCCAGGTCCATCAGAGTGCTTTGATCTAGAAGTGTGAATAATGAAGGTTTGGTGATATGAGCGCTGAGGTGTGCCATGGAGAACAGTCCTGAGGCCTCACTTATCAACAGGTCATATGTAAAGAAGCGCGTGTGTCAAGCCACATTCGAACATTCATGTGCAAAAAATTACTTTATAAACTCTGACTTGAACTTGGGAAATATAAACAAGCACATCTCTGACTATACATGCATACAGAACTTAGTGGTAGAACAGTGAAGCCACAAATGGAAAGCAGCACTGTCCTAACACGTGCTGTTAGGACAGTGCTGGCTGTGATCTATTAATTGTCTGTACTGGTTTGGAGGAATACATGACTCATTCATTTTGCACAACAGCGTTGTGAAGCATCACAAGTTTTAACATGCTATCCACAGTTATCCTTTAAACTGGAGGACCCAGTAGGAACATAACCGTGCCTATGCCTGCACATACACGAGACAAACCCATTTCCTCTAATCAATAATTTATATAATGATAATTGCTTTACCTCTAATAATATCTAGTTAGAGATGGTCACCTCACCTCAGAGCTTTGCTCAGGCTCTTCTGGTCCCTACAGAGAGTGGCTTTAGAAGGATGGACTCCCTCCTCCGTATCCTCACACTGATCCATAGCAGGCACCACACCTGAAAAACAAACACATGAACACCACAGGATGTTAGCTCTCATTTCTGTCATTCATGAGCAGGTATTTCATGTCACTGTTGGGGAGGGTGGGGGTGGGGGTGGGGGGCAGTAAACAGAACATTTTCTCCAGAGGAAAGATTGAGGGGGGACACTATAGATCACAGGTGTCAAACTCATTCCATGGAGGGCCAAGACCCTGCAGGTTTTACCTCCACCCAGTGTCTTCAACAGGTGATTTCACTGAATTTCTTCCCACTGATTGCTGATCAGTGAAAACACCTGCTGATGACACTGGGTAGAAGCAAAACATGCAGGGTCTTGGCCCTCCATGGAATGAGTCTGACACCCCTGCTATAGATAGTCTGGGTCCTATAGGCATGGTTGTGTTTAGGGCCCCTGTTTTTGTAATTGGGAAGAATTCAAACCCTTTAAAACAAAAACTTTACAAAAACACACTTGAGTCATTGTCTAGATGAAGAGAAAAAAAAATAAGGTATTACATAGAAGAAAAACTTAACCAGCATTCATATGAAGGTTGCAGATTTACAAGAAAAAAACAAGATGTAAATTTAAAAGAAAGTTTTAAATTATATCAAAAGTTGAAAATTTTCAAGAAAAAAGTTGTAAATTTATGAGAAAAAGGCTGTAAATATATGAGAAAAAGGTCATTTGATTAAAAAAGTT
Source organism: Pholidichthys leucotaenia (assembly GCA_020510985.1). Taxonomy (NCBI): domain Eukaryota; kingdom Metazoa; phylum Chordata; class Actinopteri; order Cichliformes; family Pholidichthyidae; genus Pholidichthys; species Pholidichthys leucotaenia. Next base: position 55,407,584 of record CM035845.1, on the reverse strand, counting down.
GCAACTTTGCAATAAAAAAATTGCAAATTTATAAGAAAAACTTTGTAAATTTATGAGAAAAAAAGTTGCAGATTCAAAAGAAAAAAGGTAGAAAATCTCAACTCAATTCAAAGCCTTTATTATCATGTGCACAGTTAAGAAATGCTAAATTTCCTGAGCAATAAAATTCCTACTTTGCTCTCCGAATGAATGCCAAGGTAAAAGGTAGAGAAACAACAATTTAATTGGTCATGACACGCTAACACAGTAACTCAATCCTAATACTAATGGATGCTAATGTCAGCCTCTGTCGGTCTATGATGACCATGGAAGAGAATCCTAAACGTCTACTCTGCTGGAACAGCACCGCCTGTGGCTGAACAGGCCGATGCGCACCGGTGTTCTACCTTCCAGCGTTGGGCGTTGGTAGGATTCAAGCCTGGGCAGGAAGATATGGAGGACAAGATGTTACCCATGCAGCATGTCCCCCCTCTCCACGTCACTGATGAATCCAAAGGAACAGCAGGGCTGCTATAGTTTGGCACCAGCGCCATCGCAGGAGCTGCCAGAACGATGTTGAGCACAACAGAGAACTGCCTTAGGGGCTCCGACTCCGGATTTTTCCTCAGGGTTGACTCCCGAAGCCTTTCCCGTGACCGGGTGTGCTGCAAGGCAGCGGAGGTTTGAAATCAGGGTTTACCTTCCCCTAGATGGGCTACCTTCCCAGGTTGACGAGCCACCATCTACCCGAAGCATCTGGTTTTAAGGCGCCAGAGATCCGCCCTCGCCCCTTCTCCTATTAGTAAAAGCAGTTCCGCCGGGCTTAGAGACTAAACCACATGGGCAGGCTAGGAGTTGGACTTAGTTGTCAGAGGCTTTTCGAGACGCACGCCGTAAGGAACATTTTATGAGCACTGGGAGCTTAACCCCAGTGCCACTCCTGGCTATGACAACCTTGGAACCAATGGATGCTAATAACACACACCAACACACAATTAGGCAGTAGAGGAATGAAACTGAAAATTCACTGGATGACTAAAGTGATAGTGGTATATTGATATCAGAGATGATGTGAACCTGAGATGCATAGACTTATGTACAGTGTGCAAATGAGCACTGTGCAGCAAGCAGTGTATAATTGCAAATTATTTCTGTAACAATAGTACCAGTAGACTGTGCATGGTAAGTAGCAGCAGAGATGACATGGACATCAGACGGGTGAGACTATAGCTACTGTACAGGTGAGCAGTGTGCAAATTTAGCAGCCAGTATGAGTTCCTATATGCAAAGCTGTATTACAGAGTTTTGGGAGTTATCTGTTCAGAAGTTTGATGGCAGTGGGAAAGAAGGAGTTTTTCAGTCTGGTTGTCCTGCATTTCACACTTCTGTACCTCCGGCCTGAGGGGTAGAAGTGTGAACAGTCTGTGCTGGGGGTGGGTGGGGTCCCGGAGGATGGCGTCAGCTCTCTTTTGGACTCTGCGGTGGTAGATGCTCTGCAGAGAGGGGAATGGAGTCCTGATGATCTTCTCCGTTGTCTTCACCACTCTCTGCAGGCGTTTGTGGTCCAGGGCAGTGGTGCTGCCGTACCATGCAGTGATGCAGCTGTAGAAATTGTTGAGGATCCTGGAAGACATGCCAAACTTCTTCAGCCTCCTCAGAAAGTACAGTCGCTGTTGAGCTTTCTTAACCAGCTCTGTGGTGTTGTGTGTCTACGTAAGGTCCTCGCTGATGTGGATGCCCACGTATTTAAAGCTGCTCACTCTCTCCACCTCAAGCTTCTAGATGAACAGTGGCCGATGGGGTCTCCTCCTCCCCTTCTTCATGTCCACTATCATCTCCTTTGTCTTGTCCGTGTTGAGGGTGAGGTTGTTGTCCTCACACCACGACACCAGGTTGGCCACCTCCCTCCTGTAGGATGCTTCGTCATCACCAGTGATGCATCCTATCACTGCTGTGTCATCTGCAAACTTTAGGATGATATTGTCCTTGTGGGAGGCAACACAGTCATGGGTAAAGAGGCTGTAGAGGATGGGGCTGAGAACACAACCCTGTGGGACACCTGTGTTTGTGATTATGCTGGCTGAGGTCCTGTTACCCATCCTGACAGACTGGGGCCTGCCAGTTAGAAAGCCCAGTAGCCAGTCGCAGAGGGTGGGATGCAGGCCAAGTGAAGACAGTTTGTCGGTGAGTTTGTGGGGGATGACCATGTTGAAGGCGGAGCTGTAGTCGACAAAGAGCATCCTAATGTAGGCGTCTTTATCTTCCAGATGGGAGAATGAATAATGGGGTGCAGCAGCAGTGGCATCTGAGGTGGACCTGTTGAGCTGGCAGGCGTACTGCAGGGGGTCCAGGGTGCCCGGTATGCTGTCCTGAATGAGGGGCAGCACCACTCTCTCAAAGCACTTCATGATGATTGGAGTGAGTGCTACCAGTCTGTAATCATTCAGACAGGTCGGTGGGCTCCTTTTGGGGAGGGGGATGATGGTTGTGGTTTTGAAGCAGGAGGGGACTATGTTCTGGTTGAGGGAGAGGTTGAAGATTGCTGTGAGAACGTCAGTCAGCTCTGCAGCACATGCTCTGAGGGCGCACCCAGGTATGTTGTCTGGTCCTGCTGCCTTGCGGGGGTTGATATTCCTCAGTGCTTTGCCTACCTGGCCTGGTGAGACTTTTAGTGGGTGGGGGGGGGGGTGCATGAGTGTGTGTCTATTTTCTGTGCTGTGGCTGGTGGTCTCGAAGCAGGTGTAAAAGATGTTGAGATTGTCCGGCAGGCTGTCTGTAGAGCTAGTGGTGCTGCTGTTGGTCTTCTTGTAGTTTGTGATGTGTTGCAGGCCTTGCCACATGCGCCCCGGGTCAGAAGTGGAGTAGAGGCTGTCCAGCTTTTCTCTGTACTGCCTCTTGGCTGTTGCTATAGCCTCTCTCAGTCCATACTTTGCAGCTTTGTACTCGACCTCACAGCCTGATTTAAATGCACGAGAGTGAGCACACAGCATCTGACGTACCTGACTGTTGATCCAGGGCTTCTGGTTGGGGAACTTCCTGACCTGTATGGTGGGTACGATGGTATCAACGTACGTGCTGATGTACCCAGTCACGTATTTGGCATAATCCTGTATGTTTACAGAAGAGTCCTCTCGGATGGCTGCAGCTTTAAACACACCTCAGTCTATACAGGCAAAACAGTCTTGCAGGTTTCTCTCAGTCTCTGGGGTCCACCCTTAATTTGCTTAATAACAGGGTTTGTTTGTTTCAGCTTTTTTCTGTAGGCTGGGTACATAAACAGCGAAATGTGATCTGACTGTCCGAAGTGGGGGTGGGGTGCCGCTCTGTAAGTGCCATTTATGTTGGAATAAACATGATCCAATGTGCTTTTATCGTGGGTGGGAATGTCCACATGCTGGTAATATTTGGGGAGTACGGTCCATAAATTGCACTGGTTAAAGTCGCCAGCAACAATAAAAACAGTATCAACATGTTTCGTCTCTACTGTGCTGATGACGTTGTGGAGTTTGTTTAGCGCTACTGTGTAGTTGCTCTGTGGACATATGTATACAGCGGCTAAAAAGACAGTGGTAAATTCCCTCGGTAAATAATAGGGACAGTATTTCAGCAGTAAAAACTCCACATCGGGTGAGCAGTGCTTGTAAATGGTTTGTACATCTCCACACCTCGAGTGGTTTATGAATACACACACACACACCCTCCCCTCATCTTACCAGAGTCTCCTGTTTTGTCTGCCCGGAGTGTTGAGTGAGTTTGTAGTTGAATGGCGCTCTCCAGGACTCTGTCTGAGAGCCAGGTTGCACAGAAAATTAGGGCACAGCACTCTCTTGTTTCCCGCTGGTCTTCAATCCTTGCTCTTAGTTCATCTAGCTTATTTTCTAGAGACCAACCGTTTGCCATTAAGAGACTGGGTAGCAGTGGCCGGCTGGAGCGAGCCTTTAGCCTAGCATGTAGTCCTCCTCTCCTGCCTCGCCTTCGACGCACTCTCTTGGTGTCGGCATGCTCACGTGGGCTCAGTGCTTCGGGGCCTTCCTGGGGGTGCTGATGGTCACCACGGGGGCGGACGATGCATTGCAGGTCGGGTGGTATAAAGCCAGTAAACTCCATGTGGCTGCTTGACTTGGCAATATCCAATAATGTCTGCTGGTTGCATCTTAGTAGTGCATGACCTCCATGCCCTATAGAAAGAACAGCAACTATGCAAAAAAAGGAGAAAAGTCGGCATTCGGGAGCGGAACGAGCAATGACGTTCGCCAACGGTGGGTGCCATCTCGCATATCTCTCTGCTCATTTTGCTTGTTTTGTGCCTCCTCACGCAACTTGATTGAAGTTCTTTAAACTGGTGGAATAGTCGAGCAGACCTTTTGGATGTGGACAGCCCTGTTGGGATGGGAGGACAGTAGTAGTGCCGACATAGGAGTGAGGTTAGCCTAGACCAGGGATCTGCAACCTTTGCCAACCAAAGAGCCATTTTGCCCGTCTCTGACTAAAATAGAAGTGGCTGAGGGCTGCAACAGTAATTTGACCTTTAAAATAAAGATTATGCTACTTATAAAGTTTTTTTATATACACATAGCTCTGAATATTATGTGGCATTAATGAATTCATACTACAACAGTGGAAAAAAAATGTCAAGCTTTATATATAGCTTCATTCATGAAATAAAGGTATTAAAAATATATTACAAATTGTTTTGTGCTGAAAAATAAATTTCTAAATATCTGACCATTTTTTGTATAGTTTTCAATTATCAGCACATTTAATTGTTTAAATCTGAAAAATATCATCCATCTCCTACTTTCAACAGTGATCACACAGCTTTAGTTCCTGATATTTTAATAAATCAGAGATGAAAATTTTATTTAAAAGAAGCTACTTTTCATCCTTTTTATGTTTCCTCATAATCGTCGTCATCGGCCTCCATCGGTCTATGATGACCATGGAAGAGAATCCTAAATGTCTACTCTGCTGGAACAGCACCGCCTGTGGCTGAACAGGCCGATGCGCGAATGGCAGTCCCTGTCACACAGGTCGCACTTGTGGGTGGTCTCCGTGCTGCTGGGTCTGTGGCGGTTCTTCCTGCGGGTCCTTTTTTCATCTGCTGCAGCAGTCAGTCTCTCTTCACCCGCCTTGAGCTGTCTGGTCAGGGTGCCTCTCCATTTGGAGCGGTCCGTTGCAAGGTCCTCCCAGCGCTCTGTGTTGATCTCCAGGGCCTTCATGTCTCTCTTGCAGACGTCTCTAAAGCGCAGCTGTGGGCGGCCAATGTCTCGCCTGCCAGTCACCAGTTCTCCGTAGAGGACGTCTTAATACTCCTTATTCAAAAGTATTAATATAGTATAAATCTGTATCTTTCATGTGTTCTCCAGACTCTCAATTTGACAACTAGTGGATTGGTTGTCTGATATTCTTCTTTATTTATTTTGGAATAAAACAAAAACAATTCTAAACGACTTTCTAAATAATATAACTTTTAAAATCACTTGGTGCAAATTAAGCCAATTAGAAAAAAATACAGCAGAATGGAATAAATGTTTAAAAACCTTCTTCCACTGAGGTAAATGTTGGTTATATTTTTTTTTTTTAAAATGTGTGGCATTGATAGGCAGTCTGCACATTTACAACAAGGAAAATAAGTATTGAACACTTCAACATTTTTCTCATTAAACATATTTCTGATGGAGCCACTGACCTGAGATTTTCACCAGATATCAGTAACAAGCCAAATAATCCATACAAACAAATAAATCAAAGCAACTGTGTTCACAAAACAAATTACATTTAATGAAGTGGAATGACACAGGGAATAAGTATTGAACACACATGGTGAAATTCATTTAATATTTAGTAGAACAGCTTTTGTTTGTAATAACAGCTTCCAGACGCCTCCTGTATGGAGAAACTAGGCGCAGGCATTACTCAAGAGTGATTTTAGCCCAATCTTCCACAGAAGCTGTCTCCAGATCTTGAAGATTCTGTGAGTGTCTTCTATGAACTCTGATCTTCAGTTTGTTCCATAGATTTTCAGTTGGATTCAGGTCAGGTGACTGACTGGGCCGTTCAAGCAGCTTTATTTTCCTTCTCTGGAGTCAGTTGAGTTTCCTTGGCTGTGTGTTTGTGTAACCCTTGCCTTACGTTAATTAGGTAAAAGAAATTATTAAGGATAGACCAGTTGCTAGGTTCGTAAGGATTACAATAGGGAGTTAAATGAGTGTGGAATGAAATAGCTGGAGGCAAGAAATGAGCAACAATGGCTGTTATTTTTAAAGATAAGGAGAACAAAATATACAAACAATTTACAAATATACAAATACAACAATGGCCGGCATGAAATAAAACCCCAAAAATGTCCTACTGAGCTCAGTGTTTGTTTGTCTTTTTGTTTTAGTCGTTTGACCAGTCAAGATATCTTGTATTTCCAGACTTAGGTTTCTTTTCCTCTTTTAAAGCGGCGGCTTGAGTTGCTACCACTTTGAATTTTGGGCACTGGAGAGAGGAAGGATGTTCTTCAACCGAGATCTTGGTTTAGATCTCGGTTCAGTCTCGGGTCAGGCTCGCCATCTCCATTTGGAGAGAATCCAGGATCCAGAAGGTTCTTAATCGGCAACCCAAAAAAACCTAGCCAAGATGAGATATCAGCATGAACACAGCAAAAGTCACAGCCTCACGGCCTCTCAAGCTCGTGCTCCCATCAACAAGAAGACCCACAGGCCTCCACACAGATCGTCCACAGCCTCTCTCGTCCGCTCTCAGATCGCAAAAGACCGAAAACCCGGGTGTGCGCCTCGGCACTCTGCTCAGAAGGCGGGGCTAATATCGCTCTTAACGAATGAAAAGACCGAGATCGCCCAACGTGACCATGAAACGGGAATTTAAAAGTTGGATAACGAGGATCACACTTCCTCTTCCCAAAGTAATCGTTTTTCAAAATAAAATCACACAATTGTATTAATACAAATGAAATCTGAGAAAAAGGGTCATTTTCTCAGCTGGGTTACACCCTCCCGCGTTAAATATCATGCACGTCTTGTTGCATGTGTAACCAAGACTGTCCATCGTCAGTATTTAGAAACTCTGCGAAGGCTGTATTCAAACCTTGAAAAAGGGACTTAACAACAGTTACTAGAGGATTTCCTAATTCAGGATACTCTAGTCTTTTTGGAAGTTGTCTGATTCTTCCAGATCGTCGTATAGGTTGAGTTGTAATGTGATCATTTTCAGTATTGTCTCCATCCGGTATCATTTATGGTCGGAACTACGATGGTATCTGGTCGTCTTCGAACCTCCGACTTTCGTTTCTCTTTTGGCTTTGTACCGGGTGTACTTTTTGAGTTTTGAGCTTTTGGTTTTGCAGTTAGTTTTACTAGTTGAGTTTGAATTTCTGCAACTTGTTTTGAGAGTTCTTGAATCGAGTTTAACGTGATATTGTCCTCATCTTCATCTGAACTGCATTGCACAGTTTGCACGTGGGAGGTCACTTTTTGTTTTGAACTGCTCAAATGTTGTCTCATTCGCAAGTTTTTGGCAGCAATTTGGTCTTCTTCAGTGCATAGCAAGAGAAGCAAATCAGGAAAAGTTGGGGGACTTGTTCGTTTTTGTTTTAACTGGAGTGCAGTTAAAAGGGAATCATCCCAACAACCTCGACAAAACTGTGTGACAAGCAGCCTGTCAAAATCCTGGCTTGAAGCGCCACCACGCTTCACAGTGTGAGTCAAAGCTACGTGAAGACGTTGTAGATATGACGAGGGTTTCTCACCTGTGTTTTGGAAGGTGTCAATAAACTTGGCGTAAAGCTCGCCGCCATCTTGAACTGTACCATAAGCAGAATCTAACAGCCGAAGTATTCTGATGGTGAGCTGTTGGGGTTCAAGTGCTTGACTACATCAGCTGCTGGGGGTAAAAGAGACTCAATGATCTCTCGGGATTGTTGCAGTTTGGACATAGCAGGATCAGTCAAGATTAATTCTACACTGGAGCGCCAAGTATCATAATCTAGCTCATAAGTTGGTCGGAGATCTTTGCCAGAAAAAGCTCTGAGCTTTTGTGAAAACGGCTGCACGGAAAAACTTCTGTTTTTACAATGTGCTCAACTACCACACGTTGCACTTCTGGGGGATTTAAATCATGTGCAGAAATGGTGGGCATACTTCGAGCTGGGGTGCTCGCAGTGTGATTTGACTGGTTAGTTGGTTGTGCACCTTGAATACTGGGCTCAGCTGCAGAAGGCTGAGGTTGAGGTTCATCCAAAAAAGCTTCAGGTAAGTTATCAGGTAACTTAGCTTGCCCTGATTGATCATTTTCAGATTCTTTGATTGACTCAGAAATCTGTGACATCATGTCTTTCAGGACATCTGCAAAATCTCTGCCACTCATCTTTGCTAGGTTTTTAATGTTGGTGAGATATGACTTGGTCCTATCGTTCCCTACATGGTGCGTGTAAACACTGGCAAGAGATTGTATCATATAGCTGGCTCCACTATCAGATACATGGGTACATGGCAATGGGTCAAGAGCTTCAACAGCAATACCCGAGTCATACTCAAACATAGCACTCTGGGAAAACTCAGACTTACTATCTGCTACTTTTATGACCCTTGAAATCGATCCATACTGTTTCAAAAACTCAGTCACTTCACCAAATTGCTCATCTCCAGCGATTTCACTTACTATCACTGCATTTAGAATTTTCACAGATTCACGCTCAACAATATCCATTTTGGGTACGTTATAGACTTGAAATAATGTAAGGGAGAGAAGAAAAAGGCTCCTGGCTGGGTCGCCACTTCTTATTGTAACCCTTGCCTTACGTTAATTAGGTAAAAGAAATTATTAAGGGTAGACCAGTTGCTAGGATCGTAAGGATTACAATAGGGAGTTAAAATGAGTGTGGAATGAAATAGCTGGAGGCAAGAAATGAGCAACAATGGCTGTTATTTTTAAAGATAAGGAGAACAAAATATACAAACAATTTACAAATATACAAATACAACAACGGCCGGCATGAAATAAAACCCCAAAAATTTCCTACTGAGCTCAGTGTTTGTCTTTTTGTTTTAGTCGTTTGACCAGTCAAGATATCTTGTATTTCCAGACTTAGGTTTCTTTTCCTCTTTTAAAGCGGCGGCTTGAGTTGTTACCACTTTGAATTTTGGGCACTGGAGAGAGGAAGAATGTTCTTCAACCGAGATCTTGGTTCAGATCTCGGTTCAGTCTCGGTTCAGGTCTTGGGTCAGGCTCGCCATCTCCATTCGGAGAGAATCCAGGATCCAGAAGGTTCTTAATCGGCAACCCAAAAAAACCTAGCCAAGATGAGATATCAGCATGAACACAGCAAAAGTCACAGCCTCACGGCCTCTCAAGCTCGTGCTCCCATCAACAAGAAGACCCACAGGCCTCCACACAGATTGTCCACAGCCTCTCTCGTCCGCTCTCAGATCGCAAAAGACCGAAAACTCGGGTCCGCGCCTCGGCACTCTGCTCGGAAGGCAGGGCTAATATCGTTCTTAACGAATGAAAAGACCGAGATCGCCCAACGTGACCATGAAAAGGGAATTTAAAAGTTGGATAACGAGGATCACACTTCCTCTTCCTAAAGTAATCGTTTTTCAAAATAAAATCACACAATTGTATTAATACAAATGAAATCTGAGAAAAAGGGTCATTTTCTCAGCTGGGTTACATTTGGGATCATTGTCTTGCTGAAATGTCCACCCTTGTTTCATCTTCAGCATCTTGGCAGATGGCAACAGATTCTTATCAATGATGTCTCTGTACATTTGTCCATTCATCTTTCCATCGATTATATGAAGTCTGCCTGTACCACGTGCTGAAAAAGACCCCACACCATGATGGGATGTGCAGTACTATTTCTCCTCCAAATCTGCTGTGTGTTGTGGCATCCAAAAAGTTCACTTTTGGTCTCATCTGACCAAATTATATTCTCCCAGTATTGTACTGGCTTGCCCTAGTGTTGTGCAGCAAACTTTAAATGAGCTTCAACATGCTTTTTCTTCAGCAATGGAGTCTTGTGAGGTGAGCGGACATACAGTCCATGTCGGTTGAGTGCATTACTTATTGTTTTCTTTGAAACAGCAGTACCTGTTAACTCCAGGTCTTTCTGGAGCTCTCCACAAGTGGTCTTTGGCTCTTGAATAATTCTTCTGATAATTCTTTTGACTCCTCTGTCAGAAATCTTGCGAAGAGCTCCTGATCGTAGCCAGTTTATGGTAAAATGATGTTCTCCCCACTTCCAGATGATGGCTCCAACAGTGCTCACTGCAACATTCAGCCGTTTAGAAATCCGCCTGTAACCAATGCCATTATTATGTTTTGCAACAATAAGGCTGCGAAGGTCTAGAGAGAGCTCTTTGCTTCTACCCCTCATGAGTTCTTTGACAAATCTGATATTCACAGACTTTTTTAAAGGCTAAACGTCAGGACTTAACCATCCATCCATCCATCCATCCATCCATCCATCCATCCATCTTCTACCGCTTTTCCGGAGGTCCGGGTCGCGGAGGCAGCAGTTCAAGCAGAGAAGCCCAGACTTCCCTCTCCCCAGCCACCTGCTCCAGCTCTTCAGAGGGGATACCAAGGCGTTCCCAGACCAGCTGGGAGACATAGTCTCTCCACCGAGTCCTGGGTCTGCCCCGGGGTCTCCTCCCAGTGGGACGTGCCTGAAACACCTCAAGTGGGAGGCGTCCAGGAGGCATCCTAATCAGATGCCCATACCACCTCAACTGACTCCTTTCAATGTGGAGGAGCAGCGGTTCTACTCTGAGCCTCTCCCGGATGACTGAGCTCCTCACCCTATCTCTGAGGGTGAGTCCAGCAATCCTACGGAGAAAGCTCATTTCAGCCGCTTGTATCCGCGATCTCGTTCTTTCGGTCATTACCCAAAGCTCGTGACCATAGGTGAGAGTAGGAACGTAGATTGACTGATAAATCGACAGCTTTGTCTTAGAACTAAGCTCCCTCTTCACCACAACAGACCGGTACAACGTCCGCATCACTGCAGATGCTGCTCCAATCCGTCTGTCGATCTCTCGCTCCATTCTCCCCTCACTCGTGAACAAGACCCCAAGATACTTAAACTCCTCCACTTGGGGCAGGAGCCTGTCCCCAACCCAGAGAGGACAATCCACCTTTTTCCGGCTGAGGACCATGGACTCGGACTTGGAGGTGCTGATTCTCATCCCAGCCGCTTCACACTCAGCGGCAAACCGTCCCAGCAAGAGCTGTAGGTCATTGCTGGATGAAGCCAACAGGACAACATCATCTGCAAACAACAGAGATGAGATCCTGTGGTCACCAAGCATGACACCCTCCATTCCCTGGCTGCGCCTAGAAATCCTATCCATAAAAATTATGAACAGGATCGGTGACAAAGGGCAGCCCTGGCGGAGTCCAACTCTCACTGGGAATGACTCCGACCGAGTGTTGGCAATACGAACCAAACTCTCACAACGGTCATACAGAGACCGAATAGCTCGTAACAACAAGCCCGATACCCCATACTCCCGAAGCACCTCCCACAAAAATCCACGAGGGACGCGGTCAAATGCCTTCTCCAAGTCCACAAAACACATGTAAACTGGTTGGGCAAACTCCCACAAACCCTGGAGAATTCTCGAGAGGGTAAAGAGCTGGTCCGATGTGCCACGGCCAGGACGAAAACCACATTGCTCCTCCTGAATCCGAGGTTCGACCAACGGCCGGACTCTCCTCTCCAGTACCTTGGCATAGACCTTCCCAGGGAGGCTGAGGAGTGTGATCCCTCTAAAGTTGGAGCACACCCTCCGGTCCCCTTTTTTAAAGAGAGGAACCACCACCCCGGTTTGCCATGCCAAAGGCACTGCCCCCGACCTCCACGCAATGTTGCAGAGGCGTGTCAACCATGACAACCCAACAACATCCAGGGCCTTGAGGTACTCGGGGCGAATCTCGTCCACCCCTGGGGCCCGGCCACCAAGGAGATTTTTAACCACCTTGGCGACCTCAGCCCCTGTGATAGGCGAGTCATCCCCCTCGTCCCTAAACCCTGCTTCCTCTGTGGAAGGCATATCAGTGGGATTGAGGAGATCCTCGAAGTATTCCTTCCACCGCCCGACGATGTCCCCAGTCGAAGTCAACAGTCGAAGTCTTAACCAGCTGAAATTAATTTGCACTGATGGGGGATGAGATGGCTTCCTAAATTCTGATGGATTTTAGCTTGTTTCTTGGGTGTTTATGCCTTTTTGCACCTCTTTTTCTTCATGTGTTCAATACTTATTCTCTGTGTCATTCCACTTTATTAAATATAACTTGTTTTGTGAACACAGTTGCCTTGATTTCTTTGTATGTATGGATTATTTGGGTTGTTGCTGATATCTGGTGAAAATCTCTGGTCAATGGCTCCATCAGAAATATGTTTAATGAGAAAAATGTCGACGTATTCAAAACTTATTTTCCCCACTGTAATTCACTGTCCAAAACTCCACAGGTAACAAACTAGCAGTTATCCTACGGACAAAAATTTGAAAATGTCCTTAAAATAAAAGGCTCACCTCTACATCACTGTCAGACAATTTTCTTCTCTCTTTTCACTCATTTGAACTCCTTTTACTATTTTTTTCTTTCTTATTTACAGATTGTGAGGAAAAACTGTCAGCTGTAGGTTGTTGATTTCAGACAAGTATATCCTGTTGATGGTGTTTCATAATAAAAGCACATAATAGAAACAACCATTCTGAAAACTGAATTGCTGTAGAAGGCTTTTATTTTTACATAACTTAGGATCCATCGAGCTGTGATGATGAAATAAATTCACACTAATTCAGACTTCGGTCATGTCTGTGAATACAGCATTTATAGTGCAGGCGACTAATTTTAAGGTTATTGAGCAGGAATTCAAGGATTGTTTCTCATTTTTAAGGATAATTAAGGTGTTGTCACATTTATGACTTTTTATGGACCTGTAGAAAATAATGAGGCGGCTGGTTTTTCTCATGGAGAAATTCTTTCCACATAACCATACATGAACGCAAATTAATCTGTCCACACAGAATTAAATTCTCTATTTTCCATTGTGGATTTACTTTTTCTGGATCTGTTCATGTCTTATTGAGGGTGGCAGGAAGCGGCTGCTGTCCGTGCTCTCTCTCCACGTGCACTGAGAAGAGGCTGAGCGGCTCTCTGCGCAGCTGCAGTCATGCATGGTTGACAACATAATAAATACTTTTAAATATATATATATATATATATATATATATATATATATATATATAATATTACGTTCATAAAAGTATGTGTTTCTATGTGTTCTGAAATATAACAGCAGCCTCATTGGGATGCCAACCCCTGGCCTAAATGGACCTGTTGCTAGCAGAGAATAGTGGTGGGAAGGTGCGTCTGTTGCCTTATTGGCCTCTTGGCTTCATATATGAAGTCACAGATTATAAATGCTATCATAGACTGTATGCCAGAGACATGAAAATGGTTAAAGAAAAAAACTGGAGAAATTAGGGACTAATATGGAAGCATGAAAGTAAGAGGAAATTTTACTTTTTTCTCTGCTTTGTCTTTGTTGATTATGTTGAGGCTGGCTATAATTAACACTATATAGGCTTTTATGTAGTGTGTGTATACATATTTTTGTGTACAGTTACAGTAAACCCCACAAACTTGTGGCTGTGTTTGTAGCGGGTGTGAGGTGTTGGTCAGCAGCACCGAAACTGGATGGAGGAGTCCTTTACCTTGCTTGTTTCCCCTCGTCAATAGAAAACTGGCCCTACTCCAACAGCACACATATGTCGCACCAACATCGGCCCAATGTACCAAGTTTACATGCCGACATTGGCTGGACATACATGTGCTGTTGGGGTTGTTCCTCATTTTTCCCTGCTGTACAAATCTGGCTGAAGGGAAAATACAGAAGTAAAGGAACTGCTGCAAACTGTTAACAGCCGTTCATGTGTCTCTTCCTGCTGATTTTGAGTGAACATATTAAGGCACCTCATAGACTATATTTGTTTGCATCATACTGTACATTTACTAATGTCTGACAAAGCCATTTGGATGAATGGTGAAACGTTTTAGAAGTAAATAAATAAAAATACCTGAATCCAGTTGACTTGATTGAGCTTTCAAACTTCAACCTTTAGGCTGCGTGTGCAACAAACGCGTTTTCTCTGCTCTGGGCGGCTATTTTCCAGTCATTATCTATGTAGTCCAGCGTTTACGGCGCTGAAACGCTCTAGGCGGTGGCTGTTTTTTGTCGTGGTGCTTAGGGCGCTCAGAGCTGAAAAAAGTTCAACTTTTCAGAGACTGCAGCTGAGCTTGTCAATGTCAGACCTAAGCAGCCAATCAGAACTGCTGCATGGGTGGGACATAGGACGCCGGTACTAGACTGTACTCAGACTCCTGCTTTCTGTGTCATCATATTTCACATCCAGAGCTGCTAGAAAACGTTTTCTGTCCATTGCTTTTTAGAGACTGCTATTAAAAAAAATCAGTAGAAAGTCTGACAACAGCAAAAGCAGAAGTGCTGAGCTGAGAATGACAAGCTGTTGCTGGGATACAGGGCACAGGCTTTTTTTCCCCAAAGCGCCACGCACAAACGCTGAAAAAAAAATGCTCAGGGCGGTTGGGTGACAAAAAACGGGTTTGGTGGACACCCAGTCTTATTTATTTATATGGCACCTTTCATGCAACGAAGTGCAGCTCAAAGTGCTTTACAGTTAAAAGCAATTCCAGATAAAACAAAAACAAAACAATAAAAAGACAAAGAGAGCCCTCCACAAGCCCTCCCACCCCGCCCCTACACTAGTCCAAAACGTCCATCCAGCCAACCCCTCAACTCACCCCAGACCCCACCTCCTCCCACTCCGACCCACCCCACCCACAAGTAATAACCTCATAGTTAAAACATGGCTGAGCAATGAGGACCAGAGTGAGGAAATGCCATCATAGGGATAGAATAGAATAGGCTTGTCATTGTACGGTACAACGAAATTGTGGGTGCTCCACCAGGCTGCTGCGCAATAAAGTAAGAGAGAAGGATTAGCTAAAACACGGTTACAGAACACACAATTAAACACACACCTGAAATAAAAATTAAAAAAAAAAAAGAATGGCCCAGGATTATGGAAATGCACACAGGTACGATAGTGGCTATGCGGGTGGAACTATGTACATAAGAGTACAGACACACACTTGAACACACAATTGAGTAAAGTGGCCCAAGGATTATGGAAAATATACATAGTGGTTTCATGGATGGGTCAATGAACATGAAAGTGAGGAGTGCAAAGACAGGTGTGTTACTGTGATAATTAAAAAGTCCTCAGTTCTGTGCCTGTGAGCGTTCAGAGGTAGGGGGTGGGGCCTCTGACCGTTGGCAGTTCGGATAGCCCAGGGGAAGAAACGGTTTGTCAGTCTGGAGGTGTGGGACCTGATTGATCTGAACCATCATCCAGAGGGAAGCAGGTCGAATAGGTGGTGGGCGGGAAGTGAGGGGTCTCCTACGATGGCCTTGATCCTTCTGAGACAGGAGGATCTGGAGATGCTTTCCAGTGAGGGCAGAGGGCTGCTGATAATTTTTTGGGTGGTGTTGATGAACCTCTGCACAGCCTTCCTGTTCTCGGCCGTGGAGCCGACGTACCACACACCCAGACAGTAGGTGAGCACACTCTACACTGAGCAGTGATAGAAGGCCAGCAGCAGCTTCTACTCCAGGTTGTACTTTGGCTTCGGGGCGGCTGTGGCGCAGGTGTAGTGTGGCCAACTACTGATAGGAGGGTCAGGGGTTCGATTCCCGCTCTGTCTGCAGTCTGCATGTCGAAGTGTCCTTGAGCATGACACTGAACCCCCAGCTGCTCCTGGGGGGGTCAGGCCAGTGCCGGTGCATGGCTTTGGTCAGCCAGAAATGAGAAAAAGCGTCACATAAGTGAACACAATTTACCCTTTTCCCACAATTTTGTTGTACTGTACAATGACAGTAAAGCCTATTCTATTCTATTTTATTCCTCAGGACACAGAGGAAGTGCAGCCACTGCTGGGCTTTCTTCACCAGGGCCTTGGTGTTGACAGTCCAGGAGAAGTCAGAGGAGATGTGGGTGCCCAGGAACCTGAACGTGGGGACGTTTTCCACACGGTTGACATTTAGGGGGGGGGGGGGGGGGGGGTCCTGTCTGTTATTCCTGAAGTCCAGTATGAGTTCTTTGTTTTTTTTGGACATTCAGTTTCAGGTTGTTTGCTTGGCACCACAGCAGCAGATTCTCTACCTCTGCCCTGTATGCCTTCTCATCGTCATTGGTGATGAGCCCAACCAAGGTGGTGTCATCCGTGTATTTCACGATGACAGTGGTTGGGTGGGTTGGAATACAGTCAAAGGTGTACAGAGCGTACTGTAGAGGGCTGAGCCTTGTGGGGAGTCAGTGCTGAGAGACAGTGTGGAGGAGTGGTGGGGGCCAGGTCTGATTGTTTGTGGGCGGTTGGTGAGAAAGTTTTTTACCCAGGAGCAGGTGGGGGGGGGGGGGGGTCTGTATAAGGTGCAGTTTACTGATCAAAAAACACCAAAAAATGCCTGTAGAGGAAACGAACCCTGAACCCTTCGAGGCTGCTGAACTGGAGAAAGTCCTACAGGGCCTGAAATGTGGAAAGGCAGCAGGATACGATAACATCTTCCCAGAATTCATGAAAAATCTTGGCCCCCGAGCCCTAACCTGGTTGACACAATTCTACACAAGGATCACACAAACAAACTCGATCCCAAAGAAATGGCGGGCAGCAAAGGTCATTGCCATCCCAAAACCTGGCAAAGACCACAAACTACCAGCAAGCTACCGCCCAATCTCCCTACTCAGCGTTCCTTACAAAATCATGGAGCGCCTAATACTGCAACGCATTTCCCCAGAAATAGAGGATATTCTAAGTGTGGATCAAGCAGGTTTCCGCAAGGACCGCAGTACAGGAGAACAAGTACTGGCCCTAACCACCTTCATTGAAAATGGCTTCGAGAGCAGACTGAAGACAGGGGCTGTGTTTCTCGATCTTACAGCCGCCTATGATACGGTCTGGCACAAAGGCCTCCTCCTGAAACTTATAAAGGCGATCCCTGCTTGGGCAACAGCAATTATAAAAACGCTGCTGACCAACCGAAGGTTCAGAGTCCACCTCAGTCAGAACACAAGTGCATGGAGAATGCAGAAAAACGGACTCCCACAAGGCTCAGTTCTAGCTCCAACTCTGTTCAACCTCTACATAAACGACCTGCCTACTACAAAATCCCGCAAATTCATCTATGCAGACGACATCTGTCTGGCATTCCAAGCACCAGACTTTGAACCACTGGAACGGGTGCTCACGGAAGATCTTGCTAAACTGGACCAGTTCTGCAAAATCTGGCGCCTAAAACCAAGCCCAGCAAAAACCGTCTCCAGTGTATTTCATCTCCACAATGCAAAAGCTGCCAGAGAACTAAACATCCACCTGAGCGGACTCGAGCTTAAGCATGCCCCAAATCCAACTTATCTTGGAGTGACCCTTGATAGGACCTTATCCTTCAAGGAACATCTAAAGTGGACGGCTGCTAAGGTGAAAGTACGAAACAACCTGCTCTGCAAGCTCGCTGGTGCAAAATGGGGGGCGGCAGTCTCCACCCTGCGCACCTCAGCACTGGCCCTTTCATACTCTGTAGCAGAATATTGTGCCCCTGTCTGGTCCAGGTCATCTTACACACACCATGTAGACACCCAGCTCAACTCAACCATGAGAACTATAACTGGAACAATCCGCTCAACACCACTCCCCTGGCTCTCTGTACTGTCAAACATAGCCCCTCCACACATCCGGCGAGCAGCATTAACTCAAAGGATGCTCCAAAAAGTTAAAGATTTTCCTCACTTACCAATCCATGCAGATATCTACACCCCACCCACTGCCCGACTTTCATCCAGACGGCCGATTTGGAAAAACCCTCCCCCAGCTGACTTTACCATCCAGACAGCTTGGCAAGAGGAATGGGAGACCAAGGAGGTCCCAAACAAACAGCTGGTGATAAACCCCAACCAACAGGTCCCGGGCACCAACCTCCCAAGGAGACAGTGGTCTACACTCAATCGCTTCAGGACTGGACATGGCCCCTGCTTGGCCAGCCTTCACAGATGGGGCAGTAGCCCTAGCCCACTGTGCGCATGTGGAGAGGAGCAAACTATGGAACACATCATAGAGGCTTGCCCGCTCCAAAGACTGGAAGGAGGATTACACACCCTCCATACAGCAAACCAGGAGGCAACTGCTTGGCTTAAGGACTTTGCATTCGCTAAATAAATAAATCAGGATGTCCGGGATGGTTGTGTTGAAAGCTGAGATGTAGTCCACAAAGAGCATCCTCACGTAGCTCATTGGGTTCTTCAGGTGGCTCAGCGCTCTGGAATGTGGTGGCGATGGCGTCTTCCGTAGACCGGTTCTCCCTGTAGGTGAACTGGTGGGGGTCGAAGGAGGGGGGAAGACAGTCCCTGATGTGCTGGGACACCAGTTGCTCAAAACACTTCATGACTACAGACGTGAGTGCTGTGGGTCTGTAGTCATTCAGGCTGTCAATTGCGGATTTTTTGGGGATGGGGATGATAGTGGAGGCCTTGAGGCAGAAGGGGACCTGTGGCGTGCGTCAGGGAGAAGGAGAGGTCAGGGAGAGGATACCGTCAGCACCAGGAGCCAGTCTCAGTAGATTAGTTTATTTGACAGGGACAGTGCAATAAACATAGACAATTAATCAAAGACAATCAATCTGATGTGTTGCACATAGAGTGTATAGCTATTAGCTAATTTGCAACTCTTGTCCCTGGATGGGCTTTAGAAAAAAGAATCAAGATAAAAAATATACACAATAACCACATACATCAATGCAGAAAAATTATAAATACACAATTATAAATATTATAAATATTATAAATACACAAATATAACAGCCTGACTCACATTTAACATAAATATTATAAATATTATAAATACACAAATATAACAGCCTGACTCACATTTAACACATATAACATAACTCACATTTGCCTATTTCAGGCCTTCCTCCCTCCGTCACTCACTATAAACAAACACATTTATTCCTTCCCTTCATTCACTCTCACTTTGCAGACAATTAATTCATACATGAGTACATTCTTGTTTATTTTTCAGCCAGTTTTTAACATTTTTAGTGAATGTTTTAAAGTCCGTTATTATTTTAATTTCATTTGGCATTGTGTTCCAGATGTGACTGCCCTTTATAGAGAAAGCTGTTTGTCCAAATGTGGTTCTGCGGTGGAATATTTTACAGTTATTGTTAACAGAACTCCTGGTGGCTCTGCTGCTGTCCTGTCTTTGGACAAAACCAGCAAGTGGCTCGGGTGCTGATTTATGAAAACATTTGAACGTTAATTTCAGAAGACAGAGGTCAATGAAGCTCTCAAAACTCAATAGGTTGTATTTTTTTAAAACATTACAGTGATGCCACCTAATGGGCTTTTTGTCCAAGATTTTTAGGGTTTGATTATATAATGAACCTATATGTCTTATTGTGGAAGGGGCTGCTTGAGCCCAGACTGTCAAACAGTATGATATATGAGAAAAAACCATAGAATGCATATACAGTGCAGCTGCTTCGTAAGGTATGTAATATCTAATTAATTTAAAGCAGTTCAGATTTTTTTTTACTGTTTTTGAAATTTTCTTTATATGAAGATTAAATTTGAGTTGAGGATCTAGTACAATGCCAAGGTATTTGAATTCTGTAACTAAACTGATGTCATGATCATGTATATTAACTTTAAAATGTTGCAGGTTACATTTTTTGATTGAAAAGCACATTGAGACTGTTTTCTGAAGGTTCAGCAATAGATGGTTCTTGAGGAGCCACTCTTGGACATCAACCATACTTGTAGACAGTACATCTGCAGCCTGTGCTGGAGTCTTGGCAGCTGTGTAAATAACTGCATCATCTGCATAAAGTTGGCATGTTGCAGCTGAGCAGTGTAACGGCAGGTCATTAATAAAAATGCTGAAAAGTAAAGGACCAAGAATGGACCCTTGTGGGATACCCATGCGGTTGTTTAAAAATGAGGATTTATCCTGGTGAACTTTTACACACTGTTCTCTATTCTGGAGATAAGATGCAAACCATTCTAATGTATTTGGGGAGAAGTTAAAAGATACCATTTTGGATAAAAGCAAACTGTGGTTTACAGTATCGAAAGCCTTTTTGAGATCTAGAAAAACAGCTCCTACCACATTACCCCTGTCCAAGGACTGTTTGACGTTTTCAATAAGGCAACAATTTGCTGTTTCTGTTGAGTATCCTGGTCTAAAACCAAATTGATGTGGATGAAGAAGTTGATTGTCTTGTAAGTAGTCTATCAGCTGTGTAGCTACAACTTTTTCAAGAACCTTAGATAGGACTGGTAAGATAGAGATTGGGCGGTAATTGCATATATCGTCTTTACTGCCTGATTTATGAACTGGTATGACGACAGCTTTTTTCCAGCCAGATGGAAATGTACTAGACCTAATGGAGAGATTAATGAGATGAGTCAGTGGTTTGATTAATATTTTGCTGTGCATTTTGAGCTGCTTTCACACAGTATTACTTGCATGCCTGGATGACTGAGAATCTTCATCAGAGTGCTTTCATAATAAATAAAATACTCCCAAACATCAGTTTCAATGGCCACAAGCTCAAATTAGCATTCAGAGAGCACATACCTCCGCCAAGGCTCTTTCCGTCCATCATGAATCACCTCCAAAATGTAATGGGTTCGTGTGTAGGCCATGAGGCAGTTCTGGTGAAAATTGCAGGAAAGTCTATCCAGTAGTTTTGGAGGATTCTTGCTAACACACTGTGAGAAGGAAAGAGCCTTGGTGGAGGTATGTGCTCTCGAATCATCACCAAAATGTAATGGGTTCCTTTCTAGGCCAAGGACCACCTCTGGTGAAAATTTTATCCAAATCCATAGGGTAGTTTTTGTGTAATCCTGCTGCACAAATACAAACAAGGTCCTTAGTGGAGGTATGCACTCTCAGAACATCACCAAAATGTAATGGGTTAATGGGTTCATCCTTGGCCAAAGGGCTACTACCTCTGGTCAAAATTTCATCAAAATCTCTACAGTAGTTTTTGCGTAATCCTTCTAACAGCCGGACAGACAAACCACCCTGATCACATTACCTCCTTGGCGGAGGTAATCAGACTCACCACCAGAAGTTCCTCTCAACTGAACTCAGCAAAGTGGGAAGTGAAAAGTATTTGGACACTTTCACTGTCAAGTTTGTGACCCAAAAGTAGAACTGTGTCACACTCAGTGTGTGTGAAAATTTGCTTAATGAACAGAATTAGTCTGATAAAGGTAATAATTAGAGAATGAAAGTGTCATTAGAGTGTGTTCCTGGCTGAAAAGATTCAATCAGATTAATGCACACACACACACACACACACACACACACACACACACACACACATCAGCATGTCACAGTTAATCTAAAATCACTTTTCTGCCCAACAAAGTAACAGCAGACACTCCTTAGAGACACAGACAAGCGAGACATTTGATTACCTTTGCAGGAAGACGTCGAAATTCGGCAGCTGGAGGAAGTGAAAGAAAACGTCAAACCTGTGTGTTGCCAGATCTGCAAGACAAACAAGCCTATGCTCTATCCACCACCCCCCACCACCCAAAAAAGAAGTCATATAATCTGTCTCCCTATAGAAATATAAACAGTATGGAAATAAGGTAGTTGGTGGTGTTTAAAAAGAAATAAGTGCACCTTCCTGCAAAATGAAGTTGAGTGTTTGGGATTTATGGTTTGATTTGATTTGTGGAGAAAAAAGTGAAAGCCATCCAGAAAGCTCCAGCTTCTCACCCTGTCCCTTCTGTTGTGTCCATAATTAATAGAGTGAGGAGCAGGGCGGAAGGCAGTTTATGTCTTTTATTAATAACTTACAAATGACACACCAGTCACTCAGCAGTGGGCTACAGCGCTCTGGGTCCACTCTATATCTTTGTAGAAGGAGTTCTTACAAGGAGCTCTGAACAACTCCTTATGTGTGAAAAAATTATCCATCCTTGTACTGTGTCCTCGGTGGCATCAATAGCTGTGCCAGCCAGCCAGCTAGCCGGCCTGCCCCCGGGGCTTTTATACCCCAGCCAACGTCACCACCGAAGTGTGGTTCGCCAACCCCCTCTAATCCCCGGTAAATTCCAGGCCGCCATATTACTACTGATTTACGGATGTAACATTTCCCCCCCTTTAAAAAAAATTCAGGCACACAGATTAGCCCACCCAACTTTATAGTCTGACTCACGCACTAACAGGGGAAACGGTATATACAAAACAAACAAATAATCTATCCAGTCGTACAACAAAGGCTGGGGGGCTGGGTAGACTACTGACGCCCCCTACACGGTTAGGCGGATTATTCTGCTGCCTCCCCCTATCAGTCCAGAACATAAAACAAGCCGTGTTTCCAATGAAAAAAAATAATCCCAGAACAGACAGTAAATATACATATATATACGAGAAATTCTAAACAGTGAACAAATACATCCTTCACCTAACCAAACTCTACTGGCGGCCTCCCACCCCAGCACACCCCACACTTGGGCACCCAAAAGAAAACAGTGTTGAGGCATCCACTTTATCAATACATAGTTTCACATTAACACACAACAGGTCGAGCCTCGGAGCACCTATTAACCTTATTTCGATTATTAAATAGGTTTTACCTCAATGTATGTTAATTATCATAAACTAATACTACAAGAAGAAAATTTAAAACCAGATTCAACAATTTTATTGCTTCCCTTCGTGTTTTTTTTTTAGCCTAATCTCTTCAAATACAGTCAATTAAACCCAAATCAATCTATCAAAACACAACCAGAGCACAATCCAGTAGAGAAAACTTATATACATAATGACCTGTGATTAAAAAAAAAAAAAAAAAAAAACACTCCAACTAAAGAGCTCACAGTCATTTCACATAACCAGTGGAATTGCCCCCCCCCCCCCCCCCCAAGGATTACCATCTCGTGGTTCCCAGCCAGAGCGCTTCCAGCACTTAGTCTCTGGTGACGGGCTGTGTCGTCTCTTCATCTCCACCACCCAACGCAGCTCGCTGGGGTGCTTCCACGTCCCGTCCGATAGGCCCAGATAGCCGTCACCCCGGGTGGCCTCCACTTGTAGCCACCCCTGATCATCATACAGCCCACGACGTCTATGGGACCCCCTTGACTGAGCTTCTACCCTAGGGCGAACCATATCACCAACCACCAGGGGAGCTCTAATAAGTCTCTCTGGATCCCTCCGCCGTGGGGGGGGGCTTCCCATTTGGACCCAGTATTCTTCCCGGTCCAGCCCAAAGCCCTTTTCGAAGGCTGCTTTCTGGTGCATTTTAAGTGCGCACCTGTTGGTCTAGCCCCGGTGCTGTTCAGCGCTGATGTCCCGGTCCCGCCTACCAACCCAGGGGCCCCGTCGTGCCGCCCAGCTCCCACACCCAGGGTAACTTGGGCTCTGGCATCGAGTCCATCCCGGGGAGGCGCCCCATGACGGTCCTTCTTGCTGTCTTCTCCCAGTCCGGACCAATTAGCATCCCAGACCACATCCTCAGACCACATCTGCTGTCAGCGCCTTTAACCGAGGCTCATTTGATAACGAGGATGACTCTCCACCAAGATCCCTCACTATAGCTTCAGCCACCTCAAACTGCTGGACAGTGTCAGTAGCAGTGGCCAGTGTTAATTCACCTGAGTGGGTTAGGAGGCAAGATCGAGCTGCGGGACACTGAACATGCTCAGCCACTTGGTCCCGAATCATCCCATCCTGCAGAGCTCCAAAGTTGCACTCCGCCACCAGCTGACACAGATCCGCAACAAACCTCTTCACTGGCTCTCCTGTCCACTGGTGGTGCTGCCGAAACTGGATACACCGGACGATGACGTTGTCCGGTGCACGAAAATATTGCGCCATTAGCTCCACAACCTCCTCAAAAGTCTCAGCTCCGCCTGATGTTTCCAGGACCCTCTGCCCTTCCATGTCCAAATTATGGACTAAAATTGCTCTTGCTTGCAATTTCTTCAACTCATCGAGGTTGAGGGCCACCAGGTAGTTGCTAAATGCTGCAAACCACCTAGGCCACAACACAGGAGGCTCACCAGGGGCCTCTAGAAATGGCCAAAAACTTGTTGCAGCACACTCCATAACTGCATTCTCCTCATCGCCAAATGTTGTCCATAATTAATAGAGTGAGGAGCAGGGCGGAAGGCAGTTTATGTCTTTTATTAATAACTTACAAATAACACACCAGCCACACAGCAGTGGGCTACAGCACTCTAGGTCCAGGCGTCTACGACGAAAGGGGGCTGCCTCTTCTGCCCCTGGCCTTTTATACCTCGGCCAATGTCACCACCAAAAGTGTGGTTCGCCAGCCCCCTCTAATCCCCGGTAAATCCCAGGCCGCCATATTACTACTGATTTACGGCTGTAACACCTTCATCTTCCTCTGTAACACCAACCCTCTTCATGTCCTCCTTCACTACACCCATGAATCTTCTCTGTGGTCTTCCGCTTTTCTCCTGCCTCGCAGCTCCATCTTTAACATCCAACATATCCACTATCCCTCCTCTGCACATGTCCAAACCATCTCAGCCTTGTCTCTCTTACTTTTGTTCCAAACTGCTCAACCCGAGCTGTCCCTCTGTTTTGTCCACAAACCTGGAATGAAGACGGACAAGGATGCTGTGCTCAAACTGAACTTTATTACAGAAAACTAGCGTAAGCACGTGTACCCTTAGTGGTCCTACCTATGCACACTCATACTCCAGCTATGACCCATATACTGTCTCTACAACAACATGCAGTGAGATGGCGAACTGCCCAAAATATACTAGTGGTGATGTCAACCACAGGTCACATTCCACTCCAAATGAGTCTCTTGTCCATACACCACAATCCCCCCCTCCCTTACAAAAATACAGAACCTGCTCCAATCCGTTAATTAATTACTTATTCAGTTAGCCCTCTCCAATTTGGTACACTCAAAACCCACATTGTTAACATACTTATTTTAAACACACTTCAATATGTTATAATCAATCAGAATCAGAATCAGAATCAGGTTTATTGCCATTGTTCATGTGATACACAAACTAGGAATTTGTCTCGGTGCCATGCTGCAACATTAAAAACATAATGAGAAAAAGGGATAAACTAAAAAACTAAAGGACTAGAAACGTGCAATAAGTGTAGAAAAATAAGTAATAATAAGTAATAATAATAATAATACTAGTAATAATGAGTAGTACTAGTCAAGGCAGTTTTTAAAAAATTAGCATGTAGCAGATAATGTGGAGTACCACATAGTGCAGTCAATAATGCAACAGAAAAACAGTGATGAATGACATGAGTCTGGTTGAGCTGCTGTACATAGTGCACGAGAGTCAAAAGTCACTTAGTGTTCAGCAGTCTGATGGCAGAGGGGAAAAAGCTGTTCATGTGCCGGGAGGTTTTAGTCTGAATGGACTGAAGCCTTCTACCTGAGGGGAGGGGGGCGAACAGCACGTGACCAGGATGTGAAGGATCGGCTATGATCCGGCCAGCACGCCTCCGGGTCCTGGAGATGTACAGGTCCTGGAGAGATGGGAGCTTGCAGCCTATCACCTTCTCAGCAGTGCGCACGACGCGCTGCAGCCTTAGTCTGTCCCTGGCAGTGGCTCCTGCGTACCACACAGTTATGGAGGAGGTGAGGATGGACTCGATGATGGCCGTGTAGAACTGCACTAACATCTTGGTGGGTAGCTTGAGCTTCCTCAGCTGCCGCAGAAAGAACATCCTCTGCTGGGCCTTTTTGATGAGGGAGCTGATGGTTGGCTCCCATTTGAGGTCTCGGGTGATGGTGGTGCCCAAGAAGCGGAAGGAATCTGCAAAGGTGATGGGAGAGCCTGTGATGGTGAGGGGGGGCAGGGGGGGATGTGACTTTCCTGAAGTCCACAATCATCTCCGCTGTCTTCAGAGCATTCAGCTGCAGGTTGTTGTGGCTGCACCAGGACACCAGCTGGGCCACCTCTTCCCTGTAGGCAGACTCGTCACCGTTGGAGATGAGCCCGATGAGGGTGGTGTCGTCCGCAAACTTAATCAGCTTAACAGACTGGTGGGAGGAGGTGCAGGAGTTGGTATAAAGGGAGAAGAGTAGGGGGGAAAGTACACAGCCCTGGGGTGATCCAATGCTGATGCTAACAGAGTCTGAGACAGACTTCCCCAGCCGCACATGCTGTCTCCGGTCCGTCAGGAAGTCGGTGATCCACCTGCAGAGGGAGTCAGGCACGTTGAGCAGGGACAGCTTGTCCTGGAGCAGATCGGGGCGGATGGTGTTGAATGTGGAGCTGAAGTCCACAAACAGAATCCTGGCGTAGGTTCCCGGGGAGTCCAGGTGCTGCAGGATGGAGTGGAGGGCCAGGTTGACTGCGTCGTCCACAGACCTGTTAGCACGGTAGGCAAACTGCAGCGGGTCTAGGAGGGGTGTGGTGATGGACTTGAGGTGAGACAGGACCAGGCGCTCAAAGGACTTCATGACTACAGAGGTGAGCGCTACAGGTCTGTAGTCGTTAAGTCCAGTAATCCGTGGCTTCTTGGGGACAGGGATGATGGTGGAGGATTTGAGGCAGGTCGGCACATGACATTGCTTAAGGGAGGTGTTAAAAATGTCTGTGAAGACAGGAGCCAGCTCTTTCGCACAGTGTCTCAGGGTGGAGGGATACACACCGTCCGGCCCGGGGGCCTTGCGTGGGTTCAGTCTGGAGAACTGTCTGTGCACGTCCTGCTCACTGATGACAAGGGGAGGGGGGGAGGAGGAGGAGGAGGAGGGGGGGACCGCTCTTGATGAATTAGGGGCTGAGGAGGCAGTGGAGCTGGGTGGAGTGGGTGAGTTGGACACAGCTGACGAGGTGTCAAAACGGGCATAGTGTTGGGACAGTCTTTGACAAAGGGCTTTGTCATCCTGACCTTTAGAAGCCTGAGGCCGATAGTTGGTGATTTGCCTCAGTCCTCTCCACACAGAAGCCGAGTCATTAGCAGTGAACTGCTGCTGGAGTCTCTCAGAATATACAGATTTAGCTTTCCTCAGCTCTCTGTTAAACCGATATTTGACCTCCCTGTAGCAGTCCCTGTCTCCACTTTTCAACGCTGCTTCCTTCTCCTTCCTGATCCGTCTGAGCTTAGCTGTGAACCAAGGCTTGTCATTAGAATATCTTATCCTAGTGCGCGATGGGAGAATGTGCTCTTCACAGAAGTTGATATATGAGTTCACAGTGTCTGTGTACTCATTAAGATCATGTGTGGCTCTTTTAAACATGTCCCAGTCAGTTATTTCCATGCATGTGTTCAGTTTCTCTCCAGCTTCACTGGTCAATTTCTTTGTAGTGGTCACAACAGGTTTAGTGAGTTTCAGTCTTTGTTTGTATGTGGGGATGAGGTGAACCATCACGTGATCAGATAGTCCCAGCGCAACGCGGGGAACAGCGCGATATGCGTCCTTTACTGAAGTATAACAGTGATCTAGCGTGTTATTTCCTCTGGTTGGACATTTAATAAACTGTTTGTAGCGGGGGAGCTTGTGACTCAGATTGCTCTGGTTAAAATTGCCCACCACGATAACCAGGGAGTCTGGAAAGTTCCGCTCCGTAAGTTGGATGTGATCTGCGAGCACGCGCTGAGCTTCGCGCGTGTCCGCGTCAGGAGGGGCGTACACAGCGACGAGGATGAATGAGGCGAACTCCCGCGGGGAATAAAATGGCTTGCAGTTAATGAAAAGAAATTCCAGGGCGGGAGAACAGTGTTTGGAAATCACCGTTACATCAGAGCACCAGCTGTTGTTAATATAGAAGCACACTCCTCCTCCGATAGACTTACTGGACAGCTCTGTGACGCGGTCAGCACGAATCAGCTGGAAACCCTCGAGGCTGATCGCGCTATCTGGAATGTTCTCATTAAGC
The DNA here is from genome assembly GCA_020510985.1 of Pholidichthys leucotaenia. Lineage (NCBI taxonomy): Eukaryota > Metazoa > Chordata > Actinopteri > Cichliformes > Pholidichthyidae > Pholidichthys > Pholidichthys leucotaenia. The sequence goes on along the minus strand of CM035845.1, from coordinate 55,379,601 downwards.
CAGGTCTCAGAGAAGCAGATGACAGATGAGGAATCAATCAATCAATCAATCTATCTTTATTTCGGATAGATTAAAAGTACAGATTAAAAGAAACAGAATAATATAACAAAGGGGGAAAGAAAATCCAACAAGGTCATATTAGACAATAACTCCTCTGATTATACAGTTCAACATAAGTTATCCGAAATGGGTGATGGCTGAAGCCGCAGCTTATATTGCCCACCCATATTCCATCCAAGAATTCAAAAGAAAAACAAAACAAGAGCGATTACAATTCAGAACAAAGCTAAGACAAAATGTGACCAAAAAAAACTAAGCAACAATACAACGCAGACTGGTTATGACAATCCTTATGTGATTTTACATGTCATCTTGTATATATGTTTGGAGTATTTCTTCCTTTAGTTTTTGTTTAAATTGTCCAAGCGTTGTACATGATTTTAATTCAGGTCCAGAATCGTTCCATAATCTGACTCCTTGCACTGAAACACAGTGTTGCTTGGTGGTAGTTCTCACTGAAGGTTTTTGAAATATACATGTTCCTCTGAAATGATATTGTTTCTCCCTTATTTGGAACAGCTTTTGGATATTTGTGGGCAGTGATAGATTCTTCACTTTAAACATTATTACTGCAGTTTTAAAGTCAACCAGATCTTTCAACTTGAGAGCTTTTAATTTAAGAAAAAGTGGGTTTGTTTGGTTCCCTGTAAGCAGCTTTGTTTATTATTCTAATAGCTCTCTTCTGAAGCATAAAGACTGGATATATGTTTGTTTTATATGTATTTCCCCATACTTCAGTACAATATGTCATGTATGGGAGTATTAATGAATGATACAAGGTATATAGTGTGGGTTGATTCAGCAAATATTTCACTCTGTGTAGTACTGATTTGGATATTTTACCTTTAATATAATTAATATGTGACTTCCAACACAGTTTATTATCAATTATTACTCCAAGAAATTTAGTTTCGGATACCCTTTCAATCTCTACACCATTTACATTGAGTTTAGATACTAAGTTGTTGTGATGGTTGTTAAAAACTATAAATTTTGTCTTACTTAAATTGAGCGTTAATTTGTTTGAATCAAACCACAGTTTAAGCTTTCCTAATTCCTTTCCGAGTGTATCCAAAAGTTGTTCCAAATTGCTTCCACTGCATAATAAATTAGTGTCATCGGCAAACAATATTAAATCCATTTTTTCTGAAACTTTACCTATATCATTTATATACATATTGAGTAACAATGGTCCCAAAACTGAACCCTGTAGGACTCCACAAGTAACCTCCAGTAACTGAGTTTTTGTTACCAACAAACTGATATATACTGATATCTATTCTTTAAGTAACTACATAACCAGGACAGTGCTACCCCACTAATACCACAATTTTGTAGTTTCTTTAATAATAAATTACGATCCACTGTATCAAATGCTTTTTTAAGATCCAGGAATATCCCAACTGAATACTCTTTATTTTCAATGGCAGTTGATATTTTTTCTATAAATTCCATTAGAGAAAATGCAGTTGTCCTCTTGTGTCTGAACCCATATTGCTGCTCACACAATAAATTATTCTTCAGTATGAAGTTGTCAATTCTCTCATAGAATATTTTTTCAAGTATCTTGGAAAATTGCGGCAATAGTGAAATTGGTCTATAGTTTGAAAGTTCCCCTCTGTCGCCCGTCTTGTATATTGGAATTACTTTAGCTATTTTCATTGCATTGGGAAATACTGTATACCTGTTTGGAGAGACAGGTTACAGATATACGTCAGTGATTTCACTAAGCATTCAATAATAGTGTTGACTAAGAGCATGTCAATACCATCACAGTCCGTAGATGTTTTACTTTTAAACGATTTAACAATTTCAATGACCTCTCTCTCGTCTGTGTTCTTTATGAAAATGGAGTCTTTCATAGCAGTGTTTTTGCTTATTGTATCACTTGTAGGCGCCGTAATGGGTATTTCTCGAGCCAAATTAAGACCAATGTTAACAAAAAAGTTATTAAATTCATCTGCAGGTGAAGCTGCACTCACACTCTGAGTCATTTTATTATTTTTTGAAAAATCGGTTGGGTAGCTTGTATTTCTGTTTTTATTTCCAAGAATATTAAGTATTGTCCATGTATTTTTAATATTGTCTCTGTTTTTCTCCAGTTCTTTACTGTAATAGTCTCTTTTACTACATCTTATTATATATGTTAACTTATTTTTGTATGTTTTATACCGCTGCTCTGCTTCTTTTGTCCTTTTCTTTAGGAAAGCTTTATATAATAAATTTTTCTTTTTACACGCCTTTTGTAATCCTTTGGTTAACCATGGCTTATCGGCAAATTTATATTTAAGCTTTTTCTTTACTAATGGACAATTTTTTTCATAAAGAGTGGTTACAATGTTTATAAATGTGTCATAGGCTTCATTTACATCTGATACATAAACTTTTGTCCAGTCTTGCTTCAGCAAGTCTTCTTTAAAAGAACTGATTGCATTTTGTGATTTGTATCTGAACGATTTTAAAATTTTTTCTGTATTGGCCCCCGTGTGGCCATGGATAAGTGCAAAGGTTGGCAAATGGTCACTTATATCATTTATCAATAATCCCCTTTCTATTTTCTTATCAATAATATTAACAAACAGGTTGTCAATAAGTGTAGCAGTGTGAACTGTGATTCTACTGGGATGTGTTATTGTGGGATATAGACTCATGCTGTACACAGAGTTCATGAACTCTGCATTTTGTTGATATGGATTTAGTAAATCAATATTGAAATCTCCACAAATTACTACCATTTTCTTACTAGTAATATTATTGTACAGCTTGACTAATTTATCTCTGAATGTCTCAATGCAAGTTCCCGGTGTTCTATATATACAACTTATAATTAGATTTTTTGTTTTATCTTGGTCAATCTCAACAGTAACACATTCCAAAATCCCTGGTAGTGCAAAGGACATTCCATTTACAAGCTTACACATATACAGGTCATCAATATACAGTGCAACACCACCACCCTTTTTTTTGAGATCTGTTAATATGAAACATCTGATATCCCTCTATTGCCATCAGGGGAGCCTGCTCTTCATTAAGCCAAGTTTCAGAGACTGCAATAGCTGTAAATTTTCTGTCCAGCTGTTTTAAATAGTCCTGAATCTGTGGAAAGTTTTTGTTAAGACTTCTGCTGTTGAAGTGTATTATTGATAGTTTACCATCTAGTTGCACTTGACTTTTGAATTGCTTTTCAGTGTAATATTCACAATGATTATGAATATTATTGAAAAAGTGGTTATCAGGATCAATATCATTTTCCATCTCTTGTAGTTTATGTTCAGCATAATGGCATATTTTCAGAGTTTGAATTTCCTCACTCTGTGTCAAATGACTTCCTCCAACTGGGGATAATTGATGTCTACTCAAGTCAATCATAAGTTTTTTTGTTTGTTTTGTTTATTTTTTTTTATTTTTATTTTTTTTTTAAAAGTACATTGACATGGTATGTCAAAAGAACTGTTCTTGCCGTGTGTGTGGATATGCATTTTTATAGTCTCTTAATTTTCTTAATCAGTGTTCATCTGTATTTATTTAAGTCAGTAACATCTCTGATTATTATACTCTTTGCTTCCTCAGGAGTTCCATTTAGTTTGATCCAAACTCTGCAATTTCTTGTCCATGTTGCCTGTATCTTATTTTGTCTTTTCAGCATCCGTGCTTGCTGTGCTATTTCAGCATTAGTTTTTGTTAGATGTTCATTTAGGTAAACTTCTGTTCCCCGTAGCTTTCTGGCCTGCCTCAGTATGTCATTCTTTACCCTTCTGTTCACAAAGCGCATCACAATTGATTTCTTTGTTTTATTATCCTTTCAGGGTAAAGCATGACAGGCTGAAATTGCATTTGCTTCGACCTTTATATTTCTACTATCAAGGAACTGAAGCACCTGGTTTTCCAGGGAGACTGATTCACTCAGGGGAGCATCCTCTCCTCTCAATCCTGCTGTAGCATGAGCATATGATTGACATTTAATGTCTAGTCCACTTATAATTAAATCATCCATACGAGAATATTGTTCAAGATCCTCGACGCGTCGCTCCAAGTCTGCAATTTTTTTGTCTTTTTCCTGAATTGTTAATTTTAATTCTCGGACTTCTTCCATTAGCCCTATTATTTTAGCCTGCTGACTAACCACTTTGGTCAGTTCTTCTGACAAGAAGTTCAGAGATTTTTTGATCTCTTCCATTTCCTCCTTCTTTGGTGGCATTTTTACTGACCTGTGGATAGTAAAACAATCTCTGCCGGTGTCGCTGGTATCCGATCCGACCGACCTCGAATCCAGCTGGGCCTCAGCTAGCCCCCTCCGCTGCTAGTCCTGCTGCTTACCGCCGCCGTAATTGAGCTCCTGTCCAGATGGCGTACCGGAAGCTCCTCCACCGAGTTCACCCACCGCCGCTGTAGCCGAGCTCTGATCCTGCTTCTGTCCAGCTGGGGTCCCGGTAGATCCTCCGCTGAGCCCCGCCACCTACCGCCGTCTGCCTTAGTAGTTCCTCTGCCGAGCCCCGCCGCTGCAACTGGGCTCCGACTCCGGCTGGGGCCCCGGTGGTCCTCCACTGGTCCCCGTCTCCCACCACCGCTGCAGTTGAACTCCGATCCGGCTCCCGTCCAACTGCTGCCTCGGCTTGTTCCTCCGGCGAGCCCCAATCACCAGGGACTAATTAGATATTACACAAAGTGCTTGCATACACATATCTTTTAGATTCACATATATACACAACAAGTCAAATGCTCTCCCAACCATTCACACATAAACATGGGTTGCTTACACACGTAATACACATATACTAAACGCACACGCACACACACAATAGCTTCACAGGAAAGTCTCTGTTCTTGTCTCCATATATGGGCATGTGTAAGGCTAAAGAGAAGACATCTGGACAGGATGGAAGTCATTAAAGAGCTCAGATGACATCTGAAGCCATTTGGACACTGAAAGGACCTACTTTGAAACAATGGACATGTATTATTGGAAAGTAACGCCCACAAACGGCGAGCCTTTATATAGCTGTGAATTCCTTTGTGCGGGATCCTTCCCAGGAGAGGGAACTGGGAGGATCCGTGGCCATGTGACTCTGCGTGGTTCAATAAAGTTAAGCTGAGAAATACCATTTTCTTCTGTGATCATTGGTTGGTTAAATAAAAAACCTTCTGCTAACTGTCCAAAATTAATTTTTACAAACATCGTTTTTTTTTTTCAAGAACACTCAACACTTAAAGGACTTTAATCAGAACCTAAAACTAGGTTCAGCGGGTAGACCACCGCTAGACCCGATGCGGCTGGTGGGGGGGGTATTCTGCCACCTTTTCAGCCACGCTTCTACCTGAACAGTTTTTTTTTTTTTCACAGTTTTCCATGGGGAAAGTAGTTCTGCTGGAGGGGCCTTGTAGTCGGCCTGTGGCGGACACATCCCTGAAGCTGTCGGACCCCTGGGCCCAGGGTCCATCTTCATGACTCTGGGGCCCGGGTCCCACAATATGGCAGCTGACTCCCGCAAATCCTTGCCATCTGGAGCAGCCACTTGCACACGCCGTAGCTGGTTTGCATGCTGAATCAAACAGTCTGTCAGTCAGAAGCACGCTGATTCCAATTTTGCCACGATACTCAGTGGCACCCATTGTCTCGTTGGCTGTGGCCCAGTCAGTCACCGTCCCGGTCAAACCCAGTCCATGATTTGGAATGGTGCCTTTCTTGGTTTCATGTGTCATTGTGTTGCCGGTGGCGTTGCGTGCTTGTCTGGTTTGGGATCTCCATCATGCTGTGGTGATTCCGTTGCTACCATGTTCATTGCGGACCCTTCACCTGTCATCGCCATCACTGTTTCCATAGGCTGAAGCTGGTTGTGGGTACAGAAGGAGTCCGGTGTCTCTCCCATGTTGTTTGTTGAAGCGGACTCTTCACCCATCGGCTCGGTTGTAACCTCCATAACTTGTTGTTGAGCGTGGGCATGGAAGCAGTCCGCTTCCTCCTCTCTCCCATCTGATGTGCTCTGTTTTGCTGTGTCGTGAGCAGTATCTGTGCCTGGTTGTTGTTGGTGTGCCTCAGGGTTTTCTGCAAGCACGGGCTCCCTCTCCTGCAGCTCCAGCCGGACGAGGAATGGAGGCGAGTCCAACTGTTGCCCCCCTCCCAGGCAGCTCTCCTCCTGAGTGCACAGAGTGGATGTCTTGGTGTCGGTGCTGCTTTGAATTTTCTCGTCCCACACCATGTCGTCGTCGTCGAGGTTCATCATGCCCCAGTTGTCACACCCGGACCATTCAAACCTGGTGCTGTCTCGAATAACGAAGCCCAGTCTGTAGAAGAAGTCACAGGTTGATGTTGTCACCGTGTGCTGCCACTTGGAATGTGAAGTTGTACACAATCTTAGACTTGAAGTATACCGTTAGCTCAACTGTTCCTACATTATCAGTCTGTGACTGCTGTATCCATACAGCTCCGCTGGGTTCTTCTTAATTTTGTGGTTGGGGAAAAACTTCCTTCACCATGGCCCAGTCATCGACCAAACCGCCACCGTGTCGAGCAGTAGCAGTACAGCCATGCCATCTAATTCAGCCATGCTGTATGCATAACCATTGATGTCAGGGCTTACTGCATGAATGATGGTCGTTGGCGGGTGGCTTTGCTTGCTTGGCGGGCTCCACAGCGTGGGTGACCGGCACACTCTGACAAAATGGTTTAAGCGTCCACACTTGTTTCACTGTTGTCCTCTTGCCGGGCAAAAACGTGCTCTGTCCTGGTGCGTTGGGAACCCACAGCTACCACAGACGGGGCCTTCCGGAGTGGTCCTTCAGTTAATGGCATTCGTCTCATACTCTTCTGCCGTGTTCTCATATTCCTCCGTGCCCACTGCGTTAGCTAGCGTCGTCTGTCCAGGTAGCTTCTGTGGTTGGTGCCCACTTAACTCCGTTGCTAACTTCTCCACTGACTCAAGCTGGAATGCTAGCTCTATCGTGCTAGCTAGCGTCATGTTGTTTGGCGCTGTTAGCATCTTAGATCTTAGCCTTGGGTTTCACGTGTGCTCAGCTAACTGGTCCTGCACCATCTCATCTTTCAACAGTCCAAAATGACACATGCTAGCCAGATGTCTTAGATCGGTGACAAATTGCTGTGTGGACTCACCAATTCTCTGTCACCATTGGTGGAATTGAATTTGTTGTGCTATCACGTTGTCCGGCGTAGCAAAATAGGTAGCAAGCAGTTCAACAGCATCCACGTACAACTCTGTCAGACCCAGTGTGCGAAAAATCCTCTGACCTTCTATGCCAAGGTTGTGGACAAGAAGTGCTTGTTTCCTTACTTTATCCAGTTTTCCCAGGTCCAACGCCACAACGTAGATCTCGAACGCATCCAGCCATCATGGCTATGGGACAGTTGTGTTATATATGGGATATGGGTGTCTGGGATGCCGTGCCCACCAACAGGGTGACGTCAGGCGGGCATGGCCCACTCTGTATATAGTTGAGTGTTCGGCCTATTAAAGTTCAGTTGGATGTCCCTCAAGAAGCTCTCCGTCTCATGTCATTTTACGATATAACATTTAGCGACGAGGAGACTAATGGGAGTGTGCTGGCTTAATCAGCAACTGTTGCCATTTCTGGAGAACCCGGGTGAGCCGCTGATTTTGTGGCCACAGTGGAGACATGAATTTGAAGAATATGTCAACTCACTGGGTCTCCCTCAGCTTGACAGGAGACAGTGGCGGGCCCTCCTGGCCCGTAACCTCGGCATGGAGGGCCGAAGGATTCTTAACTCGCTGGGCACAAGTGAGGGCTACGTGGAGGCCGTCGGGCACATGGAAGCGCATTTCGCAGAGCAGACGAGGGCCAGAGAGATGCGGGCGAAGAGGCTGGTGGCGCTAGACACGACAGAGCTAGTTAGCTTGGGAGAGCTAATGGCTCAGTCACAGCCTATGGACAGGCTAGCTGACAGGCTAGTTTCGCGCCGAAACAGAGCTAAGGGCGCGGAGCTGGGCCTCGAAGCAGAACCGGGGCCACGTATGGAGGAGCCCCTGGCCACCGACGACAGCGGACAAGGTATCAACGTCGCACGCCCCAAAGGATGGTCGGGACGGCAACGGGTGGTGAAGCTGGACGGTGTGAGGGTGCCCATGCTGATAGCCATTGTCACCACGTGCTCCATTGTGAGTGAGGCTTAGGTTCGGAGGCTCACACCCCGGCTCCCAGATGCGGCGGAACTGCCGGACGACAAGGACTCCAGTAACGGCAGGAGTATCACGCTGATGGTGCAGTACGGTGAGAACATCCTTCCTGCGTTTAGGTTCCAGGTGGTATGCTGAGGCAAAAATGTGATGGGGTGGGACCTGTTTGATGAGCTGGGTTTCACTCTCGAGATCGATGGTCAAATGGTCAGTGGCCCAGGACTGGTTCGCACAGGCTTTGAGGACATGGGTGCAGCCGAGGATCACAGTGAGAGTGAAACAGACAGCGAATGGGACTCAGGAAGTGACTATGGCTCGGATGATGAAGATGAAATGGAGGATGAGCAGGACTCGGAATTGCCCCCACCCCTCGAGCAGCCAGAACCGGAGCAAAGATGGAGAGAGCCTGAGTTAAGCGAGACCAACACCGGCAGAGAGGTGGCACAGCAGGAGTTAGTCCCACTGCTAGAGGCCATGCAGCAGGAGGCTGGACAAAGGCGAGACCAGAAAGGCTGACGGCCCCGGGGAGGAGCAGCAGCCTCAGGACACTGTGGCAGCACAGCAAAGCACCAATGCTGAGAGCACTGGATGCAGCGGTGAGGAGCCCAGGTTGGTGAGCGGGCCCGACGAGGGTGATGGTGCATGTCCCCGAGGTGAGCAGCAGCCGGATACAGAGGCTACGCAGCAAGAAACGTGGAGCGAGGTGGCCGAGAGCAGTGATGATGTGCCCAGGTCGGGAGCCGGAGCCGGTGGGAGTGTCAGAGAGAGCCCCGAGGGACAGCAGCTACAGCCAGACGTGGCTGACAGCGCGGTTCGGGACACGAGCTGGTCTGGCGAGCTGGGAGTTAATTGTGACTGGAGTGACAATAACTCAGCGAGGGTTGACCCCAGTGCCGGTGGCCGCATTACCCTTGGTGTGGGAACTGGATGGCACAACAGGGTCCCCGTGAAGAGGGCTGCTGAGGCTGGAGGAGAAGAGAGCGGAGCGGGACAAATTGGCGCGATTCTGCGGAGCGCCAAACACCACCGTCGGAGTGGGAGTTTGGACCGGGTCAGCGGGACAGCACGATGCAGGAAGGAGGTCCTGAGACAATGTGGCAGCCACGGGAGACTGGGTCGGGTTCCCCTGTGGGTCGGCGGCGGGGTCCGGTCCAGAGAAGAAAAACCAGTTTTGAACGTTAGAAACATGTTGACCAGGGAGGGGTGTTTCAACCCTGGGGGGCGGCAGTGGCCGGACTTAATGATGCCATGGGGATGCCCAGGCCCTCCGTGGCTGTATATTAGATTTTTGTGGCAAGAAGACATGTTCACCAGGGAGGGGGGTTTCGACCCTGGAGGTGGACGGAGGCCAGGGGCGCATGTGCTGTGGGGGTGCCCGGGGCCTCTGAGGCAGTTTTCTGGATGGTGGCTACCCAGAGACATTGAGGTTACCTGAAATTTTATTTTTCCTCATGTGAATGAATGCGTTTAGTTTACTGCTGGTGTGGTACCCCGTTTTACTTAAAAAAAAAAAAAGAAAAAAGAAAAATGAATGGAGTGGAGAAGAAAATGTGCTAAATGAGGAGATTTGAGGTGATTAATGACACCCATGAGCGAAATGTTAGTGATCTGTATTGTGGATATGAGATTTTATTGGCTCATTGGAGGTGGATTAATTATGTAAAAAGTGGCATATGCTGGAATTTGGTTTTAATGCCTGAGTTTGGGGTGGTGGGGTGTATCTATCCTGTTTAATTGGCTATTTGTGTAAATTTACGTACCCAGCATTGATTATTACCTCCGCCAAGGAGGTAATGTTTTTACCGGGATTTGTCTGTTTGTCTGTTACCAACATAACTCAAAAAGTTATGAACGGATTTTGATGAAATTTTCAGGAAAGGTGTGTAATGGCACGGGGAACAGATGATTAGATTTTGGTGATGATCTGAGAGGGCATACCTCCACAGAGGGCTTTGTTTGTATTTGTGCAGCAGGATTACACAAAAACTACTGGATGGATTTGGATGAAATTTTCACCAGAGGTGGTTCTTGGGCTAGAGAGGAACCCGTTATATTTTGCTGATGATCTGAGAATGCATACCTCAGCCAAGGCTCTTATCTTCTCACAGTGTATTAGCAACAATACAGTGCTCCCTCGCTACTTCGCGCTTCACCTTTCGCGCCCTCAGTGCATCGCGGATTTTTCAAAAATATTCATCAAAAATTCAAAATTGAGAAATAATGGGCGGGCGCTAGCAGAAGGCAGGGAGACTACATTAGACCATCAGGTATCAACACGGAGAGCCGCACAACTCAAAAAATCCACCTCTCTGTTCGCTGTTCTCGTGTTGGCTCGGCTCGGAAATCTCGCAAGCTGATTGGCCGAGACGTTTCACCCACCTCCTCTCCCTGCCGAGCGCCCATGAAGGGAAGGAAGACCGCATTCATTGCTCTTTATCGCTCGTGTTACGTAGTCTCGCAGCGTGGAACTTTTTGCTGTTCTCTTGTGCCATTTTGTGCGAAATAGTCTTCCCGTCGAGCCACTACGCCGCCTCCTGCAGCTTCTCCAGCTCTGTCGGAAGCTGCCCTCGATGATCCTGCGCTTCTAGCACCTGACGATGAGGCGTCACCTGAGGAGCAGTAAAGCTCTCATTAACCTGTGAAGTAAATCATCTTCATCTTGAGTTACGTATCTTGTTATAAGAATAAAAGAGTTCTAAAAACATATTTATGTACACTTTATTTACATCTACGTATGTATGTACACATACACACACACACACACGTATCATATGAGAGAGAGAGTGAGAGAATGAACGTACGTATTATTTATGGATGACGTCATTAAGGGTGACGCTACTTCGCGGTTTTTCACTTTTCGCGGTCAGTTCTGGAACCCATTAACCGCGATAAGTGAGGGGTCACTGTACTCCAAAACTGATGGACAGACTTTGATGCAATTTTCACCACAAGTGGCTCTAGGCCTACACACAAACCCATTACATTTTGGAGGTGATCCATGAGAAACGGAAGGAGCCTTGGCGGAGGTATGCGCTCTATGAGTGCTTTTCTAGTTATATGATGTGCCCATTGTGGGGTGAGTACTGGGGGGGGGGGGTCTCCAGTAGTCTATGTGTGTATTGTAATTTTGTGTGTCTTTTTATGTGGAGCTGTTTTGGGGATTATTTTGGTTTATGAACACGGCTTTATTTTGCTTTATGTGTTTTGCGGCAGAATAACCGCCCAGCCGTGTAGGGGGCGCTGGTAGTCTACCTGGCCCCAGCCTTGGTTGTATGAATGGATAGGAGTTTGTGTCATGGTTCGAGCGCCGATCTCGTCCGCGCTTGGACCATGCAGTATTTTTTCCCATCTGGTGTGTGTCCCTTTTGGCTCTCCGAGCTTTTATTATGACAGCGCTTGGAGGGGCTTCCGGCTGTCAGAGCTGACAGCTGAGCCGCATTAATCACCTCATCAGCTGCCCCACTTGGAGCCTTACTTAAGAGGGCAGTTGAGAGGCGAAAGGTGCGGCAGTCTAGTCAGATTTTCCCTGTCTGACAGCGTCGAGCGTTCCTCGCCGTGTTTCCCTGGTCAGACGTTTACAAAGCTTGTGACGTTTATAAAGCTGACGTTTGTAAAGGACAAAAGAAGCAGAGCAGCGGTATAAAACATACAAAAATAAGTTAACATATATAATAAGATGTAGTAAAAGAGACTATTACAGTAAAGAACTGGAGAAAAACAGAGACAATATTAAAAATACATGGACAATACTTAACAATATTCTTGGAAATAAAAACAGAAATACAAGCTACCCAACCGATTTTTCAAAAAATAATAAAACGACTCAGTGTGAATGCAGCTTCACCTGCAGATGAATTTAATAACTTTTTTGTTAACATTGGTCCTAATTTGGCTCAAGAAATACCCATTACGGCGCCTACAGGTGATACAATAAGCAAAAACACTGCTATAAAAGACTCCATCTTCATAAAGAACACAGAGGAGAGAGAGGTCATTGAAATTGTTAAATCGTTTAAAAGTAAAACATCTACGGACTGTGATGGTATTGACATGCTCTTAGTCAAAACTATTATTGAATGCTTAGTGAAACCACTGACGTATATCTGTAACCTGTCTCTCCAAACAGGTATATTTCCCAATGCAATGAAAATAGCTAAAGTAATTCCAATATACAAGACGGGTGACAGAGGGGAATTCTCAAACTATAGATCAATTTCACTATTGCCGCAATTTTCCAAGATACTGTACTTGAAAAAATATTTTGTGAGAGAAATGACAATTTCATACTGAAGAATAATTTATTGTGTGAGCAGCAATATGGGTTCAGACACAAGAGGACAACTGCATTTGCTCTAATGGAATTTATAGAAAAAATATCAACTGCTGTTGAAAATAAAGAGTATTCAGTTGTGGTATTCCTGGATCTTAAAAAAGCATTTGATACAGTGGATCATAATTTATTATTAAAGAAACTACAAAACTGAAAAAAATCTTTGTCTTTTTATACCCTGATTGATGGAGCCTTGAGTATTCTTATCATGTTTATAGTCAGCTTCATATGTGCCTGTGTTTGTGTCTATGTTGAATGTAATTTGTGGCTTGTAAATATGGATGTCACCAGACTGCAAAACAAATCTACCTACAGGTACAAATAAAGTAACCTGAACCTGAACCTGTACCTGAAATTGTGGTATTAGTGGGGTAGCACTGTCCTGGATATGTAGTTACTTAAAGAATAGATATCAGTATGTATGTGTTGGTAACAAAAACTCACAGTTATTGAAGGTTACTTGTGGAGTCCCACAGGGTTCAGTTTTTGGGTCATTGTTATTCAATATGTATATAAATGATATAGGTAAAGTTTCAGAAAAAATGGATTTAATATTGTTTGCCGATGACACTAATTTATTATGCAGTGGAAGCAATTTGGAACAACTTTTGGATACACTCGGAAAGGAATTAGGAAAGCTTAAACTGTGGTTTGATTCAAACAAATTAACGCTCAATTTAAGTAAGACAAAATTTATAGTTTTTAACAGCCATCACAACAACTTAGTATCTAGGCTCAGTGTAAATGGTATGGAGATTGAAATGGTATCCGAAACTAAATTTCTTGGAGTAATAATTAATAATAAACTGTGTTGGAAGTCACATATTAATTATATTAAAGGTAAAATATCTAAATCAATTGCAATACTACACAGAGTGAAATATTTGCTGAATCAACCCACACTATATACTTTATCATTCACTAATACTCCCATACATGACATATTGTACTGAAGTATGGGGAAATACATATAAAACAAACATATATCCAGTCTTTATGCTTCAGAAGAGAGCTATTAGAATAATAAACAAAGCTGCTTACAGGGAACCAACAAACCCACTTTTTCTTAAATTAAAAGCTCTCAAGTTGAAAGATCTGGTTGACTTTAAAACTGCAGTAATAATGTTTAAAGTGAAGAATCTATCACTGCCCGCAAATATCCAAAAGCTGTTCCAAATAAGGGAGAAACAATATCATTTCAAAGGAACATGTATATTTCAAAAACCTTCAGTGAGAATTACCACCAAGCAACACTGTGTTTCAGTGCAAGTAGTCAGATTATGGAACGATTTTGGACCTGAATTAAAATCATGTACAACGCTTGGACAATTTAAACAAAACTAAAGGAAGAAATACTCCAAACATATATACAAGATGACATGTAGAATCACATAAGGATTGTCATGTCCAGTCTGCGTTGTGTTGTTGCTTAGTTTTTTGTCACATTTTGTCTTAGCTTTGTTCTGAATTGTAATCGCTCTTGTTTGTTTTTCCTTTGAATTCTTGGATGGAATATGGGTGGGCAATATAAGCTGCGGCTTCAGCCATCACCCATTTCGGATAACTTATGTTGAACTGTATAATCAGAGGAGTTATTGTTTAATTTGACCTCGTTGGATTTTCTTTCCCCCTTTGTTATATTATTCTTTCTTTTTTAATCTTTACTTTTAATCTATCCGAAATAAAGATTCATCCATCCATTCATTCATTCATTCATTCATTCATTCAACTTTCCATCCATGATTGTAAGTGTTTTCATTGTGAATCTGTTCCTCCTTGTCTTAGCCTGAGTTCTCGTCATAGTGTGTTTTAGCCCCCCGTGGCTTGTTATTTTGTGTCCTTTTCTGTCCTGTAATAAACTGTGCAAACTCTCCGGCTGAGTGGTGTCTTATGATGGCTCGTGAGGGCCATCCATGACAGTTTGTTTCTTTTGTACATATTTTCCCCTTTAGAGCGCGAGTCGGGAGACAAATTAGGGTGGGTTGTCTGTGTGCTTGGCATTTTTTTGAAGGGGTGTGTGTTATGTATGGGATATGGGTGTCTGGGATGCCATGCCCACCCACAGGGCGACGTCAGGCGGGCACGGGCCACTCTGTATATAGTTGTGTGTTCGGCCCAATAAAGTTCAGTTGGATGTCCCTCAAGAAGCTCTCCGTCTCATGTCATTTTACGATATAACAGGTTGGTTCACCTGGGGACTCGAGGAAAGGCCGCAGTGGTCTCAAGAACACTTCCATGGTTCAAAATTCTTGTCGCCAAATGTTATGTCCACAAACCTGGAATGAAGACAGACAAGGATACTGTGATTGAACTGAACTTTATTATGGAAAACTAGCACAAGCACATGTACCCTTAGTGGCCTTCTGCACACTCGTACTTCAGCTGTAACCCATATATTGTCTCTACAACAACATGCAGTGAGATGGCGGACCGCCTAATATATACTAGTGGTGATGTCAGCCACAGGCCATGTTCCACTCCAAATGAGTCTCTTGTCCATACACCACAATACTCATTTCTAATCCTGTCCCTCCTAGTCACTCCCAGTGACAGTCTTAGCATTTTCAATTCTGAGATCCTCAGCTCTGCCTCCTGTCTTTTTGTCAGCACCACCATCTCCAAACCATACTGTTATGTCGGTTAATTGTGGGGTTTCCCCTACATTTGAAAGTGCCATGAGATGACTGTTGTTGTGATATGGCACTATATAAATAAAGTTGAATTGAATTGAATTAAAATGGGAACCAAGGACGAGACTGAATGTTGAACTTAACACGACTTTATTGCTGACTCACTCTCACAATACAGGTGCTGCCGTCAGGCTGAGAGGAGGCCAAAGAGACCGCCCCTCTTCCTCACAGCCCTTCTTATACCCCGGGTGGCAGTAGAACCGGAAAGGTGGAGCCACCACCCATGTCACACAATAATATGTCCCAATAACAACATAACACTTTCCACCTTCTTCAAAAATTGGTCTAACACACACATACAATTGAAACCCTCCCCAATTTGGAACCCGAATCGTGCACTAAAACTAAACAGAAATACTTAAACAATCTCTCACACTCTATCAAAACAACTTAAACTAGGGGGGGGACAGGTGGACTACCGTCCTACCCCCACACGACAAGACGGATTATTCTGCCGTCTGAACTAAATAAAACATTCTGTATAAAACCAAAATACTGCCGTGTTCCTAAAATAATATGAAACATAAAATAATCCCTTAAACAGAACTAATTTACAACCCGGTTATCCCTTATTTCCATACATCATATACATTTTCCCAACCATCAGTCTGCCCCAGTAGAAGAACTACCCCCCGGAAAACCAGACAGCTGGAGGTAGCTATCCTCTTCAACAGCCACCACCTGCAGCCGCCCCTGGTCATCTTCTCATTGGCATTTGCTCCAAGCACCTCTTGACTGGGCCTCCTCTCTGGGTCGGACCAAATCCGCGACCTCCAGAGGAGCCCTACTCGGCTTCCAGTGTCTCTGTTTGGCATGTCGTTTCACCGTGCCAGCCGGTCCTGCCCCGCTCTCTTTCATTTTTGCTGCCAGCGAAGCCGTTATGAGCCCCTGCTCACTGATACCTTCCAGATGAACTCCAAGAACAGAATGGGCCATCCACTTGGCTCCACCCGCCGTTACGGGCATCCCACCACACTGCCCAGTTCCCTCAGCTAGGGCTACTTGGGCACTGGCACCGGGACCCTCCTGCAATGGCCCTGGGTGGGGTTGGTCCTGCTCATTGTCCAGAAAACTAGGTTCGTTCCACACAGCTTCATCCACCACTCGTGGAACCGGCCGGTCCCACAAACCACAGCCCAACCACTCTTCTCCAACGCTGCTGATAATGATGAAGCTCAATCCATAAAAGAGCTCACACCCCATAATATTCTCACCGCGGGCAGTCACGCTGAACTTCAAGCTGGACACCTCCGCCGACTTGTACCAAGCAGTCAGTTCCACCAATCCCACTGTGGCCAATCTTCCTCCACCATACCCACACAGCGGTGCTGAATAACCTCTCACTCGATAATGTGGGATGAAACTCCTCACGGTTGACCAAATTAACATGGATCTCACCGCACCTGTGTCAATCAGTAGCGGCACCACCACCCCGTCCAGTTCCACCTTACAATAGGAACAACTGTCGGTACTCAGGGATATGGTGTGAATGACCGTGGGAGTTAGAGCGGGGGGGTCCTCGTTGTGTCTTGGGTCCCCTCGCTCGAACCTATGACATGCCCTGGCAAAATGATGCAGGAATCCGCACTTGCCGCAGCGTCTTCCTCTTACCAGACACTCTCTAGCCTTATAACGGTGCTTGGAGGACCCACAACCCAAACACCTGGGTGATCCCGGGGCGGACCTCATTCTCACAGCATTAGCGTGTTCTTCATCATCCTTCATGCCATTGTCACTGTCCAGGTTCACTGCCTGCGCCGTCGACTGTGGTTCAAAATGGTGGAGTGCCGCTCTCTCGCCGAGCTCTTGTGATAAGAGATATTTGTTAGCTCTAGATTACATTATTGTAACTCTTTATTATCAGGTTGTCCTAAAACATTTTTAAAAAGTCTTCAGTTGATACAAAATGCTGCAGCAAGAGTTTTAACAGGTACTAGAAAGAGAGATCATATCTCTCCGGTTCTGGTCTCCCATATTAGACTCACTGGGGTTTTCCCAGAAAGTAGAAAATTCTACCCATTGTCTCCACCACAGATTGGACCTTGTTCTGACTTATGGTATAGAAATAGAAAATCTGGTAGTGTCTCCTTATAATCCTGTACTGTCAGACCATTGTCTGTTAACTTTTGATTTCACTATTTCTGATTATTTGACTCCTAAAGAAAAATATTACTACAGCAGACGTCTTTCAGATGATGCTGTCACCAAATTTTTGCAGATTGTTTCCTCTATACCATGTGTGAACACAACGGAAATAAGCTATAGACAGGTTGCTCCTTCCGTACGTAATTGATAGCATGGTAGATAGTGTTATAGCCTCTCTGCATCAGACTCCAGACTTGGTGGCCCTTTTTTTAAAAAAAAAAGTCTAATCAGAGATTTTTAACCCCTTGGTTTAACACAGAAACTCGTAGCTTAAAACAGAAGACTCGTCAACTAGAAAGAAAATGGTGTTCCACTAATTTAGATGAATTCTATTTAGCATGGAGAAATCATCTCCTAATCTATAAAAAATCTCTTAGAAAAGCTAGAACAAGTTATTACTATGCATTAATAGAAGAGAATAAGAATAATCCCAGGTTTCTTTTCAACACTGTAGCTAGGCTGACAAAGAGTCAGGACTCTGTCAATCCTCGCATCCCCCTAGAGCTTTCTAGTCAGGACTTTTTGAACTTTTTCAATCATAAAATTTTATCTATTAGAGATAAAATCGATCAGATTATTCCCATCGTAAACTTAAGTACAGCAACTACTACAACTCCTTCAACTGACATCTGTTTGGATAAGTTTACTCCAATTGACCTTTTAGAGTTAGATAAAATAATTTCCTCATCCAAGCCTTCAACTTGTCTTTTAGACCCTATTCCTACCAGGTTATTTAAAGAAGTCTTCCCACTTACTGATAGCTTTATTCTTCATATAATCAATTCTTCATTAACTTTAGGCCATGTACCGCAGGCTTTTAAAATTGCTGTAATTAAACCCTTACTCAAAAAGCCAATGCTGGATCCAGGAGTTTTAGCTAACTATCGACCAATCTCTAATTTGCCTTTCATTTCAAAAATCTTAGAAAGAGTTGTTGCAATGCAATTACTTGACCACTTAGAGGGAAATGGTTTATTTGAAGAGTTTCAATCTGGGTTCAGAATTCATCATAGTACTGAAGCAGCCTTAGTGAAGGTCACGAATGACCTTCTTATCGCATCTGATAATGGACTTGTTTCTGTACTTGTCCTTTTAGATCTTAGTGCAGCCTTTGATACTATTGATCATGATATTCTACTTGATAGATTAGAACACTATGATGGACTAAATGGTACTTCACTGCAATGGTTTAGATCTTATTTGTCCAATAGATTTCAGTTTGTTCATATCAATAATGAGTTTTCTTCCAACTCTAAGTTCAGTCATGGAGTTCCACAGGGATCTGTGTTAAGCCCTATTCTTTTTAGTTTGTATATGCTTCCGTTAGGCAACATCATTAGAAAGCACTATATACATTTTCATTGTTACGCAGATGACACACAATTATACCTGTCAATGAAGCCCGATGATTGTAATCAGTTAGCCAAGTTAGATGCCTGTCTTAAGGAAATCAAAGCTTGGATGACTTGTAATTTTCTGCTATTAAACCCGGATAAGACCGAAGTCATTTTTGTTGGTCCAAAAAAACCTTAGAAATACCTTTCCAAATCAAACTCTTAATTTGGATGTGGCTACTCTTACTCTGAATAGTTCTGTGAGGAACCTTGGAGTTATTTTTGATCAAGATCTGTTTTTTAATTCACATATTAAATTTGTTTCTAAGACTGCCTTCTATCATCTGTGCAATATGCCAAGATTAGGAGCATCTTGTCTCTGAGTGATGCTGAGAAACTGATCCATGCTTTTGTTAGCTCTAGATTAGATTATTGTAACTCGTTATTATCAGGTTGTCCTAAAAATATCTTTAAAAAGTCTTCAGTTGATCCAAAATGCTGCAGCAAGAGTTTTAACAGGTACTAGAAAGAGAGATCATATCTCTCCGGTTCTGGCCTCCCTTCATTGGCTTCCCATAGAGTTTAGAATTAAGTTTAAAATCCTTCTTCTCACTTACAAAGCTCTAAATAATCAGGCCCCCTCTTATATAAAAGATCTGATATTACTCTATCATCCTAACAGAGCACTACGCTCCCAAAATGCTGGATTACTTGTAATACCTAGAATCTCCAAATGTACAATGGGAGGCAGAGCCTTCTGCTATCGAGCTCCTTTCCTGTGGAACCAGTTACCAATCTGGGTTCGGGAGTCGGACACAATCTCTGTTTTTAAGAGCAGGGTAAAAACTTTCCTCTTCAATATAGAATACGATTAGGGAGGGATCTTGTGTCTCTTAACCCTCCCTTTATTTTGCTGTTAATAGATCTAGACTGCCAGGCAATCTCCAACAATGTACTCGGCTTCTCTCCATTAATGTTTGCTCTCTTTATGTCTGTTCTTTCCATCTCCTCTATCCCCTCACCCCCCAGCCAATTGCAGCAGATGACTGTCCCTCTTTCTTCCTGTTAAAAGGGAGTTTTTCCTCTCCACCGTCGCCAAGTGCTTGCTTACAGGGGATCGCCTGATTGCTGGGATCTTTCTGCAATTGTGGGGTTTCCCCTACATTTGAAAGTGCCATGAGATGACTGTTGTTGTGATATGGCGCTATATAAATAAAGTTGAATTGAACTGAATTAAAACGGGAACCAAGGACGAGACTGAATGTTGAACTTAACACGACTTTATTGCTGACTCACTCTCACAATACAGGCGCTGCCGTCAGGCTGACAGGAGGCCAAAGAGACCGCCCCTCTTCCTCACAGCCCTCTTATACCCGGGTGGCAGCGGAACCGGAAAGGTGGAGCCACCACCCGTGTCACACAATAATATGTCCCAATAACAACATAACACATACATCATAGCATGTCTCACTACCATCTTGTAAATCTTCCCCTTCACTCTAGGAGTTATCCTTCAGTCACAAATCACCCCTGACACCCGTCTCCACCCACTCCACCCTGCCTGCACTCTCTTCTTCACCTCTCTTGTGCATTTTCCATTGCTTTGGATGAGTGACCCCAGGTATGGGGTGAGTGACCCCTCTTCACTTCCGCCTCCCAAACAGAGCAGACGCTTTTTTCCTTCTCTCCAGCTCTGACTTTTTATCTCCTTCCTCCCCTAACTGACTGGATCCCAGCTTGCTATCGTCTGTCTGCGTGTCTCTACTGCTGATTATCGAACGAAATTATGGATTTAATAAGCTGGGCTTTGAACGCAATTGACACTATTTTTTCAACGAGGAAAAGTGCCCCGGGGGAGGTAGTTTGCCCCGCAGGAACTGCGGCTGTGGGCTATTTGAGGGACACAAGTAATTGGAAACTCTTGTGCCTGTCTGATCTCTCTATCGAAGATGTCGAAGATTTGATGAAGATTTGATTTGATGAAGATGGACGTAGCCTATCAAAATGCTGGCCAGGCGAAGCTTAACCATCAAATTGAGCAAATGGGGAGGACTCTGACAGCGGCTAATGGAGAACTGTCTAGGAAAATGGATTACATCATGATCACGCTGAGAGCCGTCCATGAAGAATTCAACGTCCAGCACTGAAGGATTAAAGTACTGAATCTGTAAGAGAATATAAAGTCTTTTTCTCTGGGATCAGTACTATTCGACTAATCTGACCTGCCCTCACACAAGTCCTCCAGATTATCTGCAGTTTTTTGTTTCCAAAACATTTGAGCTGCATTGACTCTAGTAGATTAGTTTATTTGACAGGGACAGTGACTCTATGGACAGCCAGCTGCCTGGCTCAAGGACAAATGCCAGGCGCTAGACAAAACATCTCCTGCCGAAGAGACTTTGTTGTTCTTAACTGATATAAACACCTCCACTCAACACTACACCCACACTGACTCAATAAACTGATGAGAAGATCATTCACTCACTGCTCCCTTTGTGTCCTTGTGTACATTCTTGTCTGCTAATTGTGCATTGAGGGCTTTTTTTCTTGTAATCATAATATTGATCATATATGACCGGTATTCTGACAATCAATGGTTTTTTGCTCTTTCCTATTGTGTTATCCTTTTTTTCCCTATGCATCCTGTACCCATCTGATGACAGGCGCGTTTCGACGCTGCCGCGTCACCGGAAATGCAGGTCGTTTTCTGTGTCAAGTCAAATCCCTCGTATGTTATCAGTTGTTTACTGTTAATGTACTTGGCAATAAATCCTTTTCTGAGTTCTGAGCTCTGAGTTCTGAGTATTTAAACTCATCTCCCTTCACTACCTCTAGTCCTTGCACCTTCACCGTTACACCTGCCTCCCACTCATTCACACATGTATTCTGTCTTGCTTGTCTTGAGGGAGGCTGTGGCGCAGGGGTAGTGTGGCCGACTACTGATTGGCGGGTCAAGGGTTCGATTCCTGGTCTGTCTGCAGTCTGCATGTCGAAGTGTCCTTGAGCATGACAGTGAACCCCCAGTTGCTCCTGGTGGGTCAGATCAGTGCCTGTGCATGACAGTTCTGCCGCCATCAGTGTGTGAATGGGTGGATAGCAGGACCTGTAAAGTGCTTTGGTCATCTAGAGATGAGAAGAAGCACAATATAAGAGAACGCCATTTGCTTCTACAAACTTTCATTCCTCTTCTCTCCAGAGCATACCGCCACCTCTCCAGGTTCTCTTCCACCTGCTCCTTACTCTCACTACAGATCACAGTGTTGGCTGCAAACAAGAAGGGGCTCAATGTCAATCCCTGATGTAATCCCGTCCCCACCTCGAATCCATCTATCACTCCTACAGCACATCTCACCATGGACTCGCTGTCCTCATACATGTCCTGCACCACCCTCACATACTTCTCTGCCACTCCTGACTTCCTCATACAATACCACAGTTCCTCCAGCACTTTCTGCTTCTCAATAATGAGCATCATCCTTGTTCTTGAAAATCTGTACCAGTACAGTATTTCTCCATTCCAAATGCTGTAAGCTATTTTTCTCACTGATTGTGTTCTGACCCATCTTGCTTTAGCCGTCTTCTTGGTCTGTCCCACATCTAGCCACTGTATTTCCTGAAGATATCTGATTCTATTTTAGTACTATAGCTCAGTGGTTAAAACCACACCTGGTCAATGTCTTAAAGCAGAGTGAACATTCTCAGTTTATGACAGTTGCATCAAGACTCAGAGGTGAGCGCATTTTTTCCCACTGCACTAAAGCAAGTATTTTAAATTGAAAAGATGGCTGAAGTCAACATAAAGAAGCACTCTGGTAAGTTTTTAAACAGCTAATTCAAATATCAGCATGGTGAATGCAAAAAACTGTTTTTAAGAACTCTTTCAGTGTTTTTAATTTCAATAGTAATTGCTTTTTCTTATTCATATATCACATTGTTTTCTTGTACTCACATTTACATTAGAAAATCCTAATTTTCTATTTTCATACAAAATTTCCAAAATAGTTGTCTTTTTTGAAGGATTGCTTTATCCAGCAAAGAGCAATAAAATGATCAACATTGGGATTCACATAAGAAAAATCGGGAAAAGGAACAATCTGTGCAGTAATTTGTGAAACCAAGGTAAGACAAAGACGTGGCTGAAAGCATATTCCCTGTAGACTTTACTGGATGTCATCTGCTGACAGAGTAGCTGTGTTAGTGAGTCACACTTGCTGGACACGGTAGATGGTCAAAGGCCACCCTGTGGGCGATTACCCAGCACCTCTTCCTCTAACAAATGGTTCACATTATAAACAGACTGTGTGACTGACAGATATTCATATGCTGCCTAAAAAGGAAATAGGTTTTCACTTACTGTACATTATTTGTACAGACTGTCGATGTCACGGGGTGGAAATATTTTATTGTTTTGGGGATTTTATATAGTTTTTAAATATGTGTTGCATGTTTATTTATAGCTTTGCATGTTTCATAGTTTTTATATTTAATCAGTGTGTTTTTAAATTGGAAATGTTTGCTTCCACCCAATGCTTCCCCTAATTACTAATCAGCAGCACCTGTGTTGATTGGGAATCAGCAGCACCTGTGACTGCACATGGTATAAAAGGTGCTTTGGCAGTCCAGAGGAGAGCTTTTGCCAGGAGGAGAGAGCCCTGCCTGAGGGGAGCCCAGCTGGATGAAGGTCTGCTTGTAGGACACCCCTACTGGAGGAGAGCCCTGCCAGGACGGCTGGCCAGATGAGAGCTCTGCTCATGAGAGGAGGCTATTGGTCCCAGAAAAATGGCTGAAGGAGGGCATGACTGAGGAGGAGGAGGAGGAGGAGGAGGAGGAGGAGGAGGAGGAGGAGGAGGAGGAGGAGGAGGAGGAGGAGGAGGACCAGGATGACACCGGCATTTGGGGGAGGACACTTCCATGTGGTGCAGTTAGGGTACTACAGGTTTCCTGAGGACATCGGTGTAGTGGTGGCAGATAGAGCACGGCCTGGAAGAGTGGATCCTCCTCCTTAGCTTTTAGGGACTATTGTTTTTAGCCCACTTTTAGTTTTTTTAGCTGGTGTTTTTTAGGCATTATTTTAGCTTCTTAGATAGTTTTATAGCTTTTTATTTAAGTAGACATCTGGACATTATATTGTAAATAAATTCCTTTGAACATCCTCATTTTAAGTTTCCCCTTTGATTGCTACCCGTGACTCTTCAAGAACCTTGCAGTTTGTTTTTAATTACCCCGATATGGCGATGCATATTGGTGATATAGCAATGTATATTGTGGTTGTGTCAGCAGACAGCGTCTCAGTCAGGAGGCAGTGGTTAAACACAAGAGAACAATAGGCAGGGACCTCATGGGGAGTTGACAGGAAGAGAGAGCTGGGGGTTTAAGGGAAATGTATGGTGGAGGTGAAATGTCATGCAGATGTGAGATGATCTGTGGAGTTTTTAAGGAGAAACCTGGTTTGGCTGATTCAGTGCTCTCTGTGTATGATGGTGTGAGAGTGTGAATAAAACTTCGTCTGATCGTAACTTGGCCTCATCATTTCCACACTCTCCACACCCTCAGCCTATATGTTACATATAGAGGATGTTGGTGCTCTCCAAAGGTGAAGCTTACACATTAGGGTGTGTGCTAGTGATGCTAAAACCGAGGCCTCGTGAAACAACAAGCAACTTAGACAATTGCTTCATGAGTGAGTGTTATGAAATGTCTAATAAAGACTGCCATCTGGTGACTGACTGTCAGAACTGCATGAAAGTTGGAAAAACCTGAAAAAAATCTCAACTTTTTTTTGGCATTTGGCCATCTGAGGTCTATTCAAAATTGGATGGCAGGAACAAACAATACAAAGCAAATTAAAAAAAAAAAAAAAAACTAATTCCCTCACAAACTTCCTGTGAGCCACGAGTCGTGATGTGACCGACATGAGGCCTTGCTTGCTATGGTCACATGACTGGGCATGTTGATGCAGTGCTCGACACTCTGCTCACGACACACACGCGTTATATTGCTCAAGTCTGTGTCGAGTGGGCAGCGTCGAGCACATCACTAGTGTGTGCAGTAAAACACAAATACAGTATTCAATGACAGCAGTACACTGAGTACCTGCTTGCATTGTGGAGAGCTAATCTTGTATTAATTTGCAAAAAACTAAAATAATTAAAGGCTTGGAATCAGTTCCCTCACTTACAATGTGCTCCTTGGTCTTCACCCACATCACTACAGTCAAGTAAATGGTATGGTATTGACATGTAAAGTGAAAAAGGTACTCTATTGAGCACTGCCATGACTAAATAGTCTGTGTGATTTTTATGTTAAATCTTGCCTATGAAATACTGCTGTGTAATTATAACGCAGTTATAATTACACAGCAGTAGAATAGCTCAGTAATAACATTTACTACACACACACAGTAACGTTTCAATTGTCAAAGCATGCTGGGAAACCCCTGGGTCTCGGTCGGGGTATCGGGCCGGGATGGAAGCTCCGGTTCGTCCACCAGCAGTGCAGATGGCAGATACGGGGCGAGACGGTCACGATGAAGGACCACAACCCGGTCCCTTTTTCTAAGCCTCACCCTGTACACCACATCTGACAGTCTCTCCAGGACCACGCACGGTCCTGACCACTGGCTCGCCAGCTTCGGTGATCGTCCTCTCTTCCTCTCAGGGCAGAAAACCCAGACTCGATCTCCCAGTGCGAAGTCCCTCCCCTGGCAGCGGGAGTCATATGCTCGCTTCTGCCGACACCCCGCCACTGCCAGGGCCTCTCGAGCCAGCTCGTGCACCGTGTGGAGCCGTTCTTTCAAACAAAAAAAATAATCCAATCCGGGTTTTCCCTCCACCTCCGGCTCAGGGGGGCAACCGAATACCAAATCCACCGGTGTGCGCAGCTCGCGTCCAAACATGAGCGCTGCAGGGGTGCACCGGGTAGATTCCTGAGCTGCCGTCCGGTACGCCCACAAAACAAAAGGCAGGTGCAGGTCCCAGTCTCGCTGTCGCTGGTCCACTAGGATAGCGAACTGGGTGGTGAGGGTCCGGTTGAATCGTTCGACCAGGCCGTCGCTCTGTGGATCAGCGGGGTGGTCCGGGTTTTCCGGATGCTCAGCCGCTTGCAGACCTCCCCGAAGACCTCCGCCTCGAAGTTCCGACCCTGATCGCTGTGCAGCTCCTCCGGTGCGCCGAACCGACAGAACATCTCGTCCACCAGCTTTGATGCCGTCGTCGTGGCGCTTTAGTCTGGGACCGCGTACGCCTCTGGCCACTTAGTGAAATAATCCATCGCGACCAGCACGTAGCGGTTCCCCCGGTCCGTGGTCGGAAAAGGGCCCAGGATGTCCACTCCCACTCGCTCCATTGGTGCCCCCACCTGGTACTGCTGCAGGGGAGCGTGGGATCGCTGAGTTGGTCCTTTCTGAGCTGTGCACGTGTCGCAGCAGTGAACGTGGAGCTCCACGTCCTGATGACAGCCGGGCCAGTAGAACCGGGCCCGAAGGCGCTGCAGCGTCTTTGTCACTCCGAAGTGGCCCGCTCCTACCGCCCCATGAACCAGCTGGAGTACTTTGGGCCGGAGTCGACGAGGAACCAGCAGCTGCCAGACATGCCGCTGCCCAGCTGGAGTCTGCCACTGTCGATTCACCACGCCCTCGTGGCAGCGGAGGTTGGCCCACTGGGAGTGTAGGGCCTTAGTCTCTGGGTCCAGCGGTGACACAACCTCCCAGGAGGGCCGCTGTCCTGCATCCAGCCACTGCTGAACCCGCGAAATGACCGGGTCTCTGTCCTGCTCGCTCTGCAGCTGCTGTGTGCCAAGAACCTCTGTGATGTCATCGCTGGGGAGAACTGCCTGATCATCTGAGGGGCTGTGCGTCGCTGCGTGATTCCTGCTCGCAGCAGCTCGGAGAGCGGCAGCCCGTGGGGCGATTTGGTCCCAATCTTCAGCCCGTTGGCAGTGACGACACTCCTCTGTTGCACAGGGGCGCCGAGACAGCGCGTCAGCGTTGGCATGGAGGCAGCCTGCCCGATGCACAATCTGGAAATTATAATCCTGCAGTGCCTCCAGCCACCTCGCCAACTGTCCATCCGGTTCTTTGAAGTTTAATAGCCAGGTCAGGGAAGCGTGATCCGTCCTGAGCTGGAACCTCCCCCCGTACACATACGGGCGGAAATGACGCAGTCCTTGGATGGCAGCCAGCAGCTCTCTGCGAGTCACACAGTAATTTCTCTCGGCTCTGCTGAGAGTGCGGCTGAAGAAAGCGACTGCCTGCTCTCCATGTTCTCCCTCCTGGGATAGCACCGCCCCGATGCCCTGGTTGCTGGCGTCCGTGTCCACGATGAAAGGGCGGTTCGGGTCAGGATACCGCAGGACGGGGGCTCCGATGAGCGCTGCGCGAAGCTGGGAGAGAGCAGCAGCACAGCTGTCACTCCACTGGAACGTACGTCCTTTCTGCGTCAGCTGATGCAGCGGGCTGGCGATGGTGGCGAAGTCTTTCACAAACCTCCTATAATAGGAGGCCAATCCAAGAAAACTCCTCAGTTCTCCAACGTTCCGCGGCACCGGCCAGTCTCTCACTGTTGCCACTTTTTCCGGGTTGGTGGCGACCCCCGCTGCGCTGACGACGTGGCTCAAAAAGGTGGTCTCCCGCCGGAACAGGTGGCATTTCTTAGGGTGTAACCGTAGCCCCGCCTGCTGGATGGCTCCCAGCACCTCTGGGAGATTTGACAGGGCACTGTCAAAATCAGCTGCATGCACCAGCAGGTCATCCAGGTAAACAACGCAGCGACTCCGGGGCACGTGAGCCAGCACTCGCTCCATCAAGCGCTCAAAGGTGGCCGGAGCGTTGCAGAGTCCACACGGCATCACTTTAAACTGGTACAGTCCCTGCCCGATGGAGAAGGCTGTTTTTTTGGCGGGCCTCAGGTGACAGCTCTACCTGCCAATAGCCGCTGCGTAGCAGCTGGAGCCGGCGATGTGGTCCAGTGCGTCATCGATGAGGGGCAGGGGGTAGGAATCTTTCCTGGTGGCGTCGTTCAGGCGCCGGTAATCCACACAGAACCGCCACGACCCGTCTTTCTTGACCAGCACCACAGGCGCCGCCCAGGGGCTGCTGGAGGGCTCAATAACATCTGCCTCCAGCATTTCTCGCACTTTTTGTTCCGCCGCTGCCCGCCTTGAAAAGGGCAGCCGGCGTGGGTGGAGTCGAATCGGCCTGGCCTCACCGGTGTCGATCTCGTGCTGCACCAAACCGGTCCGGCTGCATTCCTCATCCTTCGCGGCGAAAACACCCATGTAATAGTCCAATAGCTCCCGCAGCTGGCGTCTCTGTTCCGGGTCCAGCCCGCTGCAGCTCCACTGAAATAATTCCTCCACCGCCTGCTGCGTCTCTGCTGACATGTTGGCCCCTCCCCTTGCTGTCCCTGTGTGCGTTCGTGCTCCCTCTGTCCGCGCTGGTGACGTCATCGTGTCCGGTCCTCGCGGTGGCCCGCCTGGTCTGGTCTGTCTTGGTGATCCCTCGATTGCGCGGGCCCCCGTGTTCCATCCCTGGGTTCTGCTGTGGAGCATGATGGTCCGGTTTCCCAGCTGGAGGGACGGTCCCGCGGTGTCGATCTTGGCGTTCCAGGCTGTGAGCAGGTCTAGTCCAATAATACAGGGGTCTTGGATGTCAGCCAGCCAGAACGGGTGTCTTATGTTCTGACCAGCCCCCCCCACCACCAGAACTCTCCGCCCCTTCAGTCAGGCGCGCTCACCGGTAGCCGTGGTGACGCAGTGCTCTGTGGGTTCCCACCCCTGCGGAGCCGTCTTGCTTGTACTCGGCAGCACACCGGGTTGAACCAGGGAGATTGTAGAGCCGGTGTCAATCAGGGCCTGGATCGACGTCTTCCCCAAGCTGCACTGTAGATACATCCCTGGAGAGTGTCCAATTCGGCCCACGCGTGGTGCCGGCTCCTTGGGGGAAACATCTGCTGGAGGTGGCCTGTCCCCGTTCACGCCACCTCGCTCTAGTTTAACGCCGGCGAGGGGCGTTCTTCTCTGGGGACGCGCCGCCGTGGTCTGCCATAATTCCTCCTCTTCCTCCTCGCTCTCCGTCGTGGCCTGGAAGGTTCTCAGTCTGTGCGTTGGCGCTTCAATTGTGCGATTCATCAGCGGCTCCACCCGCTCTGCTTCTGCCAATGCAGTCTCCCAGTCGCTCGCGGCGTGGATCCGTATGTGGCTCTGGAGCTGGGCCGGGCGGAGACCTTGGATGAAGCTCTGGAGGGCAAGCTTCTCTACCGCCTCCGGTGCGAAATCTGGGTAGCTGCGCCGGGTTAGCAGCCGTATGTCTGCAGCATAGGCTCCTAGGCTTTCCTGGTTGCTTCGACGGCGGCGGGTCAGCTGTTCCTGGGCGTGCTCAGCGTCCGCCGTTCTTCCAAATCGTCTCCGGAGCGCTCCTTGTAGCGCTGGCCAGCTGTAGCGCTCCTCAGGCAGGAGATCAGAGAGCGTGCAGAGAGCTCTCCCTTCCAAGGCCAGCGCGACCTGCACGGCGGTTTCGTCTGGTGACCAGCCGTTCAGCGCAGCGGCCAGCTCGACCTGGGTCAGGTAGTCATCCAACGTGGCCTCGCCGTTGAAGCGGGGAATCTTGGCGCGCTGCTGAACAGATGGGATGGCCGCCTCCTGATCGATCGTCACTCTTGATCGCCGTGGGATCGCCAGCCCTTCCTGTCCTGAAAAGGGTGGAATGCGGGGCTGGTTTGCTCTTCTCTGCCAACTCTGTCTTGAAAAAGACAGAAGGCAGGGTGCGCTGGCCCCGTCAGGTCCGCCGCCGCTTCGTTCGTCCCGGCTCCCGGCTCCCGGGGGTGGTGTCTCGGTCCCATCGTCCGTCATCAGCTGAGCAATGGACTGCTCCAGCTGCTGGATCTCCATTCTGATCCTGGCTTCCATTTGCTCCATCCCACTCCTGACACCAGTGTGACGTATGCAGGGTTCACACAAAGAAAATGGAGCAAGATGGTTGTGGTCAACGGGCTTTATTCACACACACTCTGAGCACAGGCAGGAGGGGAGGTCATTCTCCCAGACCTCCGTTTAAGTCACGGTTGCACACACATAATAAATCTTGCCTATGAAATACTGCTGTGTAAGTATAACGCAGTTATAATTACACAGCAGTAGAATAGCTCAGTAATAACATTTACTACACACACACAGTAACGTTTCAATTGTCAAAGCATGCTGGGAAACCCCTGCCCCCCTTTACATGGCCCCGACGTTACAATAATATGGATTTCTTTCTTACAGCTGATGATACTTAGACGAGCAGTGACTATATTGCAGGTTGGTTGCTGTTCTTCAGGTGAGTGTAGTTCCAGTCTTGAGCTTCGGTAATGATCTTCCAGTCGGGTTATGGTGAATATCAATGTCTGAAGGAATGTGGAGAGGGTGCCCCGGGTCCAAGGACTTTTGGGATAAATATTGCAATATTTCAGTTCTGACTTACTTGGGGAGAGTGTGGTGGATTTTCAGGTTCAATGTTTCCACCAGGTAGGAGTTCCAGTCCCCCGGGAAAAAGGTGAGAACAAGTCCTAGGAGATATGAAGGTTAGAGGATGAGATGAAATAATGCCTGGTTGTTTTTATGGTCTACATGAAAAAGAAAAGCAGCATTTGATCTTGATATGATTTTTTTTATTAAAACCTTGCACTGAAATGACACATGGGCTGTAGATGATGATCTGTAATTCCTGATTATCATGTTTTTGTCGCAGTTCTTGAATCAGAGATGTTGCACAGATGTGGACCGTTCTGCCTTGGCCCTTTGACCTTTGACCCTGAGGCCAAAGGACAGAAAGTCTGTCTCAGTCAGGGGAGTCGACTCGCTGAGAGGACCAGCAGCACCTTCAACAATGGCATCGTGTTCAGCAGCCGTCCGGTGATCGTTCTGGAGAGAGTTCGCCTCAGAGTGTTGAAGGATGTGTCAATCTGGCAAGGTGCAGTGCGTGTGGGCTTCACCACGGTGTCGCCCTCTGCCAGATCTCTGCCTCTGCCCAGCATGGCCATGCCCAACCTCACTGACACCCCCGGGCACTGGGCCGCTCCTATGGACCCGTCCTTGTGTGAAGCTGGTACAGAGCTGGAGTTCTGGGTTTCTAATGGTGGCACCATTTATGCTAAAACTGGCGACAGGCTGTTCAAGCTCCTAAATGGAGTGGACCTTAGCCAACCTCTGTGGGCCATGATAGACATCTATGGCCAGACGTGCTCCGTTTTGCTACTTGGTAAGTTTACAATCAGAACTATTTTTGGTTTATATCCCAGTCTGTTAGAATATCTTACCCGTGATGTTTATCGATCAAATAGGTGACCGATTTGTGTGTTGTGCCATATTGCCATAACTGTGGTGACCGTCAACCCTGACAGCAGGGTGGGAAGTTGGACTGATGAGGTTAAGCAGTGACAACTGTTCTAGCAAGTGTGATTAACTTCCTTTCATTACTCCATTCCCCTCCATGGATCACCACCTTATGGTGGAGGGATTTGTGTGCTCCAATGATCCCGGGAGCTATGTTGTTGGGGGCAGCTTGTCCCTGGTAGAGTCTCCCAAGACAAACTGGTCCTGGATGAAGGGCCAGACCAAGAATGGTCCAGTAGATCGCCATGAAAAAAGTTACATTAAGGAACCATTTACATGAAAAAGTTGCAAATTTACATGAAAAAAAGTGAGGAAAAGTTGCAAATTTACCTGAAAAAGGTTGCAGATTAATGCATAATTATGTTTTTTCAAGGTTGGGTGGACATGTCCCCCTGTCCCCCCCTTGATTTATGCCTATGGGTGGCACAACCATTTACTAGGTTTAGGGGTAATTACTTTTCCATAGGGCCGACTATTTTTGAGCTAAATTACCTTGGACGGACGGACCAGATTTAGTCCAAAACATGTCTAAACTGTACCTGGTGCTGGGAGGGATACATCTGGAAACAGTCCCCGCAGTGATGGTGGTGTGTTAACTTCCTGATTTTTGCTGGATCGCTCCATACCAGCAACCGAAAAAAATGCCTGTTTTTGTCCCCGCTACAGGATCAGAAAAACGTGGGCTGCTTTCCACAAGAAAATCCTGCCCTGCACCTGAACCTCTCACCTTGTCTTACATCCAAAACCACTTCAGTTCAGTTATCACTGACTCACACCTTAGCATGGAAATCCCAGCAGGTAAAAAGAGCCTCCAAAACAACACTGAAGTTATAAATGCACATTTCACCTCGAGCAGAGTCAGCAGTCAGTGAATCAGCTCTAATGGCGTTTTTTGCCACACCTGTTGTCTAACTGGGCTCCCCTTCTTCTGGTCACAGGTAAAAGCTGCATTGTGTGCATGGGGAGAAACGCCGAAGTCACACTGCCTTGTGGCCACGAGTGTTTGTGCCAATACTGTGTTGGCAGGGTCTGTAGGGAGTTTGGTTCCTGCCCGCTGTGCCGCCAGATCATCAGCGCAGGTGGAGGAGAGGGATGACCAGAACGAGTCAACAGACCCCCCCAGACTGTGAACCTGAAAATAATATGAAATGACTGACTGTATATATAAATATTGTACAACATGTTTAAGACACAAGCATTGCCGTTTCTATCTATAAAGCCGAGTACACAAATGCAACAGGCTTCATCAGCCTTTAAGCTACAAGTTTGACCTCAACATTTGTGAGGTAAGAATTAAAACTGAAACTTTAAAACCTTTTTTCCTCCAATAAATGTGACTTTTTTCTCCTGAATTTGAGCCTTTTTTCTTGTAAAGTTGCAGCTTTCATATAGATGCTGGGTAAATTTTTCATCTGTGTATGAATGCATGTATGAAGTTTATTTAAAAATTTTCCCCACTTTAAAGCGTTTGCACTTGTCCCCATTGCAAAAAGCTAGAGACATGTCTCGATACAATATTTCCGTTTGGGTTTACATAGGGGTGTTCACGTTAATCGCATATGATTGAATTGCTCAAGGTTAAAAATTAAAATCGTATTTATCACGTTTAATCATGTAACGTGATCAATGCTATAACTTCCTCTCACTCATATGCCGTCGAGACAAAAACTGCCACATAAATCAAGCACCAAGTGTTAACATGATTAATGTTCGATTAAACGCAATTAATGGGAACACCCCTAGTTTAAAATGTATAAACTTGACTGTTTGGATAACTGGAAAAAGCACTTTTCTCAGTCTGTGACTAAGAACAAGAATTTCCACAAAAAAGAGAAAAATCTATTGGCATTTATCCAATTTATATTTAATTTTGTAAAGTTTGTGTGGAAAATGTTTGGTGAAAAAAATAAAATATATACATTTATGAATGTGTGCTCTGATCTATTTCTTTTTTAAGACACTATTATCTTATATGATCAGTCACACTATGAAGATATGGCAAAAAATTGCTAAATTGATAATGTATGTTAACAACAACTGGTGCAGACCGGGACATATCACTGTTAAACAACGACACTGCAGCAAAGACATTGAGTTGTTAGCTGTTAGCATCCGGCCTACATATCTCCCGAGAGAACACTCACACGTGATCTGCGTTGTTGTTTATGCAAATCTGACGGCGAACGCTGGGACAGCGCGTGACGTCATCCATTCAGTAACCAGCAGGCTGCAGACAGAACACCCAGATGCTCTCCTCCTCATCTCAGGCGATTTCAACCATGTTTCACTATCTCCCATTCTACCCACGTTTACCCAGTATGTCACATGCCACACTAGAGACAATAAAACACTGGACTTATTCTACGCAAACACTAAGGAGGCGTACACCTCATCACAACTCCCCCCACTCGGGAGATCAGATCACAACTTGGTTCATCTCCGGCCGGTGTACAAACCCCTAGTGCACAGACAACCTCCGGCCATGCGCACAGTGGAGTTATGGTCTGAGGAGACAATGGACACTCTAAAGGGCTGTTTTGAAGCCACTGCCTGGAAGCAGCTCTGCGATCCACATGGTGAGGACATCGATGGCCTCACTCACACCTTCACAGGCTACCTCAGCTTCTGTGTGGACAAATCCATTCCCACCAAGACCAAACGGCGTTGCTCAAACAACAAACCCTGGATCAACCCTGAGATAAAAACACTTCTGAGAGAGAAGAAGAGGATCTTCAGGTCGGGGAATAGGGAGATGCTGAAGTCCGTACAGAGGGAGCTGAGGAGAAAGATCAGAGAAGGCAAGGACAGCTTCAGGAAGAAGATGGAGGACAAGCTGCAACAGAGCGATATCAGCGGGGTCTGGAGCAACCTCAAAACCATCTCTGGGCTCCAGAATACCTCCCCCCAGGCCACGGGGGGCAGGGAGTAGGCGAACAACCTGAATCTGTTTTTCAATAGGTTTGACCAACCGCCCTCCCCCCTGACTGCACAACAACCACTGCTGCCTCTAAAGAAATCAAGTCCTGCTGCCCACTCCCCACTCCACCAACACCCCCCCATTCCCAACACACAGCCCCCCATCCTGACCCTGACCAGGACCCAGGTGAGGACGGAGCTGAGGAAGATCAAGGCGAGGAAGGCGTCGGGACCGGACGGCATCACCGCAAAGCTCCTCAAGTCCTGTGCAGACCAGCTGTGTGGGATTGTGACATACATCTTCAACCTGAGCCTGAAGCTGGGGAGGGTACCACAGCTGTGGAAAACATCTTGTGTGGTACCTGTACCAAAAACTTCCCACCCCAAAGACCTGAACAGCTACAGACTGGTGGCCTTGACGTCCCACTTGATGAAGACCCTGGAGAGACTGCTCCTTGCTCACCTCCGCCCCCTGGTGGAACCAGCGATGGATCCACTCCAGTTCACCTACTAGCATGGCATAGGGGTGGAGGATGCAGTGATCTTCCTCCTTCACCGTTCTCTGTCCCACCTGGAGAAGCCCGGGAATATGGTGAGGATCATGTTCTTTGACTTCTCCAGTGCTTTCAACACCATCCAACCGATGATCCTGAAGGACAAGCTGCTTCGTGCAGGGGTGGACCAGCACCTGTCATCATGGATCCTGGACTAACTCACGAACCGGCCTCAGTTTGTGAGAACCCGGGACTGTGTGTCCAACACGATCATCGGTAGCACGGGGGCCCCCCAGGGAACGGTGCTGGCTCCCTTCCTGTTCACTCTTTATACTGCGGACTTCTCACACAACACAACACACTGCCATCTACAGAAGTTTTCTGATGACTCTGCGATCGTTGGCCTCATCTCCAATGGAGATGAAGCTGAGTACAGAGGGCTTATCCAGGACTTCGTGGACTGGTGCCATCGGAACTGCCTCCAGATCAACGTGAGGAAAACTAAGGAGCTGGTGGTGGACTGCCGCAGGCATGGGGAACCCCTCACAGCACCAGTAAATATACAGGGAACAGACATCGAGATGGTGACATCCTATAAGTACCTGGGTGTTCATCTGAACAACAAACTAGACTGGTCACACAATACTGACGCACTCTACAAGAAGGGACAGCGCAGGCTGTTCCTGCTGAGGAGACTCAGGTCTTTTGGTGTACAAGGGGCACTGCTGAAGACATTCTATGACACGGTGGTGGCATCATCCATCACTTTTGGAGTGGTCTGCTGGGGCAGTGGCATTACTGCAGCCGATAGGAAGAGACTGAACAAACTGATCAAGAAAGCTAGCTCTGTCCTGGGGCAGCGCCTTGATCCGATGGAGGAGATAGGAGAGAGAAGGACGGTGGCTAAACTGTCATCTCTGCTGGAGTCCGAGTTCCACCCTATGCAGGACATACTGAATGCACTGAGGAGCTCATTTAGCAGCAGACTACATCATCCCAGGTGCACAACCGAGAGGTTTCGCAGGTCCTTCCTACCAACGGCTGTCAGACTGTACAACCTAAGCAGGGCTGCTCGCAGAGATAGCAAAAAGATGTAACAAACTAATAGTTTTTTGAATGCAAAAGATGCAATAGACTTACACAATGGTCCCCTCCGGCATACAACTAGGAAAATACCGATCGCTATGGAGGGTGAGAATATGTATGGGCACATAATCATACCATGTAGGATAACTAAGTAGACGGTTATGCTGTTTCATCCCATCTAGCAACAATGCTCTGCACTGTGTGTTGTTTTATATATTTACATATTTATTCCATCTAGCTACAATGCTCCGCACTGGGTGTGTTTATATTTATATATCTATATATTTATTCCATCTAGCTACAATGCTCCGCACTGTGTGTTTATATATCTACATATTATTCCATCTAGCTACATTGCTCCGCACTGTGTGTGTTTATATATTTACATATTTATTCCACCTAGCTGCAATGCTCCGTACTGTGGGTGTTTATATATTTACATATTTATTCCATCTAGCTACAATGCTCCGCACTGTGTGTTTATATATTTATATATTTATTCCATCCAGCTACAATGCTCTGCACTGTGTGTCTCTGTGTGTGTATATATATATTTTATAGTAATATGTATATATGTATATTAGCTGCTCTTGCTTGCTTGTTTTTTTTTCTTGCCTTCTGATTGTTGCTCTGAGTGTTGCTATCCCTGTGCTGTTGCAATCCTGGAATTTCCCCGTTGTGGGACTAATAAAGACTTATCTTATCTTATCTTAAAGCCAGATTAAGAAGCGAGATCACAGTCAGTGAGCAGCAGTACACTTTCATGCCAAGACAGGGTGCTACAGATGCAATGTTTGCTTTAAGAGTGTTGATGGAAAAGTATAGCAAAGGTCAGAAGTTGCACAGTGTCTTTGTGGATCTAGAGAAAGCACATGATAGGGCGCCAAGAGAGAAAGTATGTTATTGTATGAGGAAGTATGTGAGGATGGTGCAGGACATGTACAGCCGTGGACAAAATTGTTGGTACCCCTCTGTTAATGAAAGAAAAACCCACAATGGTCACAGAAATAACTTGAATCTGACAAAAGTGGTAATAAATAAAAATTCTATGAAAATTAACCAATGAAAATCAGACAATGCTTTTGAATTGTGGTTCAACAGAATTATTTTAAAAAACAAACTCATGAAAGAGGCCTGGACAAAAATGATGGTACCCTTAATATTTTGTTGCACAACCTTTTGAGGCAATCACTGCAATCAAATGATTTCTGTAACTGTCAATGAGACTTCTGCACCTCTCAGCAAGTATTTTGGCCCACTCCTCATGAGCAAACTGCTCCAGTTGTCTCAGGTTTGAAGGGTGCCTTCTCCAGATGGCATGTTTCAGCTCCTTCCACAGATGTTCAATAGGATTTAGAGCAGGGCTCATAGAAGGCCACTTTAGAATAGTCCAATGTTTCGCTCTTAGCCATTCTTGGGTGTTTTTAGCTGTGTGTTTTGGGTCATTATCCTGTTGCAAGACCCATGACCTGCGACTGAGACCGAGCTGTCTGACACTGGGCAGCACATTTCTCTCTAGAATACCTTGATAGTCTTGAGATTTCATTGTACCCTGCACAGATTCAAGACACCATGTGCCAGATGCAGCAAAGCAGCCCCAGAACATAACAGAACCTCCTCCATGTTTCACAGTAGGGACAGTGTTCTTTTCTTGGTATACTTAATTTTTGCCTCTGTGAACATAGCGCTGATGTGCCTTGCCAAAAAGTTCCAGTTTTGTCTCATCGGTCCATAGGACATTCTCCCAGAAGCTTTGTGGCTTGTCAACATGCAGTTTGGCAAATTCCAGTCTGGCTTTTTTATGATTTGTTTTCAGCAGTGGTGTCCTCCTTGGTCATCTCCCATGAAGTCCACTTTGGCTCAAACAGTGACGGATGGTGCGATCTGACACTGATGTACCTTGACCTTGGAGTTCACCATGAATGTGTTAGAGGTTGTTCTGGGCTCTTTTGTTACCATTCGTATTATCCATCTCCTCCTGTGGCCACGTCCAGGGAGGTTGGCTACAGTCCCGTGGATCTTAAATTTCTGAATAATATGTGCAACTGTAGTCACAGGAACATCAAGCTGCTTGGAGATGGTCTTATAGCCTTTACCTTTAACATGCTTGTCTATAATTTTCTTTCTAATCTCCTGAGACAACTCTCTCCTTTGTTTCCTCTGGTCCATGTTTAGTGTGGTACACACCATGTCACCAAACAGCACAGTGACTACTTGTTACCTTTTAAATAGGCCGACTGACTGATTACAAGTTTGTAGACACCTGTGATGTTAATTAGAGGACACATCTTGGTTGAACATGTCCCTATGGTCACATTATTTTCAATCTTTTCTAGGGGTACCATCATTTTTGTCCAGGCCTGTTTCATGAGTTTGTTTTTTTAAAATAATTCTGTTGAACCACAATTCAAAAGCACTGTCTGATTTTTATTGGTTAATTTTCAAAGAATTTTTATTTATTACCACTTTTGTCAGATTCAAGTTATTTCTGTGACCATTGAGGGTTTTTCTTTCATTAACAGAGGGGTACCAACAATTTTGTCCACGTGTGCATGAGGACAGCAAGATGCAGGGGCGGACTTAGTCCATTTGGGGCCTAAGGCAAAGACAGAAATGGGGCCCTACTTTTTCTTTGTTCTACACTTTCTCTTCACTTTTTTGGGTATGACTTAAATTTTTATGTTATTTATTTTTAAATTGTAACGGGGTAGATGCTATATAAGCACTAGCTTCAACCTACACCCTTTCGGTTGTTTTGATTGATTGATTTTATTTATTTGAACATTCTGACAAAAGAAAAAAAAAGAATTTAAAACAAAACAAAAATCAAGCCAAAAATAAAATGTTCAAAAGGAGTGGGAAGAAGCCAACGCTTATATAGTCCCACCCCTTTTCCATACCCAACAAATTACAGTATCACTCTTAGTCATCATTCACCCCACAACCACATTCACCATAATACACTCCATAGTCAAATTATGCAACAGAAATGACACGACGACGACAGTCCATACTGACAATAATACCAACATCCAACAATAATTGTAACAATAATAAATAAATACTTCTGGTATGTTCAACACAAACACAGACAACACCATAACACACACAATAACAACTTTTTTTCATTGAAGACACATTGTAATATTACTGCCCTTATTTTTATATTGCTCAAAAATCATTTCTTTATATGTTGATTTAAACATATGGATGTTTGGACATTGCCTGTGTTTCTCCCTCAGCCCATTCCACAATTTTACCCCCCACACAGACACACAAAAACCCTTCCTAGTAGATCTTACTAAGTGCATTTTAAATTTTGTGTTCCCCCGTAAATTATATTTCCCTTCTCTCTCACTGAAAAGATTGTATACTGTGTGGCAAAAGGTTTTTACTGACTTTAAACATTAATTGTGCTGTATAATAATGGACCAGATCCTGTAATTTAAATAACTTTGAATGTAAAAACAACAAATTAGTATGTTCAAGGTACCCGACTTTGTGTATAACACGGACTGCCCTTTTTTGTAATATTAGCAATGAATTAAGTGTACTTTTATAACTGTTACCCCAGACCTCTATACAATAGGTCAAGTATGGAAGTACTAATGAGCAATACAAGATATGAATTGATTTGTAATCTAGAACCTGCTTAATTTTATTTATAACTGCAATATTTTTTGCAACTTTGTTTTGTATGTATCTGACGTGTGGTTTCCAACTAATTTTATCATCTAGTATTACACCCAAAAACTTGATTTCCTTAACTTTTTCAATAATCACATTATCTATATGAATATGTATATCTTTATTTTTACAATTACCAAATATCATTACTTTAGTGGAATCGTGGAGCAGTGCGTCGCTGGGGCTTGGCAGCCGCTCGCCTTTTTCAGCAGAACTTTGCGTGACAGTGAACGTAAATACAGCGCGTTCGACAGAGTTGCTAGCTCTCCACCTGGCCATTCGCCACTTCCAGTTCTGGCTGGAAGGGCGCAGTTTCACCACGTTCGTGGACCACAAGCCGCTAACATTCGCGATGGCCAAGGTTTCAGAACCATGGTCGGGTCGACAGCAGAGACAACTGGTCGCGATCTCAGAGTTTACTACTGATATTCAGCATGTGTCTGGTAAACTGAATGTAGTGGCGGACTGCCTCTCGTGCGCCGTGGTGGCCCCGGTCTGCGTGGGGATAGATTACGCAGCCATGGCCGCGGAGCAGATTAGCGATGCAGACGTGCGCGCGCTTCAGTCTGGACCAACAGGGGTAAGGCTGGAGAGCAGGGTGCTCCAAGACGGCATGCCCCCCCTAATCTGCGATGTCTCCACGGGTCGCCCGCGTCCCGTGGTCCCGGCCGCATGGCGCTGCCGCGTGTTTGAGTCGGTTCACACTCTGGCGCACCCAGGAGTGCGCACGTCGGTCAAAATGGTAGGAGAGAAGTTTGTGGGGCCGAGCCTACGCAAACAAGTGAAAGAGTGGGCTGCAGCCTGCGTGGCGTGCCAACGAGCCAAGGTACACAGACACACGAAGGCTCCCTTGGAGCTGTTTCGTATTCCGGCTAAGAGGTTCGACCATGTTCATGTGGACCTCGTGGGCCCCCTCCCGCCATCACAGGGGTGCACGCACCTCCTGACAATGGACCGCACCACGCGCTGGCCAGAAGCGGTTCCGCTGGCGGCAACCACATCTGCAGACGTAGCGCGCACTTTTTTAACAGCATGGGTGGCGCGTTTTGGAATCCTGTCGGACATTACGTCCGACAGGGGCCCTCAATTTGTTTCTGAACTCTGGTCTGCGATGGCCCGCAGCCTGGGTGTTACAATTCACCGCACAGCTGCGTACAACCCACAGGCCAATGGGTTATGCGAGCGTTTTCATAGATCACTGAAAGCAGCGCTCAGGGCCTCATTGACGGATGCAAATTGGGTAGACAGGCTACCGTGGGTATTATTGGGGTTGCGCTCCGCGCCGAAAGAGGATCTAGAAGCTTCCCCGGCAGAGCTCGTTTTTACGCAGCCACTACGGCTGCCCGGGGAATTTCTACCAGATAATCCCGCCCCGGGCAGCTCCTCGTCTCAGCTTTTGCAGCGTAACGCAAACACAGGCACGCTGCCGGGCCCTGCCCACCACAGTTTTCCGCGTGTTTTTGTGCCTAAAACTTTGAAGAGCGCGGAGTTCGTTTTTGCCAGACACAATGTCCACCGCCCTCCATTGCGCCCACCCTATGATGGACTGTTCAGAGTGTTGGAAACAGGGGATAAGCATTTTTTGCTAGACTTGGGGTGTAGGAGGGAAAAAATTGGCATAGACAGACTCAAACCCGCTTTCGTTGTGGCGGATGAGCAAGCGCTGTTGGCTAGGGCCCCTCGGCGTGGAAGACCCCCACGGAGAGCTCCCCGGGGAAACGATTCACCAGAGCAGCCACACGGACAGACCGAAGTGGCCCCCCTCCCAGCAACCTCCCACCGGCACAACAG
Organism: Pholidichthys leucotaenia; assembly: GCA_020510985.1. Taxonomy (NCBI): domain Eukaryota; kingdom Metazoa; phylum Chordata; class Actinopteri; order Cichliformes; family Pholidichthyidae; genus Pholidichthys; species Pholidichthys leucotaenia. The sequence goes on along the minus strand of CM035845.1, from coordinate 55,338,552 downwards.
CGCCGCAGGGGCGGTAAAACCCAGTTACAGCAGATACGGGAGGAGACGGAAGCCCAAACAGCATGTGGACTGATGTTCTGTTGTTCTATCACAGCATGTGGACTGTTATTCTATTGTCCTATCTAAGATGCTGGGGGGGGGGGAGGTATTTGTAGCACCTTGGGAGAGTCAGATTTCTAGCATCTCAGACAAGAGACAGTGAATAAGCATGGGAGATAATAGAGCAGGAGGCTCCTGGTGAGAGAGTGGGAAGGAGTGAAGGATGTAGGGGGTTGAATGCAGTGTGATGCAAATGTCCTGTTGTGTGCGATGTAAGCCATGAAACTTAAGAGGAGAGTCTCTGGGAAAAAGTTCATTCTGTTCTGTGCTCGTGAGATGTGAGTGGCAATAAATCATTTGAAATGAATCTGCCTGTGATTTCACACACTCCACAATCTATATTTAGTGATAATTTATTACAATCCATCCATTTTTTAAGCTTATTTAATTCATTATTTAGAGTATGGATTAGTTGATTATAATTATTTCCAGAATAAAATATATTAGTATCATCAGCAAATAAGACTATTTTTAATAATTTAGAAACTTGGAATATATCAACACATATTGTTTTTATGTGTCCTACATATTTTTAATTGTTTTGATTGTATGTTCATTACTGAATAAAATTCTGATTCATTCAGTCAATCAGGCCTTACTGACATCCTACTTGAAACTTATTGTCCTCAGAAGTCTTCAAATGATGATATCATTCAGGTATTAGGAATTACATCTGTAGAAAAACAAAGAAGCTTAAAGTGATACTATATGAGGAAAAAAAGGCCAAAGTTACAACAAAAAACTGCAGATTACTGAGAAAGTCATAAACCTTTGTGGAAAATACCATTCAGAAGAATAAAGATGAAAATTTACATGGATAAAATACAAGAATAATTGCACTGGTTTTTGAAAAAATGTCTCCAAACCAGCTGCAATGATGTTTGTGTGTGTATGTGGTGGTGGTGGTGGTGGTGGTGTGGGGGGGGGGGGGGGGGTTGGTTAACAGTTTGCATATTTACAGCTCAAGTAATTTAATTATCTAGTGACATGCTGTTTTTGTATTGAAGTGGATTACTAATCTCAAATCGTAACAAATGCATTAAATGTAGACTCTTGTTTTTTTTTTTTTAAATAATACACTGTAGAGGATGTGCTCAAGGATGAGACTGAGTTTATTTCTCAGGTTCAGCTTTATTGTCAGAACACATGCTCTATCATCCTCTCAACAAGCAAAGAGGCTGATCAATGTAACATCACACTTTTATACTCCTGGAGCATCGAAACCTAAGTCACATGGTGCTTTAGCAAACATACAGTCACATGGTACTTAATCCCAGTCACAATGCAACTCTTTGATCTGTCACCATTGTCTCTCATTCTTCAATGATCCGGAAATCCTTCTGGGGCATCTTCTCTGAGACAAAAGGCCAAATCTCACACCTCCTCGTTATCTCCTGCAGATCTCTGCCGATCCAGACCGTCTTTGTCCCGTGAGACGTGAAGCACCCAATACACATACAGCAATACATTTGTGGGAAATATGAACCCAACATATGTGCCACATAACCCCCCCCCCCAAACGTCTACTAAGGGACAAAACATCATCAGAAATGAATGACAGAAAACATAACCACATATCAAAAATCAATCCACCAATTGTTTAGGTCTTAACCTCCTGCCATATCTGCTGTAAGTCGGCGTTGTTCCTTCAGCAGCGTCCTCCTGCACCTGTGGATCAGAACTGTTAGCACATCTCTATGGGGGGTCCGAAGAATGCCTTCTCGGCAGCCTGCCACGGCGGGGGGCCCTCGCCAACTGCACGTGTTCATCGGCCAGAACAAAAGCGGGTTTGAGTCTGTTTATGCAAATCAACTCCTCTCTGCCTCCTAAATCTAGCAAAAAAATGCGTCTCCCCTGTTTCCAACACTCTGAAAGGGTCGTCATAAGGCGGCCACAAACCTGGTCGTTGAGCATCATGTCTAACAAAAACAAACTCCGCATTTTTCAAAGCTTTCGGCACAAAAACGCGTGGAAAACTGTGATGAACTGGGCCAGGAAGGGTGTTTGATCCTGTGCCGCTCTGCAACAGTTGATCGGGGGGGGTAATTTGGTGCAGGATTGTCGGGAAGGAATTCTCCTGGCAAACAGAGGGGTTGTGCAAAAACTAATTCAGCTGGAGAGGCCTGCAAATCCTCCTTAGGTGCAGAACGCAACCCCAATAAAACCCATGGAAGTTTATCCACCCAATTTGTATCCGTAAGAGACGCTCTGAGGGCTGCTTTCAATGACCTATGAAAGCGTTCGCACAAACCGTTAGCCTGGGGGTTATACGCGGTAGTGCAGTGAATCTTCACCCCTAGGCTGTGGGCCATCGATGACCAGAGTTCGGAAACAAATTGGGGACCCCTGTCAGACGTTATGTCCGACGGAACTCCAAAACGCGCAACCCAAGCTGTTAAAAACGCGTGTGCAACTTCTTCTGCTGTAGTTGATGCCAGAGGAACCACTTCTGGCCAACGCGTGGTGCGGTCTACCATCGTCAAAAGGTGTGTGCACCCCTGCGACAACGGAAGAGGACCCACCAAATCCACATGCACATGATCAAATCGCTTAGCCGGGATGTGAAAAGGCTCCAAAGGAGCTCTAGTGTGCTTGTGTATTTTGGCTCGCTGACACGCTACGCAGGCTGCTGCCCATTCCTTGACCTGTTTACTCAACCCCGGCCAAACAAATTTCTCCCCCACCATCTTAACCACTTGCACTCCGGGCAATTTTCCTAAAAATGCCAAAAAAAAAAACGTGCCCAAAGTAAATCGAAAGCTGTTATTCAACCCTTTGCAGCATCTTCATGGGGTTGGTCTCATTTAAAAGAAAACACTTTGAATTTTTTGGCAAAAAAACATAATCTCTCTACGTGCTCCGGCCACTGAGTTACAGTCATCTAAACATACTGAACTTGAAGAAAAAAAATTTGGACACAGTGTTTTTTTGGATACAAATGCTTGTAAATAACACACAGCTGTCCAATCCGGCTGGAAAATGCAACAGAAATGTAGAACCAAGTGTTATCCAGCTGAGATCCAGATTTGGTAACAATACCACAAAAAATGAATATTTTACACAGCTTTGTTCTCAGGCTGTTCCCAGGCGTTTTGGAACTGTGCCAAATTGTGCCAAATGGCACAGTTTGGAAAAACGTCTGTAACTTTTTAATAATTCAATGTAGAATCTTCATTTTAGGCTCTAATGAAAGGTCACACTCAGGGCTGTGTCTGTGTGTGTGTGTGTGGGCGGGGGGTCGTTCCCCCCCCCGCTACCGAGGACCAAATTCGGCCCTCGCTACATGACGGAATACACTCTTTTTTCTTTTTTTTTTTTCCTTGCATGTTTTCACAGCGGCTCCCCCCCCCCTCGCTACTGTGTGTGTGTGTGGGGGGGGGGAACCGTGAACGGACCGTGAACGCCCCCCCTCCTCGCTACAGAAGAAGGCCATCGCTACATGATGGAATAGACTGATATGCTTCCTCCCGCGGACCGGGGAGCGTTCGGACCGTGCCCCCACCCCCCCCGCTCCTCTTTTGCAGCGGGGGGGGGAAGGGCGTTCACGGTCCGAACACGGCAAATGAACCGTTTATCACGGCGCACGCACTTCGTGCGCAGTACAGTTGTAATTTACCGATCGGTCAAAAGTCATTTTTGGATTACAGTTTTCAGGGATAAATAATAATTTAGCTTATAACACCTTACCTCTTCAAAGCAGCAGAGTCGTGGCGAACAGCTCTTCCCACGCGTCAGACGAACGTGACGCTGCTCCGCTCGTGGATCCCGATCAACATAATTCCATTACATATTGCCGTTTTGGCGAATGATTTACTTTTGTCGTCGGCCTCCGTCTATTCTGCTGGAATGAGTGCAGGTCCCACTTGTGGGTGTTTTCCATGCTGCTGGGTGAGCCTGGGTCTGTAGAAGATTTGTACAGACTCCTTCTGCAGCAGTAAATATCGCTTCACCCAGCCAGAATTTCTGTGCTTCAATTGGCTCCTGCGTTCACAGTAGGCGGGTCCTCCTTCCTAGATTTTCATTCATTGGCTCCTCAAGGTTTCAGAAACCCAATTCAAGGCTCTTATTAGTCGAATGAGAGGTCAATCAGATGAACTAATCTGTTCGCGGCTGTGTTTGCAGATTTTTTTTTCAGTGGCGCTTGGAGGGCACACCACCTACACCATCACCATCAATATCCTTATCATGCGTCATGCGCACGAGGGCGCACGAGCACGCTCTCGCGCGCCCTCGTGCGTCATAGGACGCAGAGACTTGCCCGCCCGCGGAGCAACGGAGCGCAAGTGGTTAATCGATGCATGGACCCCCGGGTGGGCCAGAGAATGGATTGAGTCAAAAACGCGGCAGCGCCACGCAGCTGGAACCACGGGGCGGCCCCGTGGAGACGTCGCAGATTAGGGGGGGCATACCTATTTGCTGCACCCTGTGCTCCAGCCTTAACTCTGTTGGTCCAGACTGGAGCGCACGCACATCCGCGTCGCTAAACTGCTCCGCGGCTATGGCTGCATAATCTAAACCTACACGGACCGGGGCTGCGTGCGCTTCCGCACCACAACCCTGGCCCGAGGCCACGGCTGCCGAGCCTGCCCCCACGGGGCCTGGCGCTGCTACTGCACGCAAAAGACAGTCTGCCACTACATTGTGTTTGCCTGCGACATGCTGAATATCGGTGGTGAACTCCGATATCGTGGCCAGCTGTCTTTGCTGCCGGCCCGACCAAGGCTCTGAAATCTTGGCCATCGCAAACATTAGCGGCTTGTTGTCCACAAACGCGGTGAAATGGCGCCCCTCCAGCCAGAACTGGAAATGGCGGATGGCCAAATGCAGGGCCAAAAGCTCCCTGTCAAACGCGCTGTATTTTCGCTCGTTATCGCGCAAGGTTTTGCTGAAAAACGCGAGCGGCTGCCAGCTCCCTGCTACAAACTGCTCAACAACCGCCCCCACCGCTAAATCGGAAGCGTCCGTGGTGAGCGCCATGCGGGCCGTTGGCACCGGGTGTGCTAACAAAACCGCGTTTGCCAGGGCTGATTTGACTTGGGAGAATGCGCGCTCCCGTTCCGGAGACCATTTGATTTTACTTGTGGGTTTTTGCTTTATAAGTGCCGCGTACAATGGTTGCATGAGCTGCGCTGCGCTAGGGAGGAAACGGTTATAAAAATTAACCATTCTCAAAAATTCCTGCAATGCTTTGACCGTCTGAGGTTGGGGAAAGTTTGTTATTGCGCGTACTTTATCGGGCAGAGGGATCGCTCCTTCTGGTGAAACGCGATGTCCCAAAAAATCAATTTGCGCCACCCCAAACTGACACTTCGCTGGATTAATTATTAACCCGTGCTCCGCCAGCCTCCGAAAAACCGCTGTGAGGTGGCTTTCATGTTCGTCTTCAGATGTGCTGGCTACCAAAATGTCATCCAAGTAGACGGACACGAAAGGGAGGTCGCGTAAAACTGCATCCATCATGCGCTGGAAAGTCTACGCAGCACCCTTGAGTCCAAATGGCATGCGCAAAAACTCGAAAAGCCCGAAAGGAGTTATTACCGCTGTTTTGGGTATGTCCTGAGCGCGGACTGGGACTTGATGGTAGCCGCGCACCAAATCTATTTTAGAAAAAATGCGTGCCCCCGCTAAATGAACCGAAAAATCCTGGATGTGCGGAATCGGGTAGCGGTCGTGTGCTGAAGCGTTACTCAACCTGCGGAAATCACCGCAAGGCCGCCACGAGCCATCAGCCTTTGGGACCATGTGTAGCGGTGAAGCCCAGGGGCTGTTGGAGTGTCTAATGATGCCCAGCTTTTCCAGGTTGGCGAATTCCTCGCGCGCTATGGCCAGTTTAGCTGAGTCCAAGCGCCGAGCTTTTGCAAAAATGGGAGGGCCGGAGGTGGTGATAAAATGTTCCACCCCGTTTTTAGCCACTGACGCCGAAAACATTGAGACTGTGAGTGCTGGGAACTTCGAGGGTAGTGCTTGGAACTTACCACCCGCAGCTGTGACGTTGGCCTGTGCAGTAGGCGGGACCACCCAGGCTGTGCAGGAAATAGAGTGGAAAGACAGTGCATTAATTAGACGTCTATTAGCAAGATCAACCAATAAACCATTCGAGCACAAAAAATCAGCACCTAACATGTTATAACTGACTGCCGCTATGACGAAAGTCCACTTGAATGCCCGGCCGTGAAAAGACAGGGGGAGGGTCTTCTCCCTGAAGGTCTTGATCGTCGAGCCGTTCGCCGCCAACACCAGGGGTCCGCTGGAAGGCGCCAGCCGGTCAGCGTGGGAAGGTGTGATGAAACTCAGCTGGGAGCTTGTGTCCACAAGGAACTCCCTCCCTGACCGCGCGTCCGTCAGATAGAGCAGCTTGTTCGTCGCGCCGAGAGCCGCAGCTGCTACCGACTCCCAGTCCTGGCGTTTCCCGAGCGCTTGAACTGGCACGGTGGAATGCACTTGCGTGCTCTCTCCGCGAAACGTCGATGGTAAAAGCAGAGGACGTCGCTCGCTCCGTGTCTCCTGGCCTCCGCCGCTGCTGACGTCAGCGAATCTGGTGCTGCAGCCTCAGGCCCCCTACTGTCTCCGGGTGTTGTGCTCAGCTCCGCTGCTGCCGTCGTGGCCATGTGTCGCCTTCGGGCGTCAACGAGTCGCTGCGCCTCCTGGCCCAGCTTGTGGTAATCTCGGTGGGCCAGCAGCTGTGAACTGGCCAGGGTAACTCTCACTGCTGACGGTAGTGTCCTGAGGAAAAGATGGGTGAAGATAAAGCCATCATCTTCGTCGTCTCTCAGGCTCAGCATCTTCGCCATCAGGTCTGCGGGCCTGTCTGCCTCTCCTTCAGTCAGCACCAGGAGCTTGTCTGCTCGCTCTCCCAGCGAGGGGGTGAAAGCACGGATGAGAGCGGCTTTCACTGCGCCATACTTGTCGTCGTCTGGTGGGTGGTTAGACAGGTTCTCCACCTGCTGGGCTGTGAGGCTGTCCAGCTTTGCGACTACATGGTAGGATTTCGTGGCATCAGCCAAAATTCCCCAAAGATGGAACTGTGCCTCGACAGTGTTAAACCAGGAGCGCGGGCTATGTTGCCAGAAATCAGGCAGCTGGACTGCGGTAGCTGCATAAGCCCGGCTGGCTCCTGAAGAGTCCGGTGCGGGAAGGTCGTCACCGGCCATAATTTGTCGTAGGGTCACCAGTGTAGAGGATGTGCTCAAGGATGAGACTGAGTTTATTTCTCAGGTTCAGCTTTATTGTCAGAACACATGCTCTATCATCCTCTCAACAAGCAAAGAGGCTGATCAATGTAACATCACACTTTTATACTCCTGGAGCATCGAAACCTAAGTCACATGGTGCTTTAGCAAACATACAGTCACATGGTACTTAATCCCAGTCACAATGCAACTCTTTGATCTGTCACCATTGTCTCTCATTCTTCAATGATCCGGAAATCCTTCTGGGGCATCTTCTCTGAGACAAAAGGCCAAATCTCACACCTCCTCGTTATCTCCTGCAGATCTCTGTCGATCCAGACCTTCTTTGTCCCGCGAGACGTGAAGCACCCAATACACATACAGCAATACATTTGTGGGAAATATGAACCCAACATATGTGCCACAACACAACAATTCAAATGGAAGATCTGTTGTTTGTTCCCACATCCCCACATCTGCCAGCAGGGTCCTGTTCACGTCTGCTACTGGTCCAGTTTGCAGAGGCATCCATTCCGCCCTCACTTCCGCCCTCCCTCTCACTTCCGCCCTCCAAAGAGAGCAGACGCCTTTCTCTTCTCTCTTGCTTCTGACTTATCTCCTTCTCCCCAAACTAACTGGATCCCAGCTTGCTGTCGTCTGTCTGCGTCTTTACTGCTGATTATCAAAAGAAATTATGGAATTAATAAGCTGGGCTTTGAACGCAATTGACACTATCTTTTCAACAAGGAAAAGTGCCCCGGGGGAGGTTGTTTGCCCCGCAGGAACGGCTGCTGCGGGCTATTTACGGGAGACAAGTAATTGGAAACTCTTGTGCCTGACTAATCTTTTTATCGAAGATGTAGAAGATTTGTGCGTCTTCGTAGTAATGGTGATTGGGATCGTTCTGATTGGATCTGGGATTGTCCTGGTGTACCGCAAATTGTTGAAGATGGATACAACCTATCAAAATGCTGGCCAGGCGAGGTGCATCCATTAAATTGAAAAAATGGAGAGGACCCTGATAGCGACAAATGGAGAACTGTCTCGGAAGGTGGATTACATCATGATTACGCTTAGGACCATCCACGATGGACTCAACGCCCAGCAATGAAGGATTAAGTACTGAATCTGTAAGAGAATATAAAGTTTCCTCTCTGTGATCAGTACTATTCGACTTAATCTGACTCCCTCACAAAAATCCTCCTGATCATCTGCAGTCTTTGTTTTCAAAACATTGAGCTCATGGCCTTCGGACAGGCAGCTGCATGGCCAAGGACAATGCCAGTAGCCAGACAAAACATCTCCTGCCAAAGAGTCCTTGTTGTTCTTAACTGATACAACACCTACTTTCAACATTACACTCATACTGATCCACAAACTGATGATAAAGATGATTCACTCACTGCTCTCTTTGTGTCCTGTGAACTTTTTTGGTCTGCTGATTGTGCATTGAGGGCTTTTTTTTCTTTGTAATCATAATATTGATCATATATGACCACTATTCTGAAATCAATGATTTTTTTGCTCCTTCCTATTGTATTATTTCCTATGCTACCTGTACCTTCCTGTTGGCAGGCGCGTTTCAGATGCAGCTGAAACGCGCCTGCCTCCCTCTTCACTTCCGCTTCTGAGAGAGAGCAGACGCTTTTCTTCCCTCTCCCTCCTAATCCTCTCCCTTCTGATCCCAGCTTGCAATGTCACTCTTCTCCTGGCTGAATCTTAATCCAAATGGAAATTATGGATCTGGAAAGCGGCTTATATGCGATTGTCACCTTTAAAAGAGGAAGATCGGGTCAGGGGGAACCCAAGGGAGACTCATGGCATTGGAATTCATGTGTCTGTGTGATTTGACTGAGATTGAACTGATCACAGGATCTTCTGTTTGGCCCCTGGAGTTTTCCTAGTGTATCGAAATTATCTGGGTGAGCTAATCAAATGCGGACCCTGGCGTAGCTCCCTTAACAAATTCAACAATTCGTCCAACTGGGGGGAGCACTGACTGTCAGCGGCAGGATTAACATGGAATTTACTATCTGGCATGCATTGAAGAGAGAACGAACTCTCTGGACATGTTTTACCTATGTTTCGGTAGGTGGATAACATCTGTGGATCGCTGAGTGCTCTCCAGAGAATGATCTAAAGTATGATTCAAGCCTGTATGAAATTGAAGCACAGAATCGAAGAGAGAGAAATTTTTTATTCTCTGAGTGCACTGTGCAGATTTGACCTTGTGTTTTGGTGCCCTTGTTTACATTCCTCCTCGATGAAGATAACGCCGGAGAAGTGGCTTATGTCTACCCATACATCAACAATCAGTTGTTGTCGTCAGCGGATTGGTCTCTCAGGGACAATGCCCATGTGCCTTCTGCAAGGAAGAGGAAAAGAGAGACAGACTCTGATCTCTGGACTTGTTTATAAGTCACATGATTATAACATCTATTCACTGCCAGGAGGCGCCCTCTGCTGCTCACTAACAACTGTTACACTCACACTACACAATGACATGCAAATATACACACACTGCTCTCCCTCCCTCTGCTGTGTGATTGTATCTATTGTCTGCTAATGTGCATAGAGGTTTTTTTTCCTGTGTAATCAAAATTTGGCTCATGAGCTTATATGAGCTTATACGAGCGTGATTCTGATAACTATGTTTTTTCTCTCTGCCTATTGTGTTTCCCCCCCCCCTTCCCCCCTTTACCCCCACTGCAGACAGGCGCCTTTATGGCTGCCGTGTCATTGGATGCGCCTAACGTGCGCGCCCAATGTCAAGTCAAATTCCTTGTGTGTTTACTTGTAAATATACTTGGCAATAAAGCTGATTCTGATTCTGATTCTGATTCTGAGCTGTGTCACCGGAAATGCAGGTTCATTTCTGTGTCAAGTCAAATCCCTCGTATGTTATCAGTGATCTGTTATCAGTATCTGTTAATGTACTTGGCAATAAATCTTTTCTGAGTTCGAGTTCTGAGTACTATGTAGACACTAGGGAGAATATATCACACAAAAAATAAGGATAAATACAAAAAATGTTAAACAAGCCCTCTCTGAACTAAATAGCAATGCTCTTTGTCTGTCAGGTGCTTAGGCCATAATGATGGGTCATCTTCAAGAACAAACTGGTCAGACTGGTGGTCTATAGTTCCCTCATCATCTCCTCCTCTGTGAAGGGTAGCTGTTGACACAGCGGGCGTGTCATTTAAGCAACATGGGCAAAGAAACTGAGCCTTCATCCAGTAACTGTACAAGAGTTTTGAAATAAGAGCTGACCCGGCTAGCTAGTTGAGCTAGCACAGGTAATAACAATGGCAAGTTTATGAACTTTTACTGCACATAAACAAAAAAAAAGCTGGCGAAATAAAACAAGATCACAGACTACAGAATCTACCTGTTAACTTAAGCAGTAAAATGACCCAAACAATGATCATCTATTAACTTACCCAGGATTATTAAGCACTCCGTGAAATGAATGGTGGTCTATGGTCAATGGTGTTGACTTACATAGCGCATTTTCTCATCTCTGGATGACCAAAGGGCTTTACAGATCCTGCTATCCACCCATTCACGCACTGATGGCGGCAGGGCTGCCATACACACAGAGGCGCTATACCCACCAGAAGCAACTGGGGGTTCAGTGTCTTGCTCAAGGGCACTTCGACATGCAAACAGAGCGGAAATCGAACCCCTGACCCTCCGATCAGTAGTTGGCCACACTACACCTGTGCCACAGCTGCCCCCGAATGGTGGTCTATGGGGAAAATTCCATTGTTTGGAACTACTCGCCGCTCCTTGACCCACGTGACTTCTGCCTTTCACACTTTCTATAGAAGTCTACTGGAGTGTCGCAGCTCTCATATTATACGGCTCTGAGATACGTGAAACAGTCCAACAGTCTGAGGAGAAGGGGGAGGACGTTATCTTCGTGATTTGATTTGGCATTTTTATAAATACCCATGTTTCTGTATTTTGTCGGACATCACGATAAATATGCTAAACATTTAAAAAAAATATGGGGCTTCTAGTAGACTGAGGCCCCTAGCAGGTTGGGGCCTAAGGCAACCGCCCTTAGCCCTTACCTAATGGTAAGTCCGCCTCTGGCAAAATGGTGGTGAGGTGTGCTGCAGGAGTGACAGGTGGATTCAAGGTGGGGGTGGGGTTACATCAGGGATCAGCTCTGAGCCCCTTCTTGTTTGCCATGGTGAAGGACAGGCTGACAGACGAGGCCAGGCAGGAGTTTCTGTGGACCATGATGTTTCAATTCAATTCAACTTTATTTATATAGCGCCATTTCACAACAACAGTCATCTCATAGCACTTTCAACTGTAGGGGGAACCCCCACAGTTGCAGAAAGACCCCAGCAATCAGGCAATCCCCTGTGAGCAAGCACTTGGCGATGGTGGAGAGGAAAAACTCCCTTTTAACAGGAAGAAACCTCCAGCAGAACCAGGCTCAGGGAGGGGCAGTCATCTGCTGCGACTGGCTGGGGGGTGAGGGGACAGAGAAGATGAAAAGAACAGACATGTAGAGAGCAAACAGCACGATGGGGACTCAATCTATGGGAGAGAACAAACAGATATTAATGACCAGCAAAAAAAAAATATTTCATTGAGAGTGAAGAAAGGAGTGAGGCCCAGTGCATTATTGGAGGTCCCCCGGCTGACTAAACCTATTAGCAGCATAACTAAGGGAGGGTTCAGAAACACATGATCCCTCCCTAATTGTAGGCTATATCAAAAAGGTAGGTTTTAGCCCTGTTCTTAAAAACAGAGATTAAGTCTGACTCCCGAATCCAGATTGGCAGCTGGTTCCACAGGAGAGGAGCTTGATAACTGAAGGCTCTGCCTCCCATTGTACTTTTGGAGATTCTAGGTATTACAAGTAATCCTGCATTTTGGGAGTGTAGTGCTCTGTTAGGATAATATGGTAGTATCAGATCTTTTAAATAAAAAGGAGCCTGATTATTTAGAGCTTTGTAAGTAAGAAGAAGGATTTTAAACTTAATTCTAAACTCTATGGGAAGCCAATGAAGGGAGGCCAGAACCGGAGAGATATGATCTCTCTTTCTAGTACCTGTTAACCTCTTGCACTCTGGTTAATTTCCCTAAAAACGCCAAAAAATAACGTACCCAAAGTAAATCAAAAGCTGTTCTTCAACCCTTTGCAGCATCTTCATGGGGTTGGTCTCATTTAAAAGAAAACACTTTGAATTTTTTGGCAAAACAGTCATAATCTCTCTAAGTGCTCCTGCCACTGAGTAATAGCCATCTTGTGGGACACATATGAGGGTTTCATATGCTTCATATGTATATCACTGTATGCTTACTGTATGCTTCACGTCTCAGATGAACAAAAGGACTGAGCCTCCTAGGAGATAACAGGAGGATGTGAAATGTGGTCTTTGGTATGCAAAGAGATGGCCTTGGGGGATTTCCTGGCCGCCAGTGACTTTAGGTGGAGGTGATAAGACCTGGAAGAAGACGCATTGTGACTTGGGATTAAATACAATGTGACTGTGTGCTTTGATGTCCTGGGGTATAAAAGGACGAATGTCTGGGGGTTTCTTTCTCTTTCTGTTTTTGATGATGTTGGAGAATGTGAATAAACCTTGACTCGTGAGATAAACTCAGCCTCGTCATTTCCACAATCTAAACATACTGAACTTGAAGAAAATAAATTTCGCCTGGGTGTTTTTTTGGATACAAATGCTTGAAAATAACACACAGCTGTCAGATAGGGGCAGCACGGTGGTGCAGTGGTTAGCACTGTTGCCTTACAGCTAGAAGGTTCCTGGTTTGAATCCCCAGGCTGGCAGGGATTGGAACCTTTCTGTGTGGAGTTTGCATGTTCTCCCTGTGCTGCGTGGGTTTACTCCGGGGGCTCCGGTTTCCTCCCACAATCCAAAGACATGCATGTTAGGTTAATTGGCTGTTCTAAATTGTCCCTAGATATCTGTTTCCTATAGGCCCTTAGAATAGAGGGTTAGTACTAGTGAAAGCGCTTTGAGTGGTCTTTGTGACTAGAAAAGCGCTATATAAGTGCAGGTTAGTTAGTTAGTTAGTTAGTTAGATCCGGGCTGGAAAATGCAACAGAAATGTAGAACCAAGTGTTATCCAGCTGAGGTCAAAATTTTGTAACAATACCACAAAAAAATGAACATATTACACAGCTTTCTTCACAGGTTGTTCCCAGGCATTTTTGAACTGTGCCAAATTGTGCCAAATGGCACAGTTTGGAAAAACGTCTGTAACTTTTGAATGATTCAATATAGAAGCTTGATGTTGGGCTCTAATGAAAGGTGACACTCAGGGCTGTGTGTGTGTGTGTGGGGGGGGTTGTTTATTCATTCATGAATGAATGAATGAACAAACAAGCCCCCACACACAAAGAAGCATGCCACGTAAAAAATGTGTGGCTTTTTTTTTTTACAGGAAAAAATAACCTACAGTGCACTAAAAATTATACTAGAATATCTGTAATGTAGAAGATAACAACTCCACCCCCCCGCGCTACAGAGGACGGACATCGCCCGGTGTGCCGCGGTCACGGTGCGCCGCGGTCTACTATGCACAGTTGTACTAAAATATGTGCAATAATATCTGCAATCTGCTACAGAAGAGTAGCGGGGGGGGGGGGGGTTTCACGGTCTGGACGCGGCGCACGAACCGTGTACCACAGCGCACGGAGTCCGGTTCGTGCGCCGCGGTCTACTACGCACAGTTGTAATTTACCGATCGGTCAAAAGTCATTTTTGATTACAATTTTCAGGGATAAAGAATAATTTAGCTTATAACACTTACCTATCCACAACAGCAGTGTCGCTGGCGAACTTCTCTTCCTCATTGTCAGACGAACATGACGCTGGTCCACTTGTTACGGACTCGTGGTTCTGGTCACGCGACCCGGTCAAACCATGATTCCATTATTGCGGTTTTGCGCTTCCATGATTGCGGTTTTGGAGAACGATTTTTCAAAACAAATAAGAACAGTAGTAAGAAAAAAAGACTGGCAAACGCATGTGTGTCACCCAGCGGCTAAAAACAAAACAGATTTTGCAAGGGAGGCACGCTTTCGAGCTACTGTGCTTCAATTGGCTCGCTGTATTCACAGCAGTTGGTAGGTGGGTCCTTCTTGCTAGGTTTTCAGTCATTGGTTCTTCAAGGTTTCAGAAACCCAATTCAAGGCTCTTATTAGTCGAATGAGAGGTCAATCACATCTAAACCAATCAAAGCACTCCTTTGGCTTTCTGTTCGCGGCTGTGTCTGTAGTGGAAGAACGGAAATGCAGCTTTTCTTTTTTTTTTTTCAGTGCCTCTTAGGACGCACAGTGTGCGTCCTAGGACGCCCTCGTGCGCCCTAGGACGCAGAGACGTGTCTGCCCGCGGTACACCGAAGTGCAACAGGTTAAACTCTTGCTGCAGCATTTTGGATCAGCTGAAGACTTTTTAAAGATGTTTTAGGACAGCCTGATAATAAAGAATTACAATAATCTAATCTCGAGCTAACAAAAGCGTGGATCAGTTTCTCAGCATCACTCTGAGACAAGATGCTCCTAATCTTGGCAATATTATGCAAATGATAGAAGGCAGTCTTAGAAACAAATTTAATATGTGAATTGAAGGACAGATCTTGATCAAAAATAATTCCAAGGTTCCTCACAGAGCTATTAAGAGAAAGAGTAACCGCATCCAAACTGAAAGTTTGATTTGGAAAGGTATTTCTAAGGTTTTTTGGACCAACAAGAATGACTTCAGTCTTATCTGAATTTAATAGCAGGAAATTACAAGTCATCCAAGCTTTGATTTCCTTAAGACAGGCTTCTAACTTCTACAGTTGACGAGGATCGTCACTTCCTTGTGGTAACGTATCGTCACTTCCTGTTTTGCTGTCTGCCTGTGTGGTTTGCTCTCCAGCTCTCGAGCCACTAGCTATGGCTACTACCTCTCTTTCCTGGACTTCCGGAAGATGGCGATCCGGACCAGTTCGCTCTTCTAAACCCGCATTCTCCAGCCCCGAAACTTGGACAATAACTCATATTCAGACTGAAAACATTTTCAGAGCTGACAGCTTCAAAGCAAGTAAGTTCAATTGGTGATTTTGAATGCAAGTTTCTGTCACAGGAAACTAATCAAATCCGACTAATATGTCCGGCGGGAAAACGAACGCTAAGCTAACAACAGCTACTACTGACCATGACTACACCCCGATGGAAACCTCTGTTAGTAACGGTCCTGGTAAGAGAAAAAGTTCTCCCGTCACTCCAACTAAGTCCTCTGCTCCGCCACTTTCCAAGATGAAAACCGCCCAAGAGCAATCTTACGACAACTTGGTAGATGCTATCACAAAACTAACCACCAAAGTTGATGATTTTGGAGCGCAGTTAAGGGAGACCGCCACAATGGTAGCCAGCATCACCCGTCTTGTTGAAATTAATACTGCTGACATCAAAAATTGCCAGACCAAACTACAGAGCTTTGAGAGAGACATCCCCAAGCTTATACAAGAAAACGAAGAGCTAAAGGAAAGGGTTACTGAGCTGGAGAGGTACAAGAGGCGCTGGAACCTTAAAATACACGGGATCAAAGAAAAGGATAACGAAATGATCCGTGAGGAGGTAATCCACATTCTGTCAGAAATTGCACCGCAGTGGGCAACGACCATGGGCACTATTGTTGATAATGTCCACCGCCTGGGAAAACGTGAAAATGGGAGAAACCGCCAGGTTATTCTTCAGTTTGTCATGAGATACCACTGTGAAGAAATTTGGAGGCTGACCAAAAACTCCAAATTCTGCAGAATAGCCGGGATCCGATTCAAGCAAGATTTCTGTAAAGCCGACAGGGATGCCCGCGCAGCAGCATGGCCACAGATGGAGCAAGCCCGTGCAGCTGGGAAAAACGTCTGGTATAAAGGCCATGTGGGATACATCGACGGTAGAAGAGTCAGCATCTAAGGGTCTGGTTCACAACTATGGCTGAACAAGCACTTTGACTCTTTTATGTTCTGTACATGTTGCTAAGCTACTTCAATGTTTACTTTATAGGGAGTCATTTCATAGTCCCCTTTTGAAGTACGCTGTGTTCCTGGCAGCTGGCATTTGGATATGTTAAATGCTACTTTTACTCAGGTTCCTGAATCTTTTTTTTTTGAAGGGTAGATTTATAAGGCAGCTCCTTTTCAATGCCATTTTGATAATTTGCATTACATATTTTCGATAATTTTATAGATTAGGTTTTTGGATTCTGTCATAACAAGCGTGCAGCTTGGGGGAAAAGGAGGAAGGGAAAGGGGAAAGAAAAGGGAAAAAAGGAAAAGAAGGAGAAGGAAAAAAGAGGAAGAAAAAGGAAAAAAGGGAAGGAAAAAAAAAGGGGAAAAAAGTTATGAGTTAAAACATATATTTAGCAATTTAATCAGGGGCTTTCTTCAAGTGTACTTGGTCCAAAGTAACAACCTAAACTGTTTATCTACTTGTTATTTTTATTTTATTATTATTTTAATTTTTTCCTTATTCTTTTTCATCCTTTATGTCTTTTATTACAACCTTTTCTTTTGCATCACTTAATGCTAGGGGTTTACGAGACTCTATAAAAAGAAAGGCTACATTTCTATTCCTTAAAAATGAAAAAGCACATTGTTATCTTATTCAGGAGACTCACAGCAACGATACAGATGAAAAAATGTGGACAAATCAATGGGGAGAAAAAATATACTATAGTCATGGCACAAATAGATCAGCAGGGGTCGCCATACTCCTAAATAACTTTCCTGGGAAAGTAGTTGCAACCAAAAGAGATGACACAGGACACTGGATTATTTGCGTTTTTGAAATACACAAACAATTCTTGATTCTTGTTAACATTTATGGATTTATTAACCACAGTCAGAACAAACAATTAATTACAGACGTGACTAACATATTGAAGGAATTATCCCAAATATATATCAATCCTGTTTTTGTGTTGGGTGGCGACTACAATATGGTTATGGATGAATGGCTTGATAGGCAACCTTCAAGATTTCCTAATCATCAGTATAATACCACTTTACTAGACTTCTGTAACACATTTCAGCTTAGTGACATATGGCGTGCGTTAAATCCAGATACTCAAACCTTTACTTGGTTTAAACCTGATGGCACCATTAAATCGCGATTAGACTACTGGCTTATTTCTGAATTCCAACCTAATATAGACATAAATACCTCAATTTCTGCAGCTCCGCTTACAGATCATTGTATGATCAAGTTAACCATAACTCCCACTAGTGCAGTCAGAAGAAATAAAGGCTACTGGAAATTTAATTCAAATCTTCTAAAACATGACCCTTTCTGTCAGGATGTTAAAAGGACAATCGACAGTATAACTAAAGATACATTATTGTCAACTTACAGGGAGAAATGGGAATTTCTTAAATTTAAAATCCGTCAGATTTCCATTTCATACAGCAAAGTCATAAGCCGAGCCAATAAACAAAAAGAAATGGATATTGTAAAAGAGATCCATTTAATATGCAACAAACACTCCTTATGTGAAGAGGACAAACAAAAACTGATTTTATTGCACTCTTCCCTAGATAACATCTATATTAATAAAGCCAAAGGAGCATATATTAGGTCAAGAGCGAAATGGATAGAGGAGGGAGAGAGAAGCTCAGCATACTTCTGTAGGCTTGAGAAAAGAAGACAAGAACGAAATGCCATTAAGTCTCTTATAATTGATGGTAAAGAATGTACTGATTCTGTGAGGATCTCTAAAGAAATATTTAAATTTTACAGTGAATTATACTCCTCCTCTTACTCGCATACTAATGCAGAGGGTTTCTTTGAATCCATTTCAGGACGGATACCGAAAATTGATGAATATTTTAGAAAATCATGTGACGCAGAGATCCAAATGGAGGAAGTTGAGAAAGCTTTAAAATCCTTAGCTCTAGACAAATCACCTGGCTCAGACGGCTTGACAGCCAATTTTTACAGGCACTTCTGGATTAACCTAAAAGACTTATTTTTTAATATGTTAAAGGAAATCCGTGCTACATCAGTTTTACCAAATACTATGAAACAAGGAGTCATCACATTAATTCCCAAACCTGGCAAGGACCCAAAATTGATTGATAATCTCAGACCAATTACTTTACTTAATAATGATTACAAAATTTTAACACATATTTATGCCAACAGACTCAAAACTGGCATCACTGATCTTATCTCAGAGACACAATCAGGTTTTATTAAAGGGCGCTCAATACACAACAATATACGCCTGGTATTGGACTTACTTGACTATAGGGACCTAATTGACGAGGGGTTTATTTTATTTTTGGATTTTTTTTAAAGCTTTTGATATGATTGAACACAAATTTATGTTTAGGACCTTAGAGCTTTTTGGTTTTGGGGAGCACTTTTTAGACTTTATAAAACTAATTTACACGGATACCAACAGCTCAGTTCTATTACCACATGGTACCTCCCCTAGATTTTCAATAGGCAAAGGAATAAAACAAGGCTGCCCGGTTTCGCCTCTGCTGTTCATTGCAGCAGCTGAAATGCTCTCAATTTTTATAAAAAACTCTGACTTTGATAAATTAACAGTATTTGGAAAACAACTAACAATCAGCCAACTGGCTGACGACACAGCCATATTCATGCACAACTCTGATCAAGTCCCTAAAATTCTTAATTATATAGATGTTTTCTCTAAAGCCTCTGGGCTTAAACTGAATCTAGGTAAATGTGAATTATTACCTATTCATGATTGCAGTCTATCAGCCATTCATACCATTCCCGTCAAACAAACAGTGAAATATTTGGGCATGCATATCACTAAAGATGTTGATCAATTAGTCAAGCTCAATATTTGGAATTGCTTGGAGAAATCAAAAACTTATCTCAACTCCTGGTCTCAAAGAGATATTTCCATCATAGGAAGAACATTTCTGACAAAAATGGAATGCATCTCCCGATTTATTTATCCAGCCCATTCATTACCAATGCCCAAAGATGCTGTTAAAGCCATCAATCAAACCATTTTCAATTATATCTGGAAAGGGAAAACACATTATATTAAAAAAGGTACCATGATTCAAGAATATGAGGAAGGTGGTGTTAAAGCTATAGACTTTGAATGCATTAATGGCACCATCAAAATTAACTGGCTGAGACAATTTATTAAACAACCCAAACATTTCTGGTTTCATATTCCCAATGAAATTTTTGCTAAATTTGGGGGCATTGAATTCCTGCTCAGATGTGACTATGACCTAAAAAAGCTCCCCTATAAACTCTCCTCATTTCATCAACAGGTCTTACTATATTGGAGATTGATTTATAAACATAATTTTAGCCCTCATATGACCCCTCTGTGGAATTGTAGATATGTACTATATAAACACAAATCAATATTCCTACAAAACTGGCAAAATAAGGGCATTTGGTCTGTACTACACTTATTAGACGGCACAGGGAATATTTTAACTTTTGAGAATTTCTGTGCTAAATATAACATAAATGATAAACGAGAATATAACCAAGTAATGGAGGCAATACCTCAGACAGTTATGCTAATGGCCTCAAGTTTAAATAGATTTGGCTCTTGCCCAAACCTCCCTTTGCTTTTGGTGAATGGTTTCCGCCTAGATGACTCAAAATTAAACAATTTAACGATTAGGAAAATATTTAATAAAGAAATCTTCCCAGCAACAGTTTCTAGAGCTGCTATTCTTAATTTTTTCTCCAAAAAAGAAGCTCAAATTCTAAGATCTAAATTCTTTAAATTTCCTATTTCACCAAAAGCAAAAGAGATCCACTATAAAGTTTTAAATGGAATTTATCCTTCTGCTGAGTTTCTAAGTAAACGCTTTGGCTTTGAGAACAATAACTGTCCCTTTTGTAATGAACATATAGAAAGTACAGATCACATTTTCTTTTACTGTATGTACACCAATGCGTTTTGGGATGATTTTCATCACTGGTTATCTAAACATGTACCAACCCCTGTTTTTAACTGTCAGAATATTTTGTATGGCTTTATTATTAAGAACTCATTGCATGATATGTCTATTAACACCCTCGTAATCTTGGGAAAATTTTATGTACACAAAAATAGATTTTTAAAATGCAAGCCAAATTTTAATGTATTTCATAAAGAACTCTGCCTTTTTTTCTCATCACTGAAACACATGAAGAAGCGGAATGCTGTGAAACTCCACTGTCTGGTCGATGATCGGAAACTCATGGAAAACCCCTAGAACTCTGGACACTCTGGACTGAAAAGAACCCCCCGTTTCTCTTTTTGTCTACTTTTATTATGCTTTTAGTTACTTTATCTTATTATTATTTACTATTCTTACTACTTTATCTTATCCTTCTTACCTCTTGTAAGACTGTTGACTGAACTACACAATTTAGATAAAAAATTGTTAATTGCCATGTTTATCAAATCTACGTCAAAACTTTGTGCTTTCACCTTGTTCTTAATAAAGTTTTGGGAAAAAAAAAAAAAAACTACCTCTCTTTCCTCTCCTCCTCTGGTGTGCTCTCTCTGTCAGATGTTTAGCTACACCTCTGCCTCTTTTAGTGATAACAGTAAATGTAATAAATGTTGTCTTTTTGAGGCGCTCGAGGCGAGGTTGTCTGATTTGGAATCCCGGCTCCGCTGCATTGAAACACCGTCTGCGCCAGTTAATCTCGACGGACGCCCCTTAGCTGCAGCGGAGCTAGCTAGCTTAGGCCCCCCTGTCACCGGTTCCCCGGCTCTCCTCTGCAGCGAGGAGACTGGGTGGGTGACGGTGAGAAGGAAGCCTAGTCGCAAAGCCCCGGTTCACCACCAACCTGTTCACGTTTCTAATCGTTTTTCCCCGCTCAGCGACACACCCGCTGAGGAAAAAACTCTGATCATTGGCGACTCTGTAGTCAGAAACGTGAACCTAGAGACTCCATCGGCCATAGTCACATGCATTCCTGGGGCCAGAGCAGGCGACATCGAGTCAAATTTGAAAATGCTGGCTAAAAGTAACTGTAAATATTCCACAATTGTTATTCACGCCGGCATTAATGACATCCGTCTCCGGCAGTCGGAAGTCACGAAACTTAATATAGAATCGGTGTGTGACTTTGCAAAAACGATGTCTGCCACTGTAGTATTCTCTGGGCCCCTCCCCAATCTGACCAGTGATGACATGTTTAGTCGCTCGTCATCCTTGAACCGCTGGCTGTCTGTGTGGTGTCCTAAAAATGACGTGGGCTACATTGACAATTGGAGCTCTTTTTGGGGAAAACCTGGTCTTATGAGACGAGACAGCATTCATCCCACTTTGGATGGTGCTTCTCATTTATCTAACAATCTGGCATCTTTTTTATCCAAATTTCCAAAACCCTGACTACTCAGAGTTGGGACCAGGAAGCAGAGTTGCAGTCTTAAACGCCTCTCTGCAGCTCCTCTTCATCCGCCACCCCTCAGCTTAGCCCCTGTCTTCCCCATCAGAGAATCGTTGTCTGCTCCCTCCAAAGTAAATAAAAATATAATGTATAAGCATCCCAAAGTGATAAAGCAAAATATTGGTAAAACTCAAATTAAACATAAAGCCTCTAAATTGAATGATTTGGCCTCTGTTCCTCCTCATAATTTAAAAATTAAATGTGGTTTATTAAATATTAGGTCTCTAACTCCCAAGTCTCTGTTAGTCCATGATCTGTTAATTGATCATCAGATTGATTTAATTTCCCTTACAGAGACTTGGTTAGGACAAGAGGATTATGTTGGTTTAAATGAATCAACTCCCTCTGGTTATTTAAACTGTCAAAATCCCAGAAGTTCTGGTCGTGGAGGAGGAGTAGCATCAATTTACCATTCCAAATTACTAGTTAATGTAAAGCAAAAAACATGTTATAATTCCTTTGAGGGCCTGGTCCTCAGTGGTGGGCACTTTAGCAATTCCAGGTTAAACCCAATTTTATTTGCCATAGTTTATCGTCCCCCTTCAACCTATTCAGAATTTTTATCCGAATTTCCTGATTTCTTAGCTGATTTAGTGCTGAAATCTGATAGAATAATTATAGTAGGGGACTTTAATATACATGTGGATGTAGATAGTGACTGCCTTAATGTGGCTTTTAATTCAATATTAGACTTGATTGGGTTTTCTCAGAAAGTAGGAAATTCTACTCATTACCTCCACCATACATTGGACCTTGTTCTGACATATGGCATAGAAATAGAAAATCTTGTAGTGTCTCCTCATAACCCTGTACTGTCAGACCATTGTCTGTTAACCTTTGATTTTACTATTTCTGACTATTTGGCTCCTAAAAAAAAATATTATCACAGTAGATGCCTCTCAGATGATGCTGTTTCCAAATTTATGCAGATTGTTTCCTCTATGCCATGTGTCAACACAACGGAAATAAGCTATAGACAGCTTGCTCCTTCTGTAATTGATAACATGGTGGATAGTGTTTCAGCTTCTCTGCATCAGGCTCTAGACTTGGTGGCCCCCTTAAAAAAGAAAAAGTCTAATCAGAGATTTTTAACTCCTTGGTTCAACACAGAAACTCGTAGCTTAAAACAGAAGACTCGTCAATTAGAAAGAAAATGGCGCTCTACTAATTTAGATGAAATCTATTTAGCTTGGAGAAATCATCTTTTAATTTATAAAAAATCTCTTAGAAAAGCTAGAACGAGTTATTATTCTGCATTAATAGAAGAGAACAAGAATAATCCCAGGTTTCTTTTCAGCACTGTAGCCAGGTTGACAAAGAGTCAGGACTCTGTCAATCCTAGCATCCCCTTAGAGCTTACTAGTCAGGACTTTATGAACTTTTTCAATAATAAAATTTCATCCATCAGAGATAAAATCAATCAGATTCTTCCCACAGTTAACTTAAATACTGTAACTACTACAACTCCTTCTATTGATGTCTGTCTTGATGAGTTTACTCCAATCGACCTTTGTGAGTTAGACAAAATAGTTTCCTCATCCAAACCTTCAACTTGTCTTTTAGACCCTATTCCTACCAGGTTATTTAAAGAAGTCTTCCCACTTATTGGTAGCTTTATTCTTCATATAATCAATTCTTCATTAACTTTAGGCCATGTACCGCAGGCTTTTAAAACGGCTGTAATTAAACCCTTACTCAAAAAGCCAACGCTAGATCCAGGAGCTTTAGCTAACTATAGACCAATCTCTAATCTCCCTTTCATTTCAAAAATCTTAGAAAGAGTTGTTGCTACGCAATTATTTGACCACCTGCAGGGAAATGGTTTATTTGAGGAGTTTCAATCTGGGTTTAGAATCCATCATAGCACTGAAACAGCCTTAGCGAAGGTCACTAACGACCTCCTCATTGCATCTGATAATGGACTAGTTTCTGTACTTGTCCTTTTAGATCTTAGTGCAGCTTTTGATACTATTGATCATAATATTCTACTTGATAGATTAGAACACTATGTTGGACTTAATGGAACTTCGTTGCAGTGGTTTAGATCTTATTTATCTGATAGGTTCCAGTTTGTTCATGTAAATGATGAGTTTTCTCTCAGCTCAAAGCTTAGTCATGGAGTTCCACAGGGATCTGTGCTTGGCCCTACTCTTTTTAGTTTATATATGCTTCCGTTAGGCAACATTATTAGAAAGCACTGTATACATTTTCACTGTTATGCAGATGACACACAATTATACCTGTCAATGAAGCCAGATGATACTAATCAATTAGCCAAGTTAGAAGCCTGTCTTAAGGAAATCAAAGTTTGGATGACTTGTAATTTCCTGCTATTAAATTCAGATAAGACTGAAGTCATTCTTGTTGGTCCAGAAAACCTTAGAAATTCCTTTCCAAATCAAACTTTCAGTTTGGATGCAGTTACTCTTTCTCTTAATAGCTCTGTGAGGAACCTTGGAGTTATTTTTGATCAGGATTTGTCCTTCAATTCACATATTAAATTTGTTTCTAAGACTGCCTTCTATCATTTGTGTAATATTGCCAAGATTAGGAGCATCTTGTCTCAGAGTGATGCTGAGAAGCTGATCCACGCTTTTGTTAGCTCGAGATTAGATTATTGTAATTCTTTATTATCAGGCTGTCCTAAAACATCTTTAAAAAGTCTTCAGCTGATCCAAAATGCTGCAGCAAGAGTTTTAACAGGTACTAGAAAGAGAGATCATATCTCTCCGGTTCTGGCCTCCCTTCATTGGCTTCCCATAGAGTTTAGAATTAAGTTTAAAATCCTTCTTCTTACTTACAAAGCTCTAAACAATCAGGCTCCTTTTTATTTAAAAGATCTGATACTACCGTATCATCCTAACAGAGCACTACGCTCCCAAAATGCAGGTTTACTTGTAATACCTAGAATCTCCAAAAGTACAATGGGAGGCAGAGCCTTCAGTTATCAAGCTCCTCTCCTGTGGAATCAGCTGCCAATCTGGATTCGGGAGTCAGACTCGATCTCTGTTTTAAGAATAGGGCTAAAACCTACCTTTTTGATATAGCCTACAATTAGGGAGGGATCATGTGTTTCTGAACCCTCCCTTAGTTATGCTGCTAATAGGTTTAGTCAGCCGGGGGACCTCCAGTAATGCACTGGGCCTCACTCCTTTCCTCACTCTCTATGAAATATTTTTTTTTTGCTGGTCATTAACATTTGTTTGTTCTCTCCCATAGATTGAGTCCCCATCATGCTGTTTGCTCTCTACATGTCTGTTCTTTTCTTCTTCTCTGTCCCCTCACCCCCCAGCCAGTCGCAGCAGATGACTGCCCCTCCCTGAGCCTGGTTCTGCTGGAGGTTTCTTCCTGTTAAAAGGGAGTTTTTCCTCTCCACCGTCGCCAAGTGCTTGCTCACAGGGGATCGCCTGATTGCTGGGGTCTTTCTGCAACTGTGGGGGTCCTCCCTACAGTTGATAGTGCTATGAGATGACTGTTGTTGTGAAATGGCGCTATATAAATAAAGTTGAATTGAATTGAATTGAATTAACTTGGCTAATTGATTACTATCATCTGGCTTCATTGACAGGTATAATTGTGTGTCATCTGCGTAACAATGAAAATGTATACAGTGTTTTCTAATAATGTTGCCTAACGGAAGCATATATAAACTAAAAAGAGTAGGGCCTAGCACAGATCCCTGTGGAACTCCATGACTAAGCTTTGAGTTGAAAGAAAACTCATTATTTACATGAACAAACTGGAACCTATCAGATAAATAAGATCTAAACCACTGCAACGAAGTTCCATTAAGTCCAACATAGTGTTCTAATCTATCAAGTAGAATATTATGATCGATAGTATCAAAAGCTGCACTAAGGTCTAAAAGGACAAGTACAGAAACCAGTCCATTATCAGATGCGATGAGGAGGTCGTTAGTGACCTTCGCTAAGACTGTTTCAGTACTATGATGGATTCTAAACCCAGATTGAAACTCTTCAAGTAAACCATTTCCCTGCAGGTGGTCAAATAATTGTGTAGCAACAACTCTTTTTAAGATTTTTGAAATGAAAGGGAGATTAGAGATTGGTCTATAGTTAGCTAAAGCTCCTGGATCTAGCGTTGGCTTTTTGAGAAAGGGTTTAATTACAGCTGTTTTAAAAGCCTGCGGTACATGGCCTAAAGTTAATGAAGAATTGATTATATGAAGAATAAAGCTACCAATAAGTGGGAAGACTTCTTTAAATAACCTGGTAGGAATAGGGTCTAAAAGACAAGTTGAAGGTTTGGATGAGGAAACTATTTTGTCTAACTCACAAAGGTCGATTGGAGTAAACTCATCAAGACAGACATCAATTGAAGAAGTTGTAGTAGTTACAGTATTTAAGTTAACTGTGGGAAGAATCTGATTGATTTTTATCTCTGATGGATGAAATTTGATTATTGAAAAAGTTCATAAAGTCCTGACTAGTAAGCTCTAAGGGGATGCTAGGATTGACAGAGTCCTGACTCTTTGTCAACCTGGCTACAGTGCTGAAAAGAAACCTGGGATTATTCTTGTTCTCTTCTATTAATGCAGAATAATAACTCGTTCTAGCTTTTCTAAGAGATTTTTTTATAAATTAAAAGATGATTTCTCCAAGCTAAATAGATTTCATCTAAATTAGTGGAGAGCCATTTTCTTTCTAATTGAAGAGTCTTCTGTTTTAAGCTACGAGTTTCTGTGTTGAACCAAGAAGTTAGAAATCTCTGATTAGACTTTTTTTGTTGTTTTTTAGACAACACTGTGATCTGTAGTGACAATAGGGAGCAGGAGGAAGAAAACCTGGAGAGGTAGAGGTATGCTCTGCAGAGAAGAGGAATGAAAGTCAGTAGAAGCAAAACAGAATACATGAGTGTGAATGAGAGAGAGGCAGGTGTAACGGTGAAAATGAAAGGAGTAGCAGTAGTAAAAGTAGATGAGTTTAAATACCTGGGGTTAACCATCAAAATCAATGGAAAATGCACAAGCTATGGGGTAACCCCCACAACAGCCACGGACAAACAGAGAGCCCAGCTGGGGCAATTAGCAGAGCAATGAGATGTGGGTGTTGAGATCAATAGGCAGCCTCTCCGTGTCTAGTTCAGGCGCCAGTATCCTGCTGTTACGTATGACTTCCTGCTCTGTACTCAAATGTAAATGTCCCATGCCTGAATGCAGTTTCTTTGATCATAACATGCCTTTCATGTATTGTCTGAACTGGGTATAAATACCGCACATGTTCTGTAACTCATTCTCTTTTCTGTTTCTGACTGCTTCTGACTACTGCTCATGAGAGCCTGAGAGCTTCGCTCCAGCATGCTTATGCAGCAGCTGGGGTGAGCTCCGTGATGGCGATGATTTGATCAATAAACTTCATTAAAACTCCAGACGCCGTGCTTTATATCTACATCGCCACACTGGTGACCCGACGCTGAAAAGAACACGCTGACAACGAATGCAGCCCCGTTGGCATCTCCGACGACAAGCGAACGCAGCAGCCTGACGCGAGAGCACTGCCCTCCCTTCTGCCACACGAGAGACCTCGACGCAGAACCGAAATCAGGCGAACTCCCTCGGAGATCATCCACGACTGGGAAAGCTGCAGAAAGCATCATTGTGCGATCCACGCCTGAGATCTGCACACCCAACGCACCATGACCCGGAACGAGCGACGACCAACAGCCCGAATGGGGGAGACCATTGGCGCCGACTGCGCAGATCTCCATCAAGCCCCCTGACCCTGATTCGCCTCGCGACAGCAGACCGGCCATGCACAGAAGCCTCGCATCTGAACAGCGCAGCTGGAAGGTACGCAGCCGCAGCGCGTGCCGCGCACCAGAGACAAGCTGGCTCTGCAGACCCCCACCCTTCTTCACCGCTGCACACTGGCCCTTCAGGGTTGCTCGTTCACCTGAGGCATGCACGCAGCTGGCGCACAGGATTTTCTTATGGTCTCAGCCACGGCGCACAACGGGGATCCAGCCGTCAGCTGTCCCCGAGGGCTTTAGGTCCGCGAACGCACCTGAAGCCAACACACCAAGCCCCTCACACAGCCTCAGCTCCTGTTTTTCTTCATTGCTGGACTGAATTGCGAGAGGAATCAGAGACTAATTTTTCTTCCCACAGCCACGGACATCCCCCGCCACTTGCTACCCCCACCCTCCTCCCTTTCCCGGCACAGACCTTCACCGCAGCTCGCCACCAAAGCGGGACTATCGAGGTCTCAGCTCCCCGCTAAGCACTCTGGGGGGGGAGTGTATAGGGTAACCACCACAACAGCCACGGACAAACAGAGAGCCCAGCTGGGGCAATTAGCAGAGCAATGAGATGTGGGTGTTGAGATCAAGAGGCAGCCTCTTGGTGTCTAGTTCAGGCGCCAGTATCCTGCTGTTATGTATGACTTCCTGCTCTGTACTCAAATGTAAATGTCCCATGCCTGAATGCAGTTTCTTTGATCATAACATGCCTTTCATGTATTGTCTGAACTGGGTATAAATACCGTACATGTTCTGTAACTCATTCTCTTTTCTGCTTCTGACTGCTTCTGACTACTGCTCATGAGAGCCTGAGAGCTTCGCTCCAGCATGCTTATGCAGCAGTTGGGGTGAGCTCCGTGATGGCGATGATTTGATCAATAAACTTCATTAAAACTCCAGACGCCGTGCTTTATATCTACATCGCCACAAAGCGAAGAAGAGACTGCAGGCAGGGTGGACTGGCTGGAGACGACTGTCAGGGGTGATTTGTGACAGAAGGATAGCAGCTAGAGTGAAAGGGAAGATTTACACGACAGTAGTGTTGCGCTAAAATATCTTAACCTTCGGTTCTTTTGGTATGAAGGCCAAATAACCAGACAGAGAGGTGAAGTATAGTTTCCCTTATTTTACTGAAGCTGAGATATAAGATAAGATAAGATAAGATAAGATAAGCCTTTATTAGTCCCACAACGGGGAAATTCCAGGATTGCAACAGCACAGGGATAGCAACACTCAGAGCGACAATCAGAAGGCAAGAAAAAAACAAGCAAGCAAGAGCAGCTAATAAACATATGTACGTATTACTATAAAATATATATATATACACACACACACAGACACACAGTGCAGAGCATTGTAGCTGGATGGAATAAATATATGAATATATGAACACACAGTGCAGAGCATTGTAGCTAGATGGAATAAATATGTAAATATATAAACACCCACAGTACGGAGCATTGCAGCTAGGTGGAATAAATATGCAAGTATATAAACACACACAGTGCGGAGCAATGTAGCTAGATGGAATAATATGTAGATATATAAATATATAAACACACCCAGTGCTGAGCATTGTAGCTAGATGGAATAAATATGCAAATATATAAACACACACAGTGCAGAGCATTGTTGCTAGATGGAATGAAACAGCATAACCGTCTACTTAGTTATCCTACATGGTATGATTATGTGCCCATACATATTCTCACCCTCCATAGCGACCGGTATGTTCCTAGTTGTATGCCGGAGGGGACCATTGTGTAAGTCTATTGCATCTTTTGCATTCAAAAAACTATTAGTTTGTTACGTCTTTTTGCTATCTCTGCGAGCAGCCCTGCTTAGGTTGTACAGTCTGACAGCCGTTGGTAGGAAGGACCTACGAAACCTCTCGGTTGTGCACCTGGGATGATGTAGTCTGCTGCTAAATGAGCTCCTCAGTGCATTCAGTATGTCCTGCATAGGGTGGAACTCGGACTCCAGCAGAGATGACAGTTTAGCCACCGTCCTTCTCTCTCCTATCTCCTCCATCGGATCAAGGCGCTGCCCCAGGACAGAGCTAGCTTTCTTAATCAGTTTGTTCAGTCTCTTCCTATCGGCTGCAGTAATGCCACTGCCCCAGCAGACCACTCCAAAAGTGATGGCTGATGCCACCACCGTGTCATAGAATGACTTCAGCAGCGCCCCTTGTACACCAAAAGACCTGAGTCTCCTCAGAAGGAACAGCCTGCGCTGTCCCTTCTTGTAGAGTGCATCAGTATTGTGTGACCAGTCTAGTTTATTGTTCAGATGAATACCCAGGTACTTATAGGATGTCACCATCTCGATGTCTGTTCCCTGTATATTTACTGGTACTGTGAGGGGCTGCCCATGCCTGCGGCAGTCCACCACCAGCTCCTTAGTTTTCCTCGCGTTGATCTGGAGGCAGTTCCGATGGCACCAGTCCACGAAGTCCTGGATAAGCCCTCTGTACTCAGCTTCATCTCCATTGGAGATGAGGCCAACGATCGCAGAGTCATCAGAGAACTTCTGTAGATGGCAGTGTGTTGTGTTGTGTGAGAAGTCCGCAGTATAAAGAGTGAACAGGAAGGGAGCCAGCACCGTTCCCTGGGGGGCCCCCGTGCTACTGATGATCGTGTCGGACACACAGTCCCGGGTTCTCACAAACTGAGGCCGGTTCGTGAGGTAGTCCAGGATCCATGATGACAGGTGCTGGTCCACCCCTGCGCGCAGCAGCTTGTCCTTCAGGATCATCGGTTGGATGGTGTTGAAAGCACTGGAGAAGTCAAAGAACATGATCCTCACCATATTCCCGGGCTTCTCCAGGTGGGACAGAGAACGGTGAAGGAGGAAGATCACCGCATCCTCCACCCCAATGCCATGCTGGTAGGCGAACTGGAGTGGATCCATCGCTGGTTCCACCAGGGGGCGGAGGTGAGCAAGGAGCAGTCTCTCCAGGGTCTTCATCAAGTGGGACGTCAAGGCCACCGGTCTGTAGCTGTTCAGGTCTTTGGGGTGGGAAGTTTTTGGTACAGGTACCACACAAGATGTTTTCCACAGCTGTGGTACCCTCCCCAGTTTCAGGCTCATGTTGAAGATATACGTCACAATCCCACACAGCTGGTCTGCACAGGACTTGAGGAGCTTTGCGCTGATGCCGTCCGGTCCCGGCGCCTTCCTCGCCTTGATCTTCCTCAGCTCCGTCCTCACCTGGGTCCTGGTCAGGGTCAGGATGGGGGGCTGTGTGTTGGGAGTGGGGGGGTGTTGGTGGAGTGGGGAGTGGGCAGCAGGACTTGATTTCTTTAGAGGCAGCAGTGGTTGTTGTGCAGTCAGGGGGGAGGGCGGTTGGTCAAATCTATTGAAAAACAGATTCAGGTTGTTCGCCCACTCCCTGCTCCCTGTGGCCTGGGGGGAGGTATTCTGGAGCCCCGAGATGGTTTTGAGGTTTCTCCAGACCCCGCTGATGTCGCTCTGTTGCAGCTTGTCCTCCATCTTCTTCCTGAAGCTGTCCTTGCCTTCTCTGATCTTTCTCCTCAGCTCCCTCTGTACGGACTTCAGCATCTCCCTGTTCCCTGACCTGACAAGATACAGCACCGGAACACTACTCTCAAGACATATCAAGCGAGAGTGCTGCTCCAACAGTGGGTCCTATGGTTTTTTATAGAACTCTGCCACTCCCTCACACAGGAGGGAGGGATCCCCTCACGTGTATCAGTGTCCTTCTGCTATGTGCCAGCTCAGCTGAGGGCAGAGCTGATTCTATCTGGTTTCAGCGAGTGAGTCCTTGGATGTAATCTAACAGCGGCAGTGTGGCGTGCTAAGCAAGCAGGATGAAGGATGAAAACCATAGTTACAGAATAACTGACATTCTCAAAGCAGGCAGGATGAAGGTTGGAGAAACATAGTTGCAGAACAACCAATATTCCCAGACAGACAAGGGCATCATAGAAATTTATCAACAATTCCCCCTGTTGAGGTGTCCTAATGGGCACCTCACTAACTTAATAGCAACTTATATTCGTGTTTTTGCATCTCCCCTTGTTGAGGTGGGCATAAACCCATCTCATAACCCTACTCTAGCCCCTGAGTGTAGTGTTTCTAAGTTTCTATATGTAACTGATGTCCCCTTCCAGCAGTCACGTGGACCTGCCCCCTTCAGGTTGTCATCTCTCCGGTGGACGTCAGGTGTGGTGCAAACATTGTGGGTCAATATGGCTAACAATTCTATATGTGTAAAATATATCATAATAATCTATCCCCCTACATGCATCTACATCCCATGAATCATATCTTACAAAAGAAACCTGTGGGGCAGAGGCACAGTGAAGCAAATGCTAACATCATGTAAGTGTACATTGTAGACCCTATTGCAGGCCCTAAACTATTTCCAGTGCGTCTTCAAAGTCCTTGTCCAGGTCCAGTCGTGGCACAACTTCATCGCCATCCTCACAGTCGGAATGCAAGTGAGCAGCTTCCTGGATGCCTTGGTATGGTAGAGGATCCTTGCAAAAGGCTGCTGAGATAGTTCTTTCAACAAGTCGTTTAATTATGGGAATACAACAACATCCACAGAAGACAAAGATCAATAAACTAATGATAATGTTTACAAGGACCCCTTAAATAATTTTTATTTAAGTTATTTTTTCCCATTTGCCAAATACATTATCAAACCAACTACCTACATGATTGTCAGTGTCAGATTAAGCTTTTAGTTCATCCAATAAGGCTCTTAGTTTGTTTAGGCTTTTGGTTAATTTAATTAAGTTAATTTTGAGTTGTTGTCTGTGACCTACAGAGTGAGTTTCCTTGCATAGCAAAAGAAGCAAAGCTGCTATCTTACCCTTATAGGAGCGCCAAATGCCCTCCTGGTCCTTGCACGCCCCAGATCAAATTATATTGCTTTGAGCTCCCTAAAGCATTGTTCCCTTAATTGAGTGAGAATCTGTATTGTCTTTGTAGTAGATTCTAAATTAAGTCCCACAGTAAAACATAAATTCAGCACAAGCTGGACTTTCCTTAGACATTTGGAACTTTTCTCATAAATTTGCATGGTTTTCTTCCTTATCAGTTTACCTTGTTTCTTATAAACATGATATTTCCTTTACAATAATCTACAGATATTTTCTTAAATATCTGGAAATTTATTGATGTAACTTTTAACTTTTCCTATTGAATGTTGTGATTTCATTACCATGCGGTTTCATTTATATTTTTCTCTTCATTATTGATCATCTATTGATAATTTTTATGTATTATCTATTTTTCTGAGGATTTTTCTAATTAATTTCTTTGGTTTCCTGCCCCCCCCCCCCCCCCGGTGCATGGAGACGCACATGCATCAGTGTTACAGGGTATTTGCTTGATGGGTAGTGTCTTTTACTGGAAGGAAGTGTGTTACCACTTTTATGTGTTACAGTTAATTTAGATGAAAATTTGTGAGTAGTACAGCTCCTTCAAAATGAGGTTTCAACAATCATGGTTTCTTTTATGATGTCTCTTGAACTTATTTACAAATTCCATCTAGGAAAAAGAATATAGCTGTCTGTGCAGATTTGATATGATTTAGCATTGATAACTAAGATCAGTTTGCCGAGCTGAACACAGACAGGTTGAATTTGTGTAAGTGAATCCTTGTAAAAGGTTGTGTCACACTCCTTCAGTCAATGGAAAGGTGGGCATTTTGCCTAATTAGAATTTGGCTTAATTTTCTACAAGGAATGCCTCATTTTATAAATTTCTTGGTAAATTATGGGGTGGACTGTAGTCCCGAGGCCCAGCTTGGCCACGGCTGAGCATCGGGAAAACACATTCCTTATTACTGTCACATTTCTGAAATGTGATATTGTCACACACCATTATGTGGTGAGTAGCATCAGATGTATCCTGCAGTGTGAAGTCATATGAACACTACATTTTTAAAGTCAAAGTCATTCAAATTGTTATGCTTTATGTCATTTGCAATGTCATTTGTTCTACTTAGCTTCAAAAATGTTTGTCAATTTAGGGGTCCTTTCCCCTGTGGTCACTGTTGCCCCTTCCAGCCAATGAGCCCGTCCCCCACACACCCACTGTCTGGCCTACCTCCATCTCCCACAAAGATCAAATCTCGGTGCTATCCTGCAAAGAAAAATTTGGGGAAAACCCATGGCTTCCCTGTCTGCACATCAGCGTTTACATCAAGAGGAGTGCAAATTTTATCTCCTCATAAATTGATTTTACTTATGTTCCAGTGATCATCATTAGTTTTGTATCCCTTAAATGTTTATCCCAGTTGTTTATTATAATGTGTAATGTTAAGAAGCACAAGTGAATTATTGTTTTTTTAAAATTATGTATTGCATATGTCACCAAGGATTTATTAAACTGAAAGGTAATGGTGATGTTATGATTCCTTGTTAATTTGGCAAATCTAATTCCTGGTGAAAGCTAAAAAAATTTTGTGAATGCTTTCCCTTTCCTGTTGAAAAACAAAGAATGAAGAATAGCAGAAAAACCTTTAAATTACACCTAAAGCTTCCACAATTTGAATGTGAGTTTGTTACTCACAACAAGTATTCGCTAAATATTCTGTGAATCAGTAAAGGTTTTACTAATTGACATGGGTAATCACTAGTTTAAGATCATGTTCAAACAAAACAGTGTCATATATTAGAAGCCTTAAACCAACACAGCATTTAGAATTAGTAACTGCAGGTGTAGACCTAATCTCTTGTTTTCAGGAATTTATGGCACAGGACCACAATCTGTGGCCTGTGTGTTTTTCCCTTTGAAGGCTGATTCTGTCTGTTCTTATCTAGGTCAGTCTGACACAACTCGCTAATCAGTCTGAGTTTACCATTGAAATTAAATTCCCTTTCTCCATTTTACCAGAATTCTTGTGCTATTTCTGTCTTTTCTGTTCATAAATTTACCATCTCCCGATAATAATAAAAATCTTCATCATCATCTTGCCATGTTCAATAGGAGGGAAAAAGTCACAGCATGAACTGTCTCAGATCCTGCTCTCGTGTTCTCACCCCCCCCCTTTTTTTTACATGGTCAGGCCTAGGGTCGAAATGTAAATAAGATTGCATATGTCATTTATTAAAGTGAGTACAGTATTATTTAAACAAAGCAACAATATGACATACAATTACCAAGACCTCTGTTTGACAATCAGTAGTCTCTGGCAAATCATATGCACAAACACATTATCAATCTCTTTTGAACCTCTATGCTTTGAATCATGTAATATAGGGTATACATAAAGCTTCGGTGATTAGGCATTATTAAGTGACAGCATGATACTGTAATATTCAATTAATTTCATCATTGTCATGCTGGTAGCATTAATTAAGATTAGATTCAACTTTATTGTCATTACACATGTATGAATACAAGGTAACGAAACACAGTTTAGCATCCAATCAGAAGTGCAAAGGACAGCAGTGCAGTATATACGGTAATTAACAGTATGTGCAATTTAAGCAAATATATGCAAATATATGCAGCATTGCAGAAAGTTAAGAGTACTGTTATGTGCAAATAATGTGCAATAAGTTAGATGTAGTTATGTAGTTATGTACAGGTGAGGATGGTAAGAGATGATGGTAAGAGAGTCAGCGGGGAACTAAGTTCAATAACGTGACAGCTGTTGGAAAGAAACTGTTCCTAAACCTGCTGGTTCTAGTCCGAAGGCTTCTGAAATGTCTTCTGGAGGGGAGAAGCTGGAACAGTCCATGAGCAGGATGGTTGGAGTCCCTAAGAATGCTGCGTGCCCGGCACAGACATCTTTTCCTGTAGACGTTCTCTATAACTGGAAGTGGAGTCCCTGTGATGCGTTGGGCGGTTTTCACCACCCGCTGCAGCGCCTTGTGGTCAGCGACAGAGCAGCTCCCATACCAGACTGTGATACAGTTGGTCAGGGTGCTCTCTATCACGCAGCGGTAGAAGTTGCCCAGGATGTCAGTTGACAGATGGTTCTTCTTCAGTGTCCTCAAGAAGAAGAGGCGCTGATGGGCCTTCTTGATCAGGCTGGTGGTGTTAACTGACCAGGACAGCATTTGTACTTAACTTAGTATTCTATGCGCCTGTGATCACGTTGAGGGAGGCACGGACAGCTGCAAGGGGCCAGGTCGCAGAGGCTGGTTGTTTTGGCGACAGAGGGGAAATCATTAGTCCTGCGTCCTTTTTCCCTGTAAAGTTCACTGTTATGCTTCAGTCAAAGAAAAAAGTCAGTGATACGTCAAAAAATTGAATAAAAATAGCTCAATGTTTTTCATTTTCCAAAGAAGAAAAAAAAAACTGGAAGGAATGAAAATATTGGCTTTAAAAATATGTAAATAGTTCATCACATACATTTTGAGACACGTTCATGGACACAGCGGTGAAAAGAGAGACAAGAGAAGGAAGCGCAGAAAGCGTGGAGGTGTGAAATTACGCCTGAGGAAACGTCAGTTTGGTAACATTCCTCTTCCTTCTATGACTTTTGGGAACGTACAATCTCTGAGGAACAAGGTGGATGAAATTCAAGGGAATGTACACTACCAGAAGGACTTTAAGAACTGTTGTATCATGGCTTATACCGAGTCTTGGCTTAATGCGCATGACCGGGACGCGGACCTGTGGATTGATGGCTTTGGAGCCCCACTCCGCTCTGATCGGCAGGAAGAGGTAACGGGGGAAGCGTCAGGGGGTGGTGTATGTTTATATATTAATAAGCAGTACTGCACATCTGTCACGGTCAGAGAGCGCATCTGTACACCCGATGTGGAGCTTCTGTCTGTGTCACTACGCCCCTTTTATTTGCCTCGCGAGTTCCCCCAACTCTTTATCACGACTGCTTACATCCACCCGAGGGCAGACGCTGACTCCGCCTCCAGCACCGTCTTTGATGTGGTCCAGCGGCTGCAGACAATTTCTCCAGAGGCGCCAAACTTTATTCTTGGGGATTTTAACCATGTTTCTTTAAAGAAGACATTTAAAAACCTTTATCAGTAAGTCTCCTGCCCAACCAGGCGAAAAAAGACATTGGACCTGTGCTACGGATCCATAGAGAGGGCCTATAAATCACTCCCCCTTCCTCCTTTAGGATCCTCAGATCACAACTGTGTACATTTGCTGCCCACATATAAAGCTGCTCTCAGAAGAGGCAAGGTGGAGACGAAAGACATAGATGTGTGGACAGAGGATTCAGTGCACTGCCTCCAGGAATGCTTTAACCGTACAGACTGGGAGATGTTCACACTGTCCTGCGGGGATGATTTGGACTCTTTGGTAGACGTCACATGCTTATACATGGCTTTCTGTAAAAATATGATCTTTCCACGTAAACGTGTCAAAATATATCCCAACAACAAGCCATGGGTTACAAAATCAGTTAAATCCTGCTTACAGAGGAAAGGACTTGCCTTTAAACAGGGGTCTGTTTCTGAGCTGCAGGTTGCCACAAAAGAGCTGAAGTCCGAAATTTTAAGAGCAAAACAGAATTATAAATCAGAGTTGGAAAGCAAGATGGCAACAAAGAAACTTGGTTCAGCCTGGGCCAGTATGAAAACTATTGCAGGCCTTCAGAGCACAGAACGCAGTAATCGTGTGTTTTTAGATGGTTTTAATTCAGACACAGAGCTGGCTAATGCTCTTAATTGTTTTTATGGTCGTTTTGATTACTCTGATTTTAGCACAGAAACCCAAGATTTGAAACAGAAACTCAAAGACAATCAGCACTTTAATATTGAGGTGCAGGATATTAAAAGGGAGTTTTGCGCTGTAAAAGTGAACAAAAGTCAGGGCCCTGATAATATATGTGGGCGCTTGGTAAAGTCCTGTGCACATGAACTGAGTCCTATATTTCATTACATTTTCAATAAGTCCTTACAGACACAACATGTGCCTAAGATCTGGAAAGAAGCTGTGGTTGTTCCCGTTCCAAAATCCAGCTGTCCTAAAACGGCAAACGACTTTAGACCAGTTGCTTTGACTTCAATTTTAATGAAAAGTTTTGAAAAACTGGTCAGATGTGAGGTCCTAAAGCAAACTGAGCATGCATTGGATCCTCTGCAGTTTGCCTATAGGCCTCATAGAGGAGTGGAGGACGCCACTGTCACTCTGCTTAACATGCTTTTTAAACATCTGGATTTTAATGGGACACATGCCAGGCTTTTATTTGTGGACTTTTCCTCCGCCTTTAATACAATCCAACCTCATATTTTAGTTGAAAGGCTCCTGCAACAATTTGATTTGAGCAATAATCTGGTGGGTTGGATTCTGGATTTCTTAACCAACAGGACGCAGAGAGTAAGGGTCAATGGTACATTGTCTGACCTAAAGTGCTCTTCAACTGGCTCTCCTCAGGGGTGTGTGTTGTCACCACTACTCTTCATCCTGTACACAAACATGTGTCGGAGCAGACATGACAACAGACACATTATAAAGTATGCTGATGACTCAGTTATTGTCAGTCTCCTCCAGGATGGTGAGAGTGGCCACGGTCCAGTAGTTGATGATTTTGTTCACTGGTGTGAGGATTCCTACCTGCAGTTGAATACGACAAAAACTAAAGACATGATTTTTGACTTTAGGAGGAAAAATCCCAGGCACAAAGTCACCGTACTAAAAGGCCAGACCACTGAATGTGTACAATCCTACAAATATCTTGGGACGATTATTGATAGTAATTTAAACTTTGAAGAGAACTGTGAAAGGGTGTGCAAAAAGGGTCAACAACATTTGCATTGCTTGAGGAAACTTGCATGCTTCCAAACTGACTGAACCATAATGACAATGTTTTAATCGGGCTTTTATTGAATCTGTTTTATCCTTTTCTTTAGTGTCATGGTTTGGTCAGATAAAACTGAAAGAGGAAATCCTTGGATCAGGTAGTTAGATGGTCCAGTCGTTTGCTTGGTGAGTCACAGCTGAGCCTGACATCCCTGTACACCAGACAAGTACAGAGGATGGCTACCTCCATTTTAAATGATGACTCCCACCCTTTGCACTGCCACTTTCAGCTTCTTCCCTCAAGATGGAAGTTTGCTGTCCCAAAAAGTAAAACCCAGCGCTACAAAAACAGCTTTGTTCCTGCTGCTGTCAAAGAGTTGAACAAGTTGTAACAACATATTGCACATAATTTAGGTACCCATTAACTCCATTTTATTTTACTTATTTTTGTAGGATGTTATTTGGGTTCTAAATATTTTATTGGGTTTTAGACCTTTGAGTTTTTAACCTCTTTGACTAGTTTTTAACTTTTTAAGATGACCCTTCTCTCTTACTTCTGGTTTTTTTCTCATCTCTGTCTTTATACCCTGATTGATGGAGCCTTCAGTATTTTTATCATGTTTATAGTCAGCTTCATGTGTGCCTGTGTTTGTGTCTATGTTGAATGTAATTGTGGCTTGTAAATATGGATGTCACCAAGACTGCAAAACAAATCTACCTACGGGTACAAATAAAGTAACCTGAACATACGCAACATTAGAGTTAAAAACCCACAAAGTTAGATTGAAAAAGTAAAACCCCAAAACTTTGCAAAAATACCCATATATAGATTACTTCTCTTTCACTCCCGTCACACAGGTCAGCACCCACACAGCCTGTGTTTTTTCATTCTCTTTTTTCCTCAAGCAACCACACACACGCACACACAGACAAACACACAGAATTGCTTGTTTCTCCGTTATCTCCACAAGGTCGGAGCTACTTAGCAGCATGAAGGTCCTTCCATTTTTTCTACACTGCCGTGAAAACACAATATTCACAAATACCAGAAAAAAAAAAAATCACAATTTTACAACCTGCTTTCTGCCTCCGTGGAGAACTCACCTTTTTTCCTTCTTCTACACCGGAGCAGATTACACAGAGAAAACAACCCAAACTGCAGTAGCTTTTATCTAAAACTCAAAATAAAATAACTGTTTCTCATTGTCCATTTTATCGTTATCCGGTTCCGTTGCCATTTAGTCCAACCAGTTTAAGTGCTATAGTCTAATATCAATATCTTATAACATAGAATGAGATTATGATCTTATTTCCACTTCTTCACGACAACATACTTGTCTCACACATCCATATATTTTACTATAATTAGTTTAATTATTTTATATATCTATGTTAATCATCGATTGCATCGAGTTTACTTAATACTTATGTTTATTTCACACACAGTAGGATTTCCTAACCATTTGCGTTAAGACCAACTCTATTTTAGAGACGCGCCCATTGCAATTCTCTGGGAGTTGGTGCCAACTCTACTTCTAGGAATTAAGCAATAATTCCAAGGGGTTA
Source organism: Pholidichthys leucotaenia (assembly GCA_020510985.1). Classification (NCBI taxonomy): domain Eukaryota; kingdom Metazoa; phylum Chordata; class Actinopteri; order Cichliformes; family Pholidichthyidae; genus Pholidichthys; species Pholidichthys leucotaenia. The sequence continues at coordinate 55,298,832 of CM035845.1, read as the reverse complement.
AAACCTTTTGGCAAAGCTATGCACAACTAGATAACACTACTTTTTCGGTGACCCTATATCAGCCACCTCGGGGTTAAAACCTTTTACCCAGACTATGCAATGCTCAACGGGGTAACTCTACTTATCAGTGGACCACATATACTATTTCCACTGTGGGGTTAAACCTGTTTACCCAAGCTATCTCCAACACTACTTTTTAGGGACAGTATTAACGCATCTGACTTATCCCACGGGGTTAAAACCGTTTGGAGATTTCCTTATCAAATTCAGTAAATATTCCTTAAAACAACATATAAATCCAAGACCATATCTCAGGTTCATTCCACAAATAAAATCACACATACGTGAATATTTAATCTCTACAGAAAGGTCTGTCCCCGAAGGGACAGGCAGAAGTTTGTTGAAAAAGGTTTCTGCTTACCTTTTAGGGTTTGCGGCCGCTGAACTGAAGAGAAAAAATTCCTCACGCCGTCTACAAAACTAAAATTTAGCCTCATAACCGGGCGGAAACACCAATTGTTGCGTTAAAATATCTTAACCTCCAGTTCTCTTGGTACGAAGGCCAAATAACCAGACAGAGAGGTGAAGTATAGTTTCCCTTATTTTACTGAAGCTGAGATATGGTACAAGATACAGCGCCGGAGCACTACTCTCAAGACGTATCAAGAGACCGAGTGCTGCTCCAACAGTGGGTCCTTTGGTTTTTATAGAACTCTGCCACTCCCTCACGCAGGAGGGAGGGATCCCCTCACGTGTATCAGTGTCCTTTTGCTATGTGCCAGCTCAGCTGAGGGCAGAGCTGATTCTATCTGGTTTCAGCGAGTGAGTCCTTGGATGTAATCTAACAGTGGCAGTGTGGCGTGCAAAGCAAGCAGGATGAAAAAACATAGTTGCAGAATAACCAACATTCTCAGACAAGGGCATCACAGAAATTTATCAACAGTAGTGAGACCTGCTATGAGGTATGGTTTGGAGACTGTCACTGACAAAAAGACAGGAGGTGACACTGCAGGTGGCAGAGCTGAAGATGCTAAGATTCTCACTGGGAGGGACAGCTCAGGTTGAGCGGTTTGGACATGTGCAGAGGAGGGATAGTGGATATATTGGACAAAGGATGTTGAAGATGGAGCTGTCAGGCAGGAGGAAAAGAGGAAGACCACAGAGAAGATTCATGGATGTAGTGAAGGAGGACATGGAGAAGAGGATGCAAGCAAACTATGACAATAAACGATAAAAATCTTGGCGCTACTAAAAGTAAATTCTATGAGTGAGTACCTACTCATGGATGAATAAAATTGTGGCAGAACATCCCTAAAATAAAAATACTTAAAAGCAAGTTTTATGTTTATTTGCGTTCTAATACAATCCGAGGTAGCCACTCAGAGCACGTCTTCAAACCAAGAAATCTAGCCTTCAAAAGTTTACAATTCTTTACAAAAAATAAACTCTTTATATTTTCATCTTGATAATATGACTCAGGTTATTGAAGTCATTTGGTGCACATGATCAGCTGTGAGTGATGGAGCAGCTGGGAAAACATATCATCTAAAATAAAATAACAGATCAGTGACAGCAAACAAACAGCCCCAGAAAACTGATTCAAACCCATCATTAAATCTGATTAAAGCTTCACACACCATAAAAATATTGATTCTGAGTAGAGGAAGAAAGTTCTTCAGAATCAGAGTGGTTCTTTTATCAAAGACCTACAGTATAAAGTACATTAATGTAATGCCCTTCTATAAAGTCAGTGCAGGTTCGTGATCATTCAGTCTGTCAAAGGCACCTGAGATTAGCTGGACGTTCAGTCAATGATGTACACCCACAAAATAAACGGGTACAGCTACACTTGCATACAGCGGTGGAAATAAGCACTGAACACGTCAGCAGTTTTTTCCAGTACATATGGGGGGGCGGGGGGGCTGAAAAGTTCATAGTGGTCAAATTTGATCAAATGTGGTTTATTTTTCAACATAGTCTCCCCTTCGGTCCACACACTTCTTCCATCCATGTTGCAGCGCTTGGATCCCTGCGGTTGAAAAATAAACCACATTTGGTCAAATTTGACCACTATGAACTTTTCAGCCCCCCCTCGTATATTTATAATGAGGTCTGTATTGCCCCATGCATGTATCTCTAGCATATATCTGGAGCTCTGGACTAATCACTGAAGCTGCACCCACAGTCAGTGTATCTGGCTGAGCTGTGACCCCTGACCCGCCCTGTCCTGAGCGTCTCCACCCCAGCCGAGGCTGTGGATGGGGGAGTGTTTGTCCCAGCTGTCCGTGTCGTGCCCGTGCTTCCTCTGGTGGCGTTTGTAGTTGTCCCAGTGGCCCGTGGTGTAGCTGCACTCAGCGCAGGCGTACGGCTTCTCCCCCGTGTGCCGCAGCATGTGCCTCTTCAGGTTCATGCTCTGGTTGCAGGAGTAGCCGCAGATGTCGCAGCGGAACGGCTTGGCGCCCGAATGGATGAGCTCGTGGCGCCGCAGGTTGGCTGGGTTGCCGCATGCATAGCTACACGCTGGGCAGCGGTATGGCTTCTCGCCCGTGTGCACACGCAGGTGGCGCTTGAGGTTGTCGAGGTGGGAGGAGGTGTAGGGGCAGTGGGGGCAGCAGTGGGGCTTCTCCTCCGAGTGGGTGAGGGAGTGGCGGGTCAGGTGGTTGGGGTAGTGGGACAGGAAGGGGCAGTGGGGACAGCGGTACAGCTTGGTGCCCCGCTTGGCCCGCCGGGATGGGTCCGGGCTGCAGGGGGGCGCCGAGACGTTTTCAGAACAGCGACGACACATCTGCAAGACAAATGAGTCCACAGTTAACGGAGGTCCTCTATGGTGAGAATCAGACTAAAATCAGGACTAAAAAAATAAACTTGGGCCACTGTCTAGAGGAAAATAAAAAATAAGCCATTACATAGAAGAAAAATTTAACCAGCATTCAGATGAATGCTGCAAATTTACCAAAAAAGGCTGTAAAAATTATGAAACAATTTTGCAAATTTAAAAGGAAAAAAGTTTCAAATTTATGAGGAAAAAGATAGGAAATTTTAAAGAAAAAAATGCAAAATTACAAAAAATAGTTGCAAATTTAAAAGAAAAAAAATGCTAATTTACAAAAGTTCAAATTTAAAAGGAATAAAAGGTAGGAAAATTTGAAAAAAAAATGATACAAATTTAAAGTTTTTTAAAGAAAAAAATTGCAAAATTACAAAAAATTGTTGAAATTTATGAGAAAAATGGTCAAAAAAGGAACAAAATAGTCGGAAAAGTTGAAAGGAAAATATTGCAAAATTTTTTTTAAAAAATGATGCAAATTCAAATGAAAAAAAGTTGCACATTTAAGAGAAAGAAGATGCAAATTATAAAGAAAAGAAAATGTTCAGAAAATTTGAACGAAAAACATTGCAAAATTCCAAAAATAGGATACAAATTCACGAGAAAAAGGTTGCAAATTTATAAGAAAAAAACATGGGAATTTTTTAAAGAAAAAAATTGCAAACTTACAAAATAGTTGCAAATTTATAAGAAAAAGTTGCAAATAAAAAGGTTGAAAAATTTGTAAGAAAAATGTTGCAAAACTACAAAAAAAAAATTCACGTGAAAAACGTTGCACATTTAAGAAAAAAAGTTGCAAATTTAAAAGAAGAAAGGTAAGAAAATTTGAAAGAAAAACATTGTATCTTTTGTAATTTTGCAAATTCACAAGACAAAAGTTGCACATTTATGAGAAAAATGTTGTATATTTAAAAGGACTAAAAGGTACAAAAATTAGAAAAACGTTGCAAAATTGCAAAAAATTACACAACCTCATGGAAAAAGTTGTACATTTATGAGAAAAAAGGCAGGAAATTTAAAAGAAAAAGGTAAGAAAATTTGGAAGAAAAATGCCCATTTACAAGGAAAAAGTTGCAAATTTAAACAAAAAAAGGTCAGAAATTTTGAAATTTGGGGGCAGCCAGTGCTTTTGAAACAGTGCAAAACTTTAAAAAATTATACAAATTCAAATGAAAAAAGTTTCACATCTTTGAGAAAAAAATTGCAAATTTATAAGGAAAAAAAATAGGATTTTTGAAAGAAAAGAAAATGCAAATTTACAAAAAAAAGTAGGGAAATTACAAAAATATAATACAAATTCATGAGAAAAGAAACTGCAAATTTAAGAGGAAAAAAGTAGGAAAATTTGAAAAATGATGCAAAATTACAAAAAAATTATACAAATTTACACAAAAAAGTTGCACATTTATGAGAAAAAAGTTGCAATTTTTTAAGAAAAAGGCAGGCAAATTTTCCGGAAAAATGTTGCAAAATTACAAAAAAAAGATACAAATTCACAGGGAAAAAAGTTGCAAATTCATGAGAAAAAAGTTGCAAATTCAAAGTAATAAAAGGTAGGAAAACAGCTCTGATTGTACTCAAAAGTACCATATAAATTACTCAAGTACAAACAAGCACAGTTACTTAAACTAGAAAAGCACTCGGAGAGCGCAGACCTCCGCCAAGTGCCACAGTTCCCCCCATACAGTGTTTAACATCATAAATATTAATCCTACATTACACGGCGAACTGAAGTTTAAAAGGGTGCTTTATTCATCCTCCACGAGGCTCGCTCAGTGCTGTGGCAGCATGCTGGAGCGAGCCATGTGTCTCAAAGTCAGCAACAAACAATGCGAGTGATCAAAAAGAGAGAGAGCAAGAGATATGCAGTCAGCTTATATACCCAGCTCAGACAATGCATGCATGGCACATTAGCATCACAGTATACAGCAGGAAAGCATGGACATTTGCATTAGAGTCACACATATCAGGATTACTGGCGCCGGGATTCCTCTCTGTTCCGGAGCTGCAGGACGAAAGAGGGAGGGAGGCTCATCTGCATAATGATCAGTCCATACCTCTCACTGGTCTGATAATTGCTCACGCTGAGCGCTCTGCCAGCCCCGTACGCTGTGGGGGTCACACACGAGGTGTTCCTCCACACTCTCAATAATTTTTTTTCCCATATATTTTTTTATTTTCTTTTTGGCGTACAGAAATGGCAATACGGCCGTGTTTGCTAAAATTGGCTGGGTGTTACAATTCACCGCACAACCGCGTACAACCCACAGGCCAATGGGTTATGCGAGTGTTTTCATAGATCACTGAAAGCAGCACTCAGGGCTTCACTGACGGATGCAAATTGGGTAGACAGGCTGCCATGGGTTTTATATTGGGGTTGTGCTCCGCGCCGAAAGAGGATCTGGAAGCTTCCCCGGCAGAGCTGGTTTTTGCGCAGCCACTACGGCTGCGCAAAAACCTTATATTATAGAACCTGAAAAAAAAAAAAAAGAATCCTTTAAAAAATTCCTGGATCCGGATCACCACCAAAATCTAATCATCTGTAGGATACCACATTTCTGACAATCTGTGAAAAGTTCATGAAAATCCGTCCATAACTTTTTGAGTTATCTTGCTAACAAACAGACAGACAGACAAACCAACGCTGATGATCACATAACCTCCTCCTCTTGGCGGAGGTAATTACTAGATAACAGTAAGAAAATATCTACTAAAAATCAGTTTAAACCTGTCGTTTACACATCTTCTGGTGTCTTTTTCCAAACTACAAGAGAAAGGATCATCACCTAACCAGCTGGATCATTTTAAAGAGTAAACCTGTACAGATGCTGATGAATGAACTTGCCTGTCCTCCATCACCCTCCACCTCCGCCTTGTCTCCCTCCAGGTCGGCCTCCTCCAGCGTGAGGCCACACGTCCTGCAGCAGAGAGGGAAGAGGAGCACCGGGAGGGGTGCGGAGGGAGATCCCAGGGCCCCCAGAGTGTGGAGGAAGGAGGAGGAGGTGGGGTCCTGGGTCACTTTCAGAGCGAGGTCTGACACCCCTGAGGACAAACAGGAAATAATGTCATGCACGGTCCCAGAGAAATGGGACAGAGTTCTTCCAGCTGTGGGACGTTTCAGGGGTTCCTTACATGTTCAGCCCGTTTTAAATCACTCCACAGATGGAGACGTTTCTGGCTATAAAGCAGAGTACACAAATACTATGGACCCCTCAGCCACTAGGGGGCTTCCAAGCTACAGGTTCAGCCTCAACTTTTCATGAGGGAGATTTAAAGTTACCTTTATTTTTGTTTTCTTGTAAATTTGCAACTTTTTTCCCTCATAATTTTGCTACTTTTTGCCTTTGTAACCCTCCTCCCCCCGCTTCAGCTGTAATTTTTGGACAGATTGTCTCACATTTTTCCTCAAACAGCCTCCGATATGATGAAAAATTATTAATGGATCCTATGATGCTCTGCTGCATCAAAACAGCCACAGACCATGACGTTTCCACCCTCATGCTTCACAGCTGGCATGAGGTTCTTTAGCTCAATTCTCCAAAAACACGTCCGCTGTTACCATGTCCACATAAAAAAAAATTATAGTTTCATCTGCCCAAATCAATGTGTTTTCTGTAGTTCTGGTTTTTGATTTAATGGGTCTCTGATTTAACAATATTTTTAAATTTAGCATATTTTACTCATGATGAACCAACAGCTTTACCAAAACAATCACATTATCATAAAACTTAAAGTTTTTCTTCTTATCTTTGAACAAGTGCTTGTAATTAAATTTGACTTGACTTTAAGCATCTTTAAATTGAAAAACATCCATACTCAGTTATTCTCCCTCTGACTTTTTCTTGTAAAACAATTTTTTATCATGATCCTCACAAATTGTGGACTGACAACCTGATGAGTCATTTTCCCTTCGCAGGAATAAACTAAAAACCTTGAAGATTTATGAGAAAAGTCATAAACTCACAACGGAACCCCCCCCCCCCCCCAAAGTTTTCTTCTTATGCTTGCAATGCTCAAATTTAAAGAGTTGCAACTTTAAGACGAAAAAAATTATTTGTTAATGATTACCAACACCTACAACTCTGTTTATTCTTTGTCTTTATACTAAATATATTTTATACCCAAGTTTAAATTAAATAAGTTGGGTATTTTAATTAGGTGAAATTTATTTTGGTTGCTGACATGTAAATGTAGCCTTCAAAATTAAAACTAACTCCCACAATGCAGTTCACTTCAGGGAAATTAGTTTTAAATTGAGGAGTGCTCAACCACAGAGAATTTCTCTTCCTCATTTTTTGGAGCAGCTTCCTCTTTTCTGATCACTGCTTCTAAACTGACAGACACAAGTTAACTTCATTTTTTCTGAAATCTTCTAAAGCTGCACAGTTTTCATCTCTTCAATTAAATATAAAGTACAGAATAATGGGACATGTACAGTCATTAGTTTTAGCCCACATTCCCTCTCGTCTTTTCATATTTGGTCCTTTTATGGAGTTTCTCTTGTTTAATTTTTGGGTTTCTCCCTCTGCCGTCTCCTCCTTTCTCTGCTTCTGTCCCTGATTAGACCGTTTCTGGTCCAGTCAAACGGGAACAGTAATGAGCCTCTTTATATCATCACTCCTCTTCAGATTATGATCAAAGCAGACTTCATCAACAAGCCGCACACACAACATGCTGAACCACATTAAGCGTAAAGTCCCCATGTTATGCTATTTTTTACCATGTAAACACAGTTCCCAAACACCTCAGGATTTAATTATCGCAGTACCATGTGACACCCAGCTGAAGGAGCTCTCCTCAAAAGGGGCCATTTTTGTTAATTTTTTTTCTTTAAATGCTAATGAGCCCCAGTTCACCCCACCTAGAACACGCTCTAACCCCGCCCTCACTCTTTCATCATTGCTAATCTCTATGGCTGATGGTGCCATTAGGTGGCTAATGTTAGCTAGTTAGCTCATAGCTCCAGCAACGAATACAGCCTGAGCTTAACTCACTGGCTGGGTTTAAAATGCCAAAATAAAGCATTAGCAGAGACGGGGTGTGTTGTATGGTTGGTCGATAGCATATGACCAGTCCATGGGGTGTAATAAGCACAGAAACAACCCTGAATGAGTGAATGGCCAACTCTGCTAATGGCAGTTAACCCCTACTGAACGAGAAGCTGTTCTGGTCCAAATAAAATAAAATGAGCTAAAATGATGTCTATGAATAGAATATATAGTCGAGGGTTGGTAGATGATCTGGCTGGGAAATTGGGTGACAAATGGACAACTAGCAGCTAGGCTAACGGACTCATCTTGGTCTGTACCAGGCAGGTCAACCTTGAAGCTGGTCAGAAATTCCAGCTGTGGCTGCTGCAGCCAGCTAACGTTAGCAGCCCAATATACCCGTTATCATGGCTAAAATATAATAAGACAGAAAAACAGACCATAGATTAATGAACCACCTGGTCTAGTCTGGTGACACAAGACCCCTGGTCATGCTGATTCTTATCAAAAAGCTATCAATGCCAACAGTGCCAGTACCATATTATGCAAAGGAACAAAAAAAAAAAACAACAAACAAACAACCTAAAACATCAAAACAGGCCACGAAGACCTGTAGAATAAATTCTGGACTGTGGATTAATGAAAGCGCTGGAACCACGGATGTCTAATGGGGAGACTAGAATTTACACAGAAGAGTCTAAAAACCACAGTCAGGCTGCTAACTAAGCTAGCTGCACTGTAGCTATGCAAGCTCCAAGGCTCAATGGGAAACTTCCTCTTTTCCTCCATGGAGAGGGAGCAGCAGACTATCCAGGACCAGGAGGCAGGTCTGTTAAGTAATGATGAGATGACCTCACAGAAGAGAACAGCCAATCCAAATGAGGCATTTCAGACAGCTCTGTAGTCCTAGATTCTGTGGGAGAGGAGGACTCCTGTGCAGGACTTTGGCCTGTTCAACTTTACAGACCAGATAATGTCAGAAATCTTACAGAACACACTAGAACAAATGGAACCCCAAAAAGCAGCGCTCTTTACCTCCGTGGTTTTCCTCGTTCATTTTTTTCCTCCTGCCCCGTCTCTTCTCCCTCCCCCTCCGCTGTGGTCTCTCCTGCTCGTGCATGCGCTGGTGCCTCCGCAGGTTGCCTAGGGAACTGCAGGCGTAGCTGCAGTGGTGGCAGCGGTACGGTTTCTCCCCAGTGTGGGTGCGGGCATGGCGCTGCAGGTTGACCAGCTGGGTAGAGGCGTACGGGCAGATGGGGCAGCGGAAGGGCTTCTGCCCGTCGTGGATCCTCATATGGCGTTTGAGGTGGTTGGAGTAGCGTGAGGCGAAGGTGCACAGCGAGCATGAGTACAGTTTGGGGGGGATGTCTGTGGCGGCAGCTGCCTTCTCCATCCTTTTCCCATCAGAGGCGACGTCAATGGGTCCATCAGACAGGCTTGACGCCTCCAGAGGAGACGGGTCGGAGGAGGCACGGCGATGGAGGTCCCCCTCACAGGTGAGACAGTACAGCTCCGCCCCCAGACCCAGACCTGGAATGAATAAAACAGATTTAAATTTTTTAACCAAGTATCTAAAAAGTCAGTGATTTATGGGAGAAAAAGTTAGAAATTTATCATCCAAAGGTCACAAATATTTGAGAGAATTTGTAAATTTTAAAGAAAAAGGCTGTAATTTCATGGAAGAAACATTGCAAATTTAGACGAAAATAAGTCTTGCAAAAAATATAACTGGCAGCCAAGAGGCTGCAGTTCACCAAGGCCCCCCAGGGTTAAAAGGAAAGATTTTAAACTTCTAAGACGAGGATAAACCATAAACCAGACATTTGGGGTATTTTTTGTATACAAAAAAAAAAAACAAAACAAAAAAAAAAAAAAAAACAGCTTTTAGCACTTTCAGTTTTGTTTTAAAATTATTTATTTATTTATTATTATTTATTTTAAAATTATTTTTCTTCTCAAAAGTGGGCACCCCCCCCATAATTTCACAAAATTGACTCAAATTTCAAATTTACAAAAAAAAAGCAAATTAATGACAAAAGTGACAAATTTATAAGAATTTGACTTATTCTACTGATAAAGCTGAAATCTATTTTTCTTGTAAATTTATTTTTGCTCAGATTTGCAACTTTCATAAATTCACAAATACATGACAAATATGACAAAGACAATTAAAAAAACTCAAATTACAAAACACAAAAACAAAATTGCTTCAAAATATAAGGAAAAAAAGAAAAAATAGCTAATTTTCACTAAAAATGCTCACATTTCTGATATAAAACTATCAAATTTATGAGGAAATACAATAGACATTTTTTTTGTAAGAATAAATTACAAAAAAGCGGCAGACTTCTTTATAAAAAACCCTGCACATTTATGTAGTTGAAAAATGCAAAATACACAAAAGGCTAATTTTCTTATAAATTCATAAATTTATGAGCCTTTTTGCTGACCCATTTAGCTCCCTGTCCACACTGTGTATGGTGTGGATGGGGCGCTGCTGACCTCGACTGGGGACATCGTCAGGCGGTGATACGCCTTCCACAGAGGAAGCAGGGTTTGGGGACGAGGGGGATGACTCGCCTTTCACAGAGGCTGAGGTCGCCAAGGTGGTTAAAAATCTCCTTGGTGGGAGCCGACTTCCGGGAAGATGGCGGAGAGACATAACACTTAAACAAAGAGCTCTCCCTAGCCGGATTAAAAATCATCGGTAAATGGCCAACTCGACATAAGCAGATCAATAAACTAAGGGATGAAAACACTAAGGAACCGGGCACAAGGACAAAAACAGGGTAAAATTGAAGAATTCCTCTCCAACAACGCAGGAAAAACCGCTGTACGCGAAGTCCAAAAAAACGAGATGTCTACAGCAGAGAAAATGGAGGACGCCAGACTCGACAACATGAACACTGGCATCGCCAGTTTGGGTAAAGAGTTAAGAGAATTCAAGCGACAGCTACAACAGGATTTAGCGGCTCTTAAGGAGGAACTGAAAAAAGAAATTAAGGAGGAAATTATGGACCTCCGAAGAGAAATGGAGCGTAAGTTAACAGAAAACATGGAGGAGCTGCGCTCCCAGCGGGCGTGTATGACAGAAGCGCAGACCCGAATATCGGAGCTAGAAGATTGGAAAAGCGAGGCAAACGAACAACTACAGACCCTGACGACGCAAACGCAGAGGATGCAGGAGAAAATAAACCACTTGGAGAGCAGATCCAGACGAAGCAATATGCGCATCTTTGGAATTCCGGAGGGCATTGAAGGCAACTCGATGACAAAATTCATGGATCAGTTCTTAAAAAAAGAACTGGAAATACCCGGAGAAACGGATCTGCAGATTCAACGGGCGCACAGAACACCAGCACAGAACCCGAAAACAAACGCTACACCCAGGTCAGTTGTGGTAAACTTTGTGAAATATGACATAAAGGAAAGAATCCTGACGCAAGCATGGAAAAAAAAGATACGAATCGGCGACAAACAGGTATTCTTTGACCATGACTACCCGACAGAAATCGTGCAGCAGCGGAAGAAATATGCCAACATTAAAAAAACGCTGAAAGAGAAAAAAAATTAGATTCCAAACGCCGCTAACGAAAATGAGGATTCATTGGGAGGAAGGCACAAGAACCTACAACACGGCCGAAGAGGCAGCGCGGGATATGATGGAGCGGGGCCTTGAGGTGAGCGTGCCGAAGGAGACGGCTGGAGCAGCGGCGGCCCTGAACGCACCACGACAGCCGGAGTGGAGACGAGCGTACGGCGGGAGAAGGGGGAGAGACGTAGAGCAGCGGGCCCAGGACAAGCTACAAGGCTTTCAACTGAAAGCCTAGATCATAACAAAGATTAAGAAAGGCACAGAAGAAATGAAGGCCAAGAAGACAAGGTAAAAGAGAAACAGACGGCTAGGAGAGGTTTAAGTGATATTTGTTGGACATTTCTAGACTAATGACTATTTCTTGGATAGTAAATACAGGTCTAGGGAGGGCCCTTCACTCGGTGAGGACAATCCCTCCACCCACCAACAGGGACCAGTGGGCAGAAGAAAGGCCCAAAGTACAGAGGTCGAGATTTTTTAATGTGTTTTTATATAAATGTGTGTTATTTTTGTTGTTAAAGGGGCTAGGAGCACAAGTTAAAAAAATGGAAAAACATGAATATGGGTAAAAATCTTAAGATAATGACACTAAACGTAAATGGTCTGAACTCACCTGTTAAAAGGGAAAGAATAATAAGAAAATTCAAGAAGGAAAAAGCTGAAATTATATTTATGCAAGAGACACATTTGAGCAAGAAAGAACATGTGAAACTAAAGAGATTTGGCTATAAGAACTCCTACTACAGTTCATTTAAGGGAGGAGCAAAAAGGGGGGTTATGATACTAATCTCAAACAAAATACAATCTGAAAGTGAACAGGAAATCCAGGATAAAGAAGGCAGGTATGTAATAATAAAGGGAAGAATAGATGGTATGCAGATTACATTAGTGAACATCTATGTCCCACCAGAAAGTGACAAGGGTTTTTTTCAACATCTGTTTGATCTCATAGCAACACACAGTGAAGGAGTCCTAATTTGTGGAGGAGACTTAAATGCTGTCATGGATCATGAAGTTGACACAACAAGTGTTAAGAAGACAAAAAAAACATGTAACAAAGTTCATAAGAACCTCACTGGCAGAAATGGGTATGGTAGACATATGGAGGGACCTACACCCACTCGAAAAAGACTATACACATTATTCAGCAGTCCATAAAGTACACTCTAGAATAGATTACTTCCTTATGAATGAAGGTGACAGACACAGGGTGAGAAATTGTTGGATTGGAGGGGCAGAAATATCAGATCATAATCCTATATACATGGAAATATATTTAAACAATAGAAAACGACAAACAACATGGAAACAACGTAGGACTGTTAAATGATGAGAAAATGAAAGAAAGAATAAAAATAAACATAAACGAATATATACAAGAGAATGACAATGAAGAAGTGGACCCAACAATACTATGGGACGCACTAAAAGCCGTGTTAAGGGGTAAATTAATTGTTGAAACAGGAAAAGCAAATAAGACTAAACTGGAAGTGTATGAACAAAGATGTGAGAGACTGAGGGAATTAGAACGTAAACATCAAAGCACAAATGATCCAAAAATATATCAAGAAATTAAGGAAGAAAAAACAAAGATAAAAGAAACACAAATGGATGAAATTGAAAGGAAAAATAGATATCTAAAGCAAAAATATTATGAAACGGGGCCAAAAGCCACAAAACTGCTGGCAAAACGGTTAAGAAAACAACAAACAATGAATAATGTATACAAGATTAAAGACCCCACCACAAATAAAACCACAGTTAACCCAGAAAACATCGAAGAAATTTTCCATAATTTCTACCAAGAACTATACTCGCAACCTGAAGAAACAAATACTAAAGATATTAAAAAATTTCTAGGCACATTGGACTTGCCATCAATAGGAAATCAACAAAATGAAAAACTAACAGCAGAAATAACAACACAAGAGATCAGAGATGTGATTAAGTCACTTAAAAATGGTAAATCACCAGGTAGTGATGGATACCCATCTGAGTTTTATAAACTGTTTATAGAAGAACTCACACCACAACTCCTAAAGTCATTTAATTGGACGTTGAACAACAACAAAATACCTCCATCATGGAACGAAGCAATCATTTCAGTTATTTTAAAACCAGGGAAAGATAAAGAACTATGCGGAAACTATAGACCAATCTCTTTATTAAATGTAGATTATAAAATATACACAACAATTATATGTAAACGAATAAAGACATTCTTGACGGAATTGATAGAAGATGATCAAACTGGATTCATAGAGGGACGCCAAACACATGACAATATCAGGAGAACAATACATATAATTAACCAAATACATAAAGAAAAGAAAAGCGCAGTAATAATGAGTTTAGACGCAGAAAAAGCATTTGACAGGGTTAACTGGAAATTCCTATATAGTGTACTGGAGCGCTTTGGATTTAACGAAAAATCAGTACAATGCATAAGGACGCTATATCAAGAACCTGTGGCAAGAATCAAGATAAACGGTAGCTTAACAGACAAAGTAAATATACAAAGATCAACTAGGCAGGGATGCTGCTTATCGCCCACCTTGTTTGCTCTGTTCATAGAACCATTGGCTCAAGCGATACGACAAAATAAGAAATTAAAAGGTGTAACAATAAAGGGGGCGGAACACAAGATTGGGCTATTTGCAGACGATATTATAGTTTACCTCGAACAACCTGATAAATCAATAATGGAAATGATGAACTTGATAGAAAATTTTGGAAAATTATCAGGATACAAGATAAACATAACAAAAACACAAATACTGACATTCCACTATAACCCTCTAAACCAGATAACTGATAAGATCAAACTAAACTGGAACCAAAAAGAAATAAAATACCTTGGAGTGAACATACCTAAAGACCTAAGCAAAATCTATAAAGCAAACTATGATAGGTTGGAACAAGAAATAAAAAAAGATATTGATAGATGGTCAATCTTAAATATGGATCTGAATTCAAAAATTGAGACAGTCAAAATCAGCATACAACCTAGATTACTTTACCTCTTCCAGGCTATACCAACAGAGATTCCAGATGCCCAATTCTCAAAGTGGGACAGGATGATATCGAGATTTGTTTGGGGAGGTAAAAAACCAAGAGTGAAATATAAAACCCTCCAATTACCAAAAGAGAAAGGAGGCATGGGCCTACCGAGTCTAAAGGAATATTACTACTCAGCACAAATAAGATATATCATATGTTGGTGCGACGAGGGATATGAGGCAAAATGGAAAGAAATGGAAAAGGAAATTGAGGGACTCCCAGTACAAAGCATAATAGGAGATAAAGATGCATATAAGCAAATCAAACAAATAGACCCAATCACTAAATTTACTTTAGAACTGTGGTATAAAATAGTACAAAAATATAATATAATTCAATTCAATTCAACTTTATTTATATAGCGCCATTTCACAACAACAGTCATCTCATAGCACTATCAACTGTAGGGAGGACCCCCACAGTTGCAGAAAGACCCCAGCAATCAGGCGATCCCCTGTGAGCAAGCACTTGGCGACGGTGGAGAGGAAAAACTCCCTTTTAACAGGAAGAAACCTCCAGCAGAACCAGGCTCAGGGAGGGGCAGTCATCTGCTGCGACTGGCTGGGGGGTGAGGGGATAGAGAAGAAGAAAAGAACAGACATGTAGAGAGCAAACAGCACGATGGGGACTCAATCTATGGGAGAGAACAAACAAATGTTAATGACCAGCAAAAAAAAAAAATATTTCATAGAGAGTGAGGAAAGGAGTGAGGCCCAGTGCATTACTGGAGGTCCCCCGGCTGACTAAACCTATTAGCAGCATAACTAAGGGAGGGTTCAGAAAACACATGATCCCTCCCTAATTGTAGGCTATATCAAAAAGGTAGGTTTTAGCCCTATTCTTAAAAACAGAGATCGAGTCTGACTCCCGAATCCAGATTGGCAGCTGATTCCACAGGAGAGGAGCTTGATAACTGAAGGCTCTGCCTCCCATTGTACTTTTGGAGATTCTAGGTATTACAAGTAAACCTGCAGTTTGGGAGCGTAGTGCTCTGTTAGGATGATACGGTAGTATCAGATCTTTTAAATAAAAAGGAGCCTGATTGTTTAGAGCTTTGTAAGTAAGAAGAAGGATTTTAAACTTAATTCTAAACTCTATGGGAAGCCAATGAAGGGAGGCCAGAACCGGAGAGATATGATCTCTCTTTCTAGTACCTGTTAAAACTCTTGCTGCAGCATTTTGGATCAGCTGAAGACTTTTTAAAGATGTTTTAGGACAACCTGATAATAAAGAATTACAATAATCTAATCTCGAACTAACAAAAGCGTGGATCAGCTTCTCAGCATCACTCTGAGACAAGATGCTCCTAATCTTGGCAATATTACGCAAAAGGGAAGGGGATATAAGGGAAGACATAAAACTATTGAAATGGGTAGCATTTGACAGTCAGTTTGAACCGGCAAAACAAGATAGGGGATACAAAAATCTGGTGAACAAGGGAATCACAGCATGGGGCAATATCGGAAAAAAAGATCTCGGGAGCTTTGTAAATATCAGGAGAAAATTTAAACTAGAAAGATCGGAATTTTTCAGATATCTGCAGATGAGAGATTACTATATGAAGAAGATTAGGCATAACCTCCAAACAGATGTGAACGAGATTATACAACTTATTTTAAGCTCATATGCAGGAAATAAAATAAGAATTATTTCAAAGCTATATCAGAAACTTATGACAAACAATCATACAAGTAACTATATAAAGGAGAAATGGGAGAAAGAGCTCAATTTAAACATAACAGAAGAAAGCTGGCAGGAAATATGGAAAACACAACACACATCAACAAATTCAAAGACATGGAGGGAATTTGGATGGAAAAACCTGATTCGCTTTTTCATTACACC
Organism: Pholidichthys leucotaenia; assembly: GCA_020510985.1. Lineage (NCBI taxonomy): Eukaryota > Metazoa > Chordata > Actinopteri > Cichliformes > Pholidichthyidae > Pholidichthys > Pholidichthys leucotaenia. The sequence goes on along the minus strand of CM035845.1, from coordinate 55,282,517 downwards.
ACAGATTCAAGGAAAATATACAAATACCCAATCTTTATGCTGGAGGGGATGTGGGGCTCAAAATGCAGACCACTCACATATGTTTTGGAAATGCTACAAAATATCATCATTTTGGAAATCTATACATGTGACAATACAGAGGATATTAGGATATAATATACCAATGAACTGTAACCTGATGTACTTATGTGATCTTAA